>OZ005740.1:86775926-87375926 GCA_963930735.1 Dioctria linearis | reverse complement strand
GTGTACATCGGTAGTGAAAGGTTGAAACATAGGGTGATCAGACGAGTTAAAACAATAGTAGATATGGCACTGCTATCATTTTGATTTTTAACCAATTTTACGCGAATATGTTTAATTAAACCCTCGCTGATATGAATTTTTACCTTTTTTTACAAAAAGGTGCCTAACGTAATTTTTTTTTATAAAAGATGTAAACTGTAAATTCTCCTCTTTAATTTGACCTACCATACTTAGGTGCTCACTGTAGCCGTTAAACAGTTATTAGCTAATAACCTATTCAGGTCATACCGAATTTGCATGATATTTTTGAAAATGACGTGTTTTCAATCACTAAGGGAACAAATTATTTTTAGATTAGATGACCATAACTCCTGAGGAGAGTGAAGCACTGCGCAGGTTGAAAAGTCGTTGGAAAAACCATAAAGTTTTGCATACAATGACCTCTGTAAGTGACCGTACATCTTATACTTTTTAAGACACAGAGTATTTGTGAAAGCTAGCAAATTTTCTTAATAAAAATGTAGCTTCCAAACGGGTAAGATGCCCCCTTGCCTTACAGTTTTTTTTTACTAGGTGACTACTATCACCTTCTGTCCTATAAACCACCATGGATGAAACACCCTGTATATGTAGACTATAAATATACATTTTTTTTTGAAGAATTTGACTTTTCCGCCGTTGTAACTCGTTACACATAAGACTACAAAAAAAAGCGTTTGTATATAAAATGTAAGGCATTTAGCCTTCCACAAATTTGTAGCAGCCATTTTTGTAGTATGATAAACCATTGAGGAACAATTTTGAAAAAGCAATTTTTTATACTTTTTAAAGGCTTTATTTAGTCCCTATTGACTAGTGGTACATACTATAAGCTTGTAATATATAATTCTGCTGATAAGAGCTGCTAAAGCTCAATTGTATAATAACTTAAGTCACACCTTTGCACTTATATATAAAAAAAAGTAAGCAGTTGAAGAAGTGAATACACGGTAAGAAAAACTGGTATAAATTGTCAATTTATTTATACATAGATTTCTTATTAATTTAATACAAACAAATTACTGTAGAAGCTATCTTTATGATTAGAGGCTTTACAAATTAGAGCGTTAGAAATTTAAAATTTATATGGTCTAATATAAATCGTATACAGAAAAGTATAGAAATTATGCATGTATTCATGCAGTTATAAGGAGATTATTTTACGCATATTAGTAGTTTTACTTTCGGCTTTCATTCAGTTAAAGTTTGTTAGTGTAAGAAGATGGACTAAAATTTTGTAATTATGATTACTACTGTGGTTATGGAAGTACTCTTTGTTATCAATTGTATTTCAATATAATAAAATCAAAATATGAACATTTTTTATGGTAAGTGAATGAGGAGAGAGCTTTTAAGGGCTAGAGAAACTCAGATGAGGTCGTGCTTTAGCAGTGAAACCGATCAAAAACAAAAGAAGTATTGCATTATTCCTTTCCCTAATTTGCAAATGCAAAATTCTAGGCAATCTATATACGATTTTCTGTAGATTAATGTATACGAGAACCTATACAGTTGATTTATATATTTGCGATTATAAATATTATAAAAACGTAAACTATTTCCTTCCTTTATAATATCTATAGTACATTGCGATTAACTTGTATACGTTTGATCGCATAAATTGTAAACAACTTCACTATAGTATTAATATGTAAAAGAATATTCATTTTATAAGCCGCTTGTTATAAGATCTACTTATATATCGAATCTATATTAGATCAATATATTTTTTAGATTGAACTATATAGATAGATATTTTTATAACTTTTATGTATATTTCTAACCATGTAGCTAGCTTCTGCAACTTTTGTGGCATTATTACCAAATATTGCAGTAACAGAAGAAAACAACTGCTCCAATATAAACGAGTTTCTTACTTTTCTTAATCTATTTTCGATGTGAAATTCTAGTGAAGTCTGTAATAAATCAAAACTGCAACTTTCAAAGTCCAAAGTTAAAAAAAGAACTACTATATGATAGTTGCGAGACAGTCACTTAAAATGTATTTACATATATCTTAAATGAAGAACTGAAGAGATGATTAGGAATGGAAGATCGATGAAAAATTAAAGAATCAAATACTATTTTTATCAGCCACACGTTACGATGTGATAGTAAAAGCTAATGAATCGCACAAGTATCTGTCATAGAGGGAGACATCAGTTAGAAAATTTTCGAGGCCGGCAAAAGCTGCCGCATCGAAGAGAGTCCAACGGCAGCAATCGCGTCTGTTGTATATTTATCAGTGAACTAAACCTAAATTAAAACATAGACTTCATAAGATCTAATTATTGGCTGTATATAACAAAAAGTAAACATGATTCTCTTTGATGGAATTTTTCGTCGGATGGACCGATTAGCCCGGAACATTCCGAATATTCAAATATTTTATTAATTTTGTTTAAAAAAAAAATCTTCTGGGTATAAAAATGTAAATTCCTTTGATATTGCAAAGTGTTCTTTCAGCGCCATAAAAAATATCAAAGAAATGATATCCCCTTTGAAAATGAGAGGGAAATTTCCTCAGCATTAAAAAGGTTTTCATTTAAAAAAAAAAAAAAGCTTTGGGATATTAAAGTGAAATCGTTGCTGAAATATTTAAATAAAATTCTAAGGAAAGATATTTTCTTGTGGATGCGGCTGCATTTTCTTAAATAAAAATTCAATCGACATAACTTTAAGGGTCCACTGAATTTTATTGAAACCATTTTTAAAATATTTTATTTTCTCGCATATTATGTATTACATGATACCAATTACAGAATAAATAAAGGGCTATACATTGAATGATAAAATTTTATTTTACCTGGAGAAAAAACTTATTGGATTTTATGAAATTCTTTGATCATCATGGCATTCTTTAAGAAAAATGGAATGAAACTAAATTTCGCGATTATTTATGAGACTTACAGTGAACTGACATATTACTTCTATGCAAAGACGCGATTACCAGTACATTATTTTAAATGTGCTCTTATCCTTTTATCTTGGATCAATTGCCATTACTTGTAATTAATAATTTTTACTTTGCGTATAGTAAAGTAAAAGTCTAGCACTTAGTTTCGCGGGAGTTCGGTCATTCAGAAAACCGGAATCTACTTCGTTTTTCTTAACGAAGCTTTCTTTGTTTTATATTTTAATATATGCTCTGATTATTAAAAAAAAAAATGATAAAAAACATCTATTTTTGAATATGTAAAAATAAAATACTGTACTAAAAAGGAAAAATGATGGACAAATTGACAATTTTTTATTTAACTAATGATGAGACTATTATTTTTCAGAGTATAGTATCGTTCAAATCATTTTCCTCTTTGAAGCTATTTCAGAACTAAATCCATTGTCCGAGTAAAGGTGGTTACCCACAGAACGGTAAAAAATGGCTCCTGCCGTTGCGACTTGAGTACATTAGTACATATGCCACCTAAACTCAACAAAATAAGCAATTAGAAAAAAACAGTTCCCTTCGTATTTATAGATTCGATATCTGCTCTTCAGCACAAATCTCTAAATATGTACTTTACCGTGACCCACGCTCCACCGACAGACTAGAAAAAGAGTACAAGTATGTTTCCCACATGCATGAGTTAAAGTCAGACAGTAGTTATAAATAAGGGGAGTAAGATTAGTGAGTTAAGCGAGGTGACCGGCCTTTACACTGCAGTCATTTATGAGTCCTTATGCATAGCAAGAGTTAGATTAGGCTAAGAGTAAGAATGTCTAGGCCACTCGGACCCTGCGGACACCGCGACCAGAGTTAATAGTTGTATTGTGTTCAAATAAAGGAGAGTTGGTATTTTACTCAGGGCCGTATTCACCAAGCCATTTAACTGAAATTTAATTTAATTTCTGTTTTAGTACTTCCTTTAGAGAGGGTTCGGACCCACTTGAATTAAAATTAAAGTTATGGATGCGTTATTATGACATAAATTAATCCAAATTTAATTTTATTTTAATTTCAAGTGTGCCCTAATCCTCTACTACAGGAGTACTAAAACAGTAATTAAATTAAATTTAAATTAAATGGCTTGGTGAATACGGCCCTAAGTTTCCTATTTCAGGCAGAAAACAATATCAGACTTAAAAAGAATATTTGAATAAAAATTCCCAAAAAGGTTTGCTGAAGTGCATTTTATTCCTACAAATATCAAGTGGTATCTACATATAAAAGGAATATACACAATTTGCAACTAACCGTTTTTTATAATACTTAGTACCTACATACATACAAAACATTAAAACTCGCATATATGTATATATAAAGCAGTTACCCGGTTTTACTTCTTTTCGAACCCATCTACCATATCAATGTAGTAATTAATATACACAAAATTCAATGTTATGGAGAAACTTGGCTGCCTGAATGTTCTAGAATGCCTTTAAGGCTGTGTGCACACGTACCTACTGAGAGCGATTCGACATGACTGACAGCACGATTTCGAGCAGGTACTCCAACAGCTCATTTTCCTGCTGTTCGACATTTATGTCGCAGTGTTGTCGGATCTTAGCGTGTGCCAGCAACTAATTTGTGTATCTTGATGCACCTACGATTTCGGCAACTACTGCGCATGCAGCGATATTGTGGGAATATGTGCAAACAGCCTAAGAGGTTACCTACGCGTTTTCTGTTTATGCTTATGGACAAGGATTCGGGAGATGAAATTTTCTATAGCATCTTGATTGGATTTTTGTGCAATTAGTTAATCTACATAGCTAAGCAAAGAAGATGGGGAAATTGATTTGTATAATTTTAGGTTAATCCGTAAGCAATTTGTAAAACAAATTATTACCTGCTGATGATCTAAATTATATATATTTAGATTCGCTTTCTTCTTCAGTATAATTTATTCCATTCCGTCAAAAACAGCGATAGGATTTAGAATATTTGCACTTTCTTTCTCCTTCCTTACTAAAAGTACGTATATAGTGGCTTTTAATAGTTTTTACCAAAAGATGAACGATCCAAATGAAATTTTCGAAAATCAAGGGTTATTTGTGACTTTCTACTACTTCTGATATTTCATCCAACGCTTCTATAGTTAGGCATTCTATTTTGTACTACCATACTGGGGTCAGACAGAGAGAAATTATACAAATGTTAAGCTGTTATGTATTTTTTTCATAGTCATGGATGTTGCTGTAAACTGCAGAAAGGTAGTATTAGTTAAAGGAATGAATAAATAAATTAATAACGGTCAAACAGAAATTAAGAAAATTAAAGTTATCTGTCCATGAATAAACTACTGCGGAGAAAATCCCCTTCCAGATCCTTAAAACAAAAAAATAGGGATGCACAACATAAATCCAAGGCCGTCGCATAAAAATCTCACCATCACGTAGCTTATAAAGATGAGAGGAATTATTTAACCCAGCACCACAAGAGTACGAATAGCAGCAATGGTGATCACCTGCGGGAAAAGTTAAAATTAGATATTTTTGCTGAATTGCTTAGTTTAGATTAATTAGATTTGTTATTGCTTGAATTGCTTATTATTAATAGTAAATAAAATTATATAATGTTTGATCTGTAGATAAGGTAGATAGCCAGATAAGGCTTAGTATTGCTCTAATGTCTTATTATTAATATTAGATAAAATTTGATATTGCTTAATCGGGAGATAAATTGATTGATACAGTTTGGAAATTTTGCTTGTAAATTTTGGAAAACGCCCTGGAATAGATTTTGAAATTTCTATGTGTATTAGTAGGATATTAGTAGATATCATACTTAAGGATAACTTCCCGTATTAGCATGACGCGGCAAGCATGTGCACTTGCGCACCTAATATTTCAAACTCAATTATAAATTTATAAATTCAAAATTTAGAAAATCCTATACTCACTCGGTTCCGACCCCTCACCATTGAAAATCAAATCAGCGAAAACACCTTAAGATGAAAATTCGACATTTCCGAGATTAGGCATACTGGATACCAGATTAGCACCTTCGGTCTGTTCCTAACCCAATAAATTAGCCTTCACAAAATCTGCCCAAGATCGAAAACAAAACAACAACACAAAAAAGAGTGCAATCGATAATTCAACAATTTACAAACTTCGCGCCTACCTAAAATTCGGTTGCAACAATTTCGAAGGAAAGGAAATGTAAACCATTTAGAAATAATTAGTCAATTGGGAAGTTAGTGAACAAGCGATGTTTCGGAGTATGCTGTAAGAATACGTGGATAATTCTATGAGTTAGGCAAGGCTGGTATGTGAAAGGGAAAGTCCGATTTCCGGCAAAAAAAAAAAGAAAGAAAGAACTCACTTCTGGATAGACGGCCGTACAGCGTGGAGAGTGCCCAGCAAGCTGCCGGTAAAAATTAGTAAAATATAAAAAAAAAACAGGAAAGCAAATGTAGTAAAACAATTAAAACGTAAAAGAAAATTCGAGAATTGCAAAAAAAACAGCGGAAAGACAAGTAGGCAGCCATCCAGAAAAAAATTTAAAAAGCAAAAGTCGAAGAACTGGAAAAGCAGAGCAGAAGTAGCAGTAGTTCCGAGGGAATTAGAAAAGGAAGCTGGATGGGGTCAAATATTTCAAGGAAATTGGGGAGTTAAGTGGCTTTTCTTTAATTTCGTTTTGTTTTTTTTTTGTTTTTTCTTAAAGAATTATTCTTCAATATAGGTAATATATGTTCATAAAAGTAATCATTTTGAGGTGTTGCAAATTACAAAAGGTTTATTTTGAAAGTTGGTGTTTTTAGTCAATTTAATTTCGTAATTTTAAAGTTCATGGACTTATAACCTCGTGGCGCACAAAAAGTGTTCACCGGTGCCAACACATTCCCTCCCCCATCGCTAGCTGGGAAACGTATATATCAATCGAACAGTTTAGAAATCAATATGAAGCCAGATAAATCTAATATACTACGTCAAAACATAAAAATTGCTGAGCCGTACTAAATAAAATCCGATAAGAACATATTAGGTTAAATTTGCTGTACCTCTAACAGTCGAAGGCAACAAATGGATCGACAATCGCAGTACATACGCATGGCTAGTTTAGGTAGATACACATCGAGTTTCTGATTTAGAAAATTCAAGTCGAATACGTTCAATAACTTAGTTAAGAATCAATTCCTTTCTTGCAAATATTAAGAAATACAAAGAAGTACACTGTCTAAAATTCGGTCTATTTTTAAAACTTTTTACTTACAAATTTTAAACTAAACTTTATTCCTGCCATTTCGAATTATCAGGAGAACTGAAAAAGGTGTTCAGAGTTTTTAGACATTATAAGATTTGTTCTGAAAGCGAGTGAAGGTCTAGATACAAAAATGCCATTGAGCTCACAAATAAATTTCAGAAGACAGTAATGATCCACGTGCATGAAAGAAAAAGGAATCTAAAATCAAAATCATTTAGGGCAAGCTAGAGCAAATTTATTTATAAAATGTGGGTAATTTTATTTGTATTAGTTTGTTTTGGGTTTCTTAATATATTAGTTGATGTATTGTCTTAAACAAAATTTTAATTAATTTTTTTTTTATCTGATCACTATAATCTCCAATGTTCTACCTGTGATTGTACATATATGACTGCCTGAAAACCTGATTCATTCCTCTAGCAAATTCCTAGCTTGCTTATTCTGCATCCTATTTGTGAATTTTACTTAAGATGCTTACACTTCAGTTGAATTTTGGCCTCTGGTTGTCATGATCTAAGTTATAAGAAGTGTCATTTTAAAAAAAAATTTCCTGTGCAAAAATTATTTGCTGTTAAGATGTTGCAATAAAAGGTTCAGAGCGCAGTTTTAAGTGAATATTAACAGTTGTTCGATAAAATTACTTTAAATGATGAACCTCCATAATTACGAAACTTTGTATTAGGCCAAATAAACAAAAAATTTAAATGAAGCTCCTGCCGAAACATATTTTAGTTACAAAAATTACATTACGTTTGCTGTATTCCTATATGTAAGTATTTATATTATATCTTGATAAAAAAAATAATAAATTACTGAAATAATTTTCTGTTTTAATCATGCGATTTTATGCCTTTAAGTTTATCTTTTAATTACTCTGAAATTTACTTTTTAATCAACGAAAGAGCAAAATAGAAACTTAAGTAGTTTACATTCAAAAATTCATTTTTTCCAAATTTTATTAATAATTGGTTTAAATAGTTTAAACTTTTTATGGTTTTCGCCTTAAACTTCGACATTTAAATTGAAAAGTTAACATTTGATTAAATTTTACACTGATGAGGCTCAATTTTTTTAAAACTTTAAAATGTTTTGTTTTAAGACAAAATTTCGATTGGAATTATATACAAACTTTTCAGATTTAGTTTAAGACTGGATTTCCAAGAGTCCACGTACTCCAGAAATTAGTTTCGTGATTAAAATCTGAACATTCCGAAAAATGTAAGTCTCTCGGATTTTGGGCAAGAGTTCTTACGAAAAACATTTTCGCCATTAAAGTAAAGTAGCTAAAGTAAAAAAGCTAAAATTGGTTTATGACCAATTCTTGTGATCACGGCTGTCTTTAGCTAAGTACCCAAGGCACTTTATGATATAGGGCTCTCTAACAGAAATTATTTTCTTAACTATTTTGGGTTATTAACAGGAAAAGTAACGTAAAGTATACTCGTAAGTAAACATGAACCAACAGTACAAAAATTTTCGGTAATTACCAAATAGAGATTAGAACTGGAAATTAAAAAAATACTGAGGCTGTCAGCACTGACAGTATACAATGACAATATCGTTTTTTTCTATGTTATTTTGTATGAAAATTTGTTGCCATGTAGAGAATTTCGAATAAGTGCCGTAATCTACTTTCAGTATCCAAACCAGGAACCGAAAATATGTATTATTTTAGATTTTTGAAATAAAAAATCACATAGAAATAATGATGGGGTCTTTAAATAAATAGGATCAATCTTATCCTCATAAGATCAGCTTTCAATTTCTGGCGTAATTAAAAAATAATATAACCAATAAAATAAAAATTGCACGTTAATTTTTGATTAATTTTCTTTCTTTTTTGGATATCGGATTACCATTATTTTACAATTTCTTGTTTTTGATTGTGAAATAAGAGTTGTGGATAACTTTTTAATTCTTCTTAATAAAAAAGATTTAATTAAATTCTATTAAAGCGATTCTTTTAAATTTTTTCATATTTAAAACGAATCCGGTTTTCAAATTTTCCTAACTCTTCATAACCAAAGTGGCAGATATTGTGAAATATTGGTTAAAGGTTAAGAAAAAAATAATAATATTACTCGTAAGACAACTATCAAAGTGCAAATTGTGGAAATTTCTTTTATATATTTCACAAGACTATATAATATAACCCAATAAAAAATAACTGTATACTTTTCACTCATATTTAAAGATCATTGCATTATACTTGTAGCGTTCCATATTATATCCTACCAAATAGCCGAATGCGTAACCCCTAATCTCAAAACCGATCTGTAGTCAATACACATCACGCGATCAAAATTTCGAATATACGTGACTGTACCCATAGTGGCCTTACCAAAAATTCGAAGAATGGGTACTTCCGACCAAGAAAATTCTAGCTCCTTCTTCTTGCGAAGTGGTCCGAGAGTAAGATATCAGTAAATTTAATTGTGTAGTGAAGAAATTTGGAACAAAAATAGTATGTTTATATATAAAAAAAAAAAAAATACTTAAGAAGAAAGTGAAGTGTGTAATAACCAACCTAGTAATAGGAATCACAAAAAGAAATTGTAAAATTGTAATTTAAAGATTTTGCCGAGCCCTTAAAAGTCTGGGAGTACAGAAAGGAATCACGGACTACATACGATAGCCAAGAAGTTACGCTATGTAAACTACATAAAAAAAACCATGTGGGAGAAATCTTAACAGCGAGTACTGCGGAGACCTGGCCAGGTGTAGAGATAAGTGTGAAAAATTAATTGCTCAATATCTATCGATTATTTATTTATTTAATTATTTATTTATTTATATATACATATATGCATGCTTCTAGTTTATATGCCCTTAATTGAGTAGGCCTCAAAGTTTAGTGAGTGGTAGCTGACGGGCGCTAAAATAAGTAAAATTAGCCTAGGTAGATATAAAAACAAATAAACAAATAAAACAGAATAATGGAATAAAGATGAAAATTGCATGTAACGAATCTTATAGTGTTTCGAAGACAAAGGAGAAAGAATTCATTCCAAAAAAGAATCAAATAAAAAATAACATAGTAATTATATTAAAAGAACTTAAAAGGGGGCAAAAGAGCCACTGAATTCGTCGTCCTATGGACTAACGAATTGCCCTTGCCGGGATAACTTGCTACAAAGTAGAAAAATGCTACAATAAAATGGGGGCTCAACCGGGATAAGACAGTTGCACCTATATCGAAATTTGTTTAATTGCTAATAGTGCAGTAAAAACCAAAATTAATTAGAATCAATAAAGAAAGCATTCGAAAAGTGCGCCTAAAACACACAGAAAAAAAAACTGTTCCATTTTTAATGTCATTTCCTAAAGACAGCCACTTTGTTATAAATTGGACTGATATCTCTTTAACCGTCTACGACTGCACAAATTTGATATATACATACATAGAAAAAAAGCATAAATACGTAAATCTGCATAAAGTGCTAGCCCAGTTACGAAAATTCATAATGTCACTTGTTCATCTCGGTTAAGCGTCAGTGGTCAGTCCAATAAAAATTGTCGAAGAGAATAAAGTTCTGAATTCATCGAGTAGCACCGTGTTAAAAGTTAATAAGATCTACGGGCTTTGGGAAAATATTAAAATATTGTGTGCATTGGATGTATACTAGCAGCATGTGCTCAGTTCAGTAATCTACTAAGTTTCATTTACAAAAACAAAAGCAATTGTCTTTGTGATTACGCACTGTGGAAGGTGAGGTGAGCGAGTGATTAGAATTAATATAAATAATATTGGTATATCTTACGCATTAAAATAATATATATATTCATGTCATAAAGTGACCTTCATAAACTTTACGATAGTAGTCTGACGAATTACTCCAGTGACCGACTTTTCCATTG
The DNA here is from genome assembly GCA_963930735.1 of Dioctria linearis. NCBI lineage: Eukaryota > Metazoa > Arthropoda > Insecta > Diptera > Asilidae > Dioctria > Dioctria linearis. Next base: position 87,364,879 of record OZ005740.1, on the reverse strand, counting down.
CTATTGCCTATTGTTAATACGTTCGAGTAACGGGCGAAGATAAGAGCCGAAGAACTACACAGCTGAGTTTTGCCTATAATTCAATGGGATTTTTTAGTGAAGTAATTTTTTTCATATGCCAATTTGTTTACAACTTTATCAGTGCTGGGCGCATACCCATCTTCTATCGCTCTACATTGTTTATGCATATATACAGAATACTGATAATAAGAAATATATGCAATGTTCTTATAGCAAGGTTTTGTCCCTACATATGACTAGAGTAAATACTCATGTCTGGTGATTAGTTTGTATATCTTTATGCTCAACACACCTTTAGCATTCCTATTCACTCAGCATATTTAAGAAAATCGTGTAATCGCATCTGATTAAATATCTTCCTTAGTTCTTTTTCGGTTTGTGAATATATAGTCTCTCAGTTCCCTTTGAAAAGTTGATCGAGTCTCAAGATGAATGCAATACGAAAAATGTTGGATCATGTATCCGACAGCCTAGTCCGATATGAGCTTGAATGTAGAGGACAGGATATAAAATACACCACTATGAGAACAAGAAAATTGAAGTTGTTGAAAATTTTGAAGGAAGAAAGCAAGCTTGAGCAAGCGCCAGATATTAAATGCCCTTTTCCCCAGGCGAAGATATAGTGCAATGCACAAACATTCTGAGCTTCTATGAAGAAAAATTCGAACTGCAGAAGCAAACCATCCGTATAATTGAGGCATTATCTTGCAAGATGGATTTTCTAAAAATTCGAATAGACTGCATCATAACTGTTGATGAAGTCGAGAAGGTAGCATTAAGTAGCCTAAAGTCGAAATTTGAAGAACGTTTTATTAAAAGTCACTAATATATCTGTTTCCTCTGAAGATTCTCCCGACCCCACACTGAACTTTAATGCCTCAGGTTCGGACCATCGTGCTGTTCTCTCAAGTACGGTTGATAGAGGACCTGAAGTCGAACGCAATGATCCTAGGAGACCTGCTCCCACATTGAGCGAACCAAGGACGAAAGTTCCTGTGTGGAAGTGGAATATTAAATTTACGGGTAACTTAAAAGCACAATCTGCATCTGATTTTGTCAGAAAAGTTTCTGACATAGCCAAATCAAGAAATATTCCTGATGAAGAATTGTTTACCTCCGCTATCGAAATATTTGATGGTATAGCAATGAAATGGTTTCAGTCAGCTGCCTGTTGTAAAAATATCAAGTCTTGGAAATCACTCTGCGACAAAATGATTGCAGATTTTGAAAGCCCTCTATACGCAGATGATCTTCTAGATACTATAAAAGCCCGTAAACAATCTCATTCAGAAAGTGTTGTCGTATTTTTCGCCACAATGGAAAGCCTTTTCCTTAAGTTAAATATAGACCTAGAGACATCAGAGAAAATAAAAATACTAAGGAGAAATATACTCCCTGAGTATTCCAGAAACCTGACTCTTCATGCTTTCAAAACTATTAACGAGCTCAAAAGGGTTTGCAGGCTACCCTTGAGCATACATTTAAGGAAACCACGGGAGGAAGACATAGCCAGGAAGGTATAGGGGCTAGGCATGTTAATGTAATCGATCCACAAAGAAATCCTGAAACTTGGCATAGACAAACGGTAGATAATTCAATGGATTATAGATATCAAGATAATAGGTACCCCCGTGGAAATCAGAACTCAAGTAATGGAAACCGTAGTACATGGAGACATCCGCCGCAGCAGAATTATCCGAATAATTCCTGGTAAAGAAATGACAGATACGATAATAGACGAGATCAGAGAAGAGGTAGCTGGCAACATTCTAATTACAGGAATAGCAGCGATAGGCTTAGAAGGGATAACTTAAGCCAGCAGCATAGCAGGCAATCGGAAAACTCCTCAGGGGCCAAAGTTGGTGGACCAAACGCGGTTCCTATGAATTTAATAAACGGTCCGGAAAATTTGCAAGAGGCAACAACCAGCCAAGACAACAATTAATGGTTCATGATAAACCAGATGACAGTAGGCCTTATATTAATATAAAAATACTCGGATTTAAGACGACATGTTTAATAGATACGGGATCTGTATACTCTATTGCAGGTACTAGTGGCATTCGACTTTTAAAAGACCTAGGCCTAAGACTCGACAAGGGGAAAGTGAATAAATTCTCCACAGCTGATAATGCATTTCATTTCTCGTTAGGTACCTTCGATGTCCCAATCCAAATTGATAGTGTAATAAAGATTATAAGAATTCATGCTATCCCGTCTTTTCCTCAAGAAATCATTTTGGGTATTGATTTTTGGAGATATTTTGGAGGAAAGTTAGATCTAAATTGGGAAACGTGGCCATGTAATGTAATTACTACCAATATTGCCTCAGAACCCTTGCTGTATGATCAATCCAGTCTTAGTGAGGGACAAAGTGCAGAGCTACTAGTTAGAGTGGAAAGTTTTAGAGAACTCTCAAGGAGGGGCTTACGGCGCACGTCTCTATTAGAACACAAGGTCGACACTGGTGAAGCAGAACCTATCAAGCAAAGGTATTACCCTGTTTCTCCCGCCATACAAAATAGAATGAAAAGTGAGCTTGATAGAATGCTATCCCTAAGTGTGGTAGAAGCCTCCACAAGTCCATGGTGCTCGCCAATAGTTCTTGTTAAGAAGAAAAACGGAAAAGATCGACTTTGCCTAGATAGCAGGAAACTTAATAGTGTTACAAAGAAATGCGCATACCCACTCGCTTATGTATCATCTATTCTAGACAGATTAGGAAAAACTCGGTACATAACATCAATTGATTTAGAGAGCGCATTTTGGCAAATACGTCTTTCTGAAGAATCTAAAGACAAGACTGCATTTGTAGTGCCGGGGCACGGATTCTTTCAGTTTAAAGTACTACCATTTGGTCTAAACAATGCTGCTCAAACAATGCAGACACTCATGGACGGCCTTTTTCTACAAGCAGCGGACAAAGGAAGCTTTATTTATTTAGACGACATTATTATCACATCCGAAACATTCGAGGACCACCTTGAGGCCTTAGATTATGTTTATAATAAGCTCAAATATGCCAATCTAAGCATTAACGTTGACAAGAGCAAATTCTGCCGTCCATCATTACACTATTTAGGATTTTTGTTGGATAAGAACGGGTTACGTACTGATCCAGAAAAAGTAGACGCAATCTTGAATTTTCCTAGGACAAAGACCTACAAAGAACTCAAGCGTTTTATAGGTTTATGCTCATGATACAGGCGCTTTGTTAACAATTACGCGATTATAGTTTCAGCCTTACATGATCTCATAAAAGGCACTAAGAATAGACCTATAAGCTGGACAGAAGCAGCCCAAAATAGCTTCATCGAATTAAAGAATGCTTTAATATCTGCACCTGTTCTTTCAATTCCAGACTTCGAAAAACCATTTAGCATACATTGTGATGCCTCTGACATCGGTCTGGGTGCTGTCATATAACAGGGAGAAGCTGACTACGAACATCTGGTAGCCTTCGCTAGTAGGAAACTACGTGGGGCGGAAGTTAACTACTCCACTACCGAGCAAGAATGCCTCGCTGTGTTATTTGCCGTCGAAAAATTTAGGCCACACGTGGAAGGTAGCCACTTTAAAGTATACACAGATCACCCTTCTTTAGTTTGGCTTTTCAAGCAGCAGAATCCTTCAGGCAGAATAGCCAGATGGATTATGCGGCTACAACAGTTCGATTCTTCAGTTATCCATAAAAAAGGAAAACATAATGTCGTTGCGGATTGTATTTCACGAATTCCTGATGTAAACTTGGTAAGGTTTGACGTGCAACCTCATGATACATACTACTTGAAAATGATGGCGAAAGTTTCGTTAAACCCCAATCGTTTTCGTAACTGGAAGATTGACGGAGACAAGTTGTACCTGAAATTCAAGGACAGCGATGTTACATATGGTCAGCAACTGTGGAAGCTTGTGGTACCAGAATCTGGAAGGGATAAGGTTCTACATGATTGTCATGATAACCCCATGTCAGGCCATTACGGAATAGCGAAGACCAAAGCCAAAATCCTTAGCCGATATTACTGGCCGGGGACTCCAATAGACGTTAAGAAGTATGTGGACTCGTGTGATACTTGCAAGAAAAGCAAGGCAAGCAATGTTAAAAAAAGTGGTAAAATGGGTAGGTGCAAAAGGTCAGACCAACCGTGGCGAAAGATATCAATAGATTTGCTAGGGCCATTTCCGCGATCGTCCAAAGGAAATATTGCATTACTTGTCGTCGTAGACTTTTTCACTAAATTCTGTTGTCTTTTTCCGTTACGGTCTACAGCAATGCCCAATATAGTAAACAACGTAGAAGAGAGAGTCTTTCTTCAGTTCGGAATTCCAAAAACGGTAATCAGTCACAATGGTCCGCAGTTCAGATCGAAAGAATTTAACAACTTATTAACCAAATACAATGATCCAAATATATGGTATAATTGCAATTACCATCCACAAAATAATTACACTGAGAGAAATAACCGAACAATAGGAGATATGCTGAGGCAATATGTAGGTGCGAACCACAAGCATTGGGATAGAGAGTTAAACCAAATCAATGTAGCCTTAAATACTGCGGTTAATGAAACCACAGGCCGTACGCCATTCAATCTGAATTATGGTAGGGAGTTTATATATAGCGGCAACGAATATCATCTGTTCGATACAACCGACAACCCTTTAAAAACACGGAAAAATTCTCTCCAAAAGTTTGAGCTTGACCGAATCAAGACCCTAGACAAGATTATAAACAAACACAGAACTAACAAAGAACACTACGACAAAAAACGTCATGACGGTGCGATATTTAATGTAGGAGACACAGTATTCAAGAAAAATTATGCAGTGTCCGACAAGTCGAAAGGCTCCTCGGCAAAACTGGCACCCAAATATGTTAAATGTAAGGTTACTGAAAAGATATCAAATTTGTGCTACAGATTGATGGATGAGAGTGGAAATGATATTGGCATATAAAAGATCTTAAGAAATAATCAGGTACTTCGATTGCATATGCACATATATTTGTAGGGGTCGGCAAGCCCGCGGCTCCCGACTCCCTTTGCTTTCCAGAAAAATTGTCGTTTCTTGAGAGTATGCACAATGTTTCTTATCCTGGTGAGAGGGTATTGTAGCGTTCCATATATTATCCTACCAAATAGCCGAATGCGTAACCTCTAATCTCAAAACCGATCTGTAGTCAATACACATCACGCGATCAAAATTTCGAATATACGTGACTGTACCCATAGTGGCCTTCCCAAAAATTCGAAGAATGGATACATCCAAACAAGAAAATTCTAGCTCCTTCTTCTTGCGAAGTGGTCCGAGAGTGAGATATCAGTAAATTTAATTGTGTAGTGAAGAAATTTGGAAAAAAAATAGTATGTTTATATAAAAAAAAAAATACTTAAGAAGAAAGTGAAGTGTGTAATAGGAATCACAAAAAGAAATTGTAAAATTGTAATTTAGAGATTGTGCCGAGCCCCTAAAAGTCTGGGAGTACAGAAAGGAATCACGGACTACATACGATAGCCAAGAAGTTACGCTAAGTAAACTACAAAAAAATATAAACCACGTGGGAGAAATCTTAACAGCGAATACTGCGGAGACCTGGCCAGGTGTAGCGATAAGTGTGAAAAATTAATTGCTCAATATCTATCGATTATTTATTTATTTAGTTATTAATTTATTTATATATATATATATGCATGCTTCTAGTTTATGTGCCCTTAATTGAGTAGGCCTCAAAGTTTAGTGAGTGGTAGCAGACGGGCGCTAAAATAAGTATAATTAGCCTAGGTAGATATAAAGATAAAAAAACAAATAAAATAGAATAATGGAATAAAGATGAAAATTGGATGTAACGAATCTTATAGTGTTTCGAAGAAAAAGGAGTAAGAATTCATTCCAAAAAAGAATCACATAAAAAATAACATAGTAATTATATTAAAAGAACTTAAAAGGGGACAAAAGAGCCACTGAATTCGTCGTCCTATGGACTAACGAATTGCCCTTGCCGGGATAAGTAGCTACAAAGTAGAAAAATGCTACATACTTAAGTCGTTGTTTACCCCAACTTGACTTTATAATTTCTTATCCATTTAGGCTGTGCCATTTACTTTCGGCATTGACTTGTCTATCTTCACTAAATAAAAGTACTAAGCCAAAATTGTCTATGCTTAATGTGTTTTATTCAGGATATTTAACAAAAGGTGTTGTTACAAAATTAGGCACTGAGGTGCCCAACTATTGAGAATTAAAAATGTTTCCAGCAAATTTCAAAATTGCGGGACGAAAACAGGGATATTTTAAAATTTTTTACTTGTACTTATTTTTTTAACTAATCCATGATTGTAGGTATACACAGTTACAATATCAAATTCAGTTTTAATTTCTTTTTTGTATTTATTTTATTTTATTTATATTTATTTTGTTGCCCCAAATATCTTCATTTTATTTCAGGATTTTTGAAAATATTCCTTGATGATAATATTTGATTGGTTCTTGGACTTTTAGAATGATATCTTCTCTATCAGGTATATTACATTTTGTTATCGACATTCGGCCATTTCCAGAAATCCCCACATTTTGTAAAACATTTACATTATATATTTGGGCACCAACTTCTCATTTGGTGAAAATTTTAAAATATTTCGTAAACTAAAACCGATACTCATATGAATAAACTGTATAATTAAAGTCAAGATATCAGAAAAGAATAACATGCGTGTGATATTCTACATTCTCTTATACTTACCAAGATTGCTATAATTATAATAATTGTCAATCAAAAATAGCGCTTCAAGGTTCAAAAGCAAAACTACTCACTGTGGAATCGAAGTCACTACTAACGAAATGCATAGCAAGCAAGTAGCAACAAGCACCAGACTCTCGATAGAGTACGTGCACCTGAATTTGCATGAAGTCAAAACTGTACCGGTAGTTGATTTTTGGACACCTGGTCCTAAGTTTGAGGTATCGATGATACCTACAGTACTATATATATATATAACATTGCTCATACTTAAGCCTAAACAGTAATTATTTGATTTATCTACATTATGGTTCATATTTGCAGTAGAGTGGCGAGTCTACTCCACTTTAAAAACAAAATGAATTGACGATTGATATTGTGACCTACTGTTGGTTTGTACAACATACTAAAATGAATAGAGGATGAAAAGGGTTCCAGCCCCTTGCAAATCTGTTTTGAAAATGCGCTTTAAAGTCAAATTGGTTCTATTCTATGTGCACGTAAGCAATAATGCATGCCTATTCCATTGAGTAGCAATGTGCTCCTATTCGCATGGGAATTCATATCAGTTGCGATCATCAGCGAATCAAAGTGATTCTATTCCTTCTTATAATTTTTGTGGCGCGAAAAGTTAGCCTTATGGCTCGAATTTTACTTATTGTCATCTGAGTAGGGGAGAAGAGTATTGCTTGAGCATGAGCGAAAGTTAGTAACTCATCTGAGTTCAGGGAAGGAATACTGCTTGAGCAGTAGTAAGTCATCAGACACTCGTCCAAAAGGATCCTGTGAAATAGCTTCAGCAGTTGTCATCGGTTATGTAATAAGAATTTTGAAGGAGTTAAAACTGTATGTATCGTATTGGTTTTCCCTGTTGTCGGCCAATCATACATCCTTCCAGCCCGATTTTTTATCTAAATTGAGAAGAATGTTCAGGCAGTGGAGACTATTGCAATGGTTGAACACTATATCCGCATTTTCAAAGAACACGGAATGACAGCTCAGTTAACCGCCGATTGTTGCCCAGTGTTAGATTTCAAGACTGAGACCTCTGAAGTAATATAGTTACCTAATAACTGGAATTTTAAATCTAATGAATTTAAAAGATTCGTTATTACAAAACAAAAAGAACCATTCTATTTGTCTCAGAGTAGAATATTTTTATAGATCCGATATTGGAAGCAGCGGTTCGGCTACAAAGCACGGCTAAAGTATATCAGCGATGAATCAAGGAGCAATGCCGATCGAAACAAAAGTTGAGGACAAAAAATTTAAAGATGTTGACAAACTGATGCAGAAGTATTTTGGAAATGATTGGAACGAGTTTGAAAACTTACAATTTTACAAAAATATTATTGATTCTGCAATAAGAGTTAGTTCGTAATGAAGAAGAGGATTCAATTTGCGAACATACAAGCAATGTAGAAACGGTTCTAAAGGCGATGTCACAATGGTGGCTTCGGCTCGCGCTCCGGCTTCGGAACCGAAGCCAGATACTGTCAAATCGTTGAAATCAAAGCCGACTATGACACAATGGCGGCTTCGTAGATTCGTAAAGAAGTAGTTAAATATAGCGGGAATTGAAGAAAAATAAACGGGTGCAACTGTTTATAAAATTTACCCTTAACATACAAATTGAATTTGTGATAATTTTTTTTCTTTAAATCGTTTTTTTTTCACTCCAATTAATTTATTACTAAATATTTTGTTATTTTCAAATGTCATCTATTCCAAGTTGTTGATATTCAAAACATCTATTCCAAGAGGTCAGCATGATTTTATTGCAAAATAAACTTATAATAGCTGTGTTCTTTTATGCACCTTGTTCTAGAATTTCCATATACTGGAGAGAACAAATTGTTCTGTGGATTGAAGATAACTATTTGAACTGTTCGCTTCATTTATAAATTTCTATGAAAAGTGTGACATAATAAATCTGACGTGCATTAATAACTTTACAGAATGTATGTCGGATCAAATGTCACCACATATCGATACCAAAAGTGATTCAAAGTGAAATGTGGCAAATGATAATTAATTCAATTTTTGTTTAATTCAAAATGAATTAGTAAGGTTATGACAATGTATAGCAATTTGCTTGTTTGGTAGACTAGGACCTATTTTGAGATATACATAGAATAAACTCGCGGTGCAGCTGAGTTTTTGAGTTAGCAAGTAGTTAGTGGGTTGAGTTTGACCTAATTAGTAAGTTATTAAAATTTTAATCGAGAAAAGAAGTAATAACGATCAGTGCGTTTTCTATTGATAAATAATTATTTATAGAAAAAAGATTTAAAAAACAAGTGAACGAAAATTACATATATATATACATATTTAAAGGAGACCAATAAAAATAAAGCGTGTTAAACAGAATAACTGTTTTTACAAGTTCTTGCTGCTATTATTCTTAAATTGCTGCTGTGATTCGGAAATCAAGTAAAAGTGGATGCAGTACAATTCGAAATCGGAGAATGTTCCACATCTTGAGTACGTTACATGCACATTGGTTAAAGTTACAGTGAGACCAATCGGGCACCGTTCAAATGGGGAAATGCAATTGTGAGTTCGTTAAATACATTAAAGAGACCGCACCTATTAAGCAAATCTCTCGTTTTTACTAACTACTAAAAATTGCGTCTATATAATATAATTCAATTCAATTAAATTTTTAAACATTCAATTAAATAAACTGCGCTTTCATCGTTACTGGTTAATGCCAGATGAAAGCAAATCTTGGCTTAATACACTAGACACAAATTAATAAATACAAGAGGTAAAGACATGTGTCTCGTTAGGTCAGTGGTAAAAGCAGTCAGGCGGAAAGCGGAAGGTCCCGGCTTCCAACCCCAGACGAGGCGGTTGTTTTTTTTCTCTTGTATTTATAATTTGATTTAGAATCGTTAAAAATAAAAACTGAAAGTTCTCAAAATTCTTCTATTATCCAAATTAATCTCATTCAGTTTTCTGATAAAACAAAGGCATCGAGGCGCGAACGTACATTCACAAGACCATTTCCAATTTTCATTACTTGAGTCTTCCTGTTAGCGAGGCGATCCAAAATTAGCTCACTCGTTCCCATTATTCATTCCTTCACTACTAGCATTATTTGAAGAAGAAGTTAGTTGAAATGGACAGAAGTTTGTTATTTAGTCGTTATCCATACCCTAATTGCAAAATCGATTTTTTTTATGCATGACTGTATTTGGGAAACATTACTTTTAAATCTCTTATTGAGCTTCAGCTGGGTTTTGACTTAAAAATAGCAGCCAGCAACTTCATCCAGAAGATTTTACTAATATTATCAATCATTGGATGAAGGAAATCGAAGCTAATAGTGTTATTTTTGAAAGAGAATGGAGAAGAAATCATTTTGAGTGAGCATGAGTGGAATTAGAAAAAAACTCCATATAGTGAAGAGCAGTCTAGTTTATCAGATGCACCTAATTATGATGGCTCGCCGAGTGAGATATTATCAAGGTATATGATCATAAAATTGTAATCGGCTAAGTCTTCTTGAAACATATGCGCTCAATTTCGTGACATATGTACAATTTTATTTCTGTCCCTGCTGCAAGTATGGATCCCACTTTGACGATAATATGTAGAATTTTTGACATTCTGAGCATATTTCGGTATTCTCGAACGTAATATCTGCAGCAGATGGTATCCTTTGACCACAATTCAACGAGAAGTCAACGATAGATCGCAACTAGTTTGACCGAATATAGAATATTTAGTCTATCAATAATAAAAAAATATTGCTAGAAATCTCAAAGCCAAAAATGTACAATATGGGTAATTTGCAGATAAGTACTCTATTAATTTTTTTATCTAATCACGCACTCTCGGATCAGTCAAATTACAGCATTCCCGTGTGGATCTGAAATAGAGTCAAACTAATAAACAAAACCACGATTGCTATCATCTTCAAAGCTGTAGATAGGATTGAGTCAGCAGTAGATACAATAGATGTTGTAGGATTTTCATGAATTTTAGTTGCTACTTGCAGGAGCAGATATGGGTCATTCTATCGTAGGCAACCAAGTTCAAGGTGTAGTAAATGTTGTTTGATATTTAAAAATTTGTAAAATTGCTTATTATAATTTTAATCATCTAAACATTATTAAAAGAAAAAAAAAACACTTCAAATACAAACAACATTCCTGAGCACAAAAATATGACCACTTATAACCTTTGTGGATGCAACAATCTTCTATCAGACGTTTATTCCATTTAGTCAGTTAGGTATAAAGCTACCTCAGCCAGTATATGAAGTCTTTCTCGTTAGAAACAACCAAACCTTAGACAATGATTAAATTAATATTGTGGAACGCCAACAAGTCGTAAAGTATGTCTAATTAATGAATCGGTCAACAAGTCTTGTAACGTCTTTATTCATGTCAAATAGTTGACATTTACAAGATATAAACGGCTAGAAAGCATATTCCCCAATGGTATCTAATAGGCCTAATGTTTCTGTGCCATATTAAACGTTGTTTTTGTACAAATATGAACAAGCAGATAACTACAGTACTAAATGTGCTGCTTGTTTTACTAAATATATGAAATTTCCTCAGTTAATGGACACAATGAACCTTAAAAGCACCGACAACTGTAGTATTTACAGCAGCAATTTTCATGAAACACGTATCATTATACGTATCGAGCTCATAATTATATCCCTTGCATGTTCTCTAGTAAACTACCTGAAACTGTTTAACCATACAGAAACGCATTTGCGTTCCACCGTTTCCACACCTTATTGATCCGTAGTTTGTTTGTGTACTTTATACCTGGCAAAAGGAAAATGAACAAGAAATTTTGCGAAGGTAATAATTAAAAAAAAAATAGTTTTTAAATAGGGGGAGTCAATCTTATACACTCGAATAAGCATATTGGGCTGATTGCATTCAAATTCTATTAGAAAAGATTCCATTAACTTGAGTGCACCGAAGAGGATGAAAATAAAATTAAACTCAAAACTCTGTACATAGCTTTCTTCAAAAGTTTTTATAATTAATTTTGTTTTGAATCTGGCGACTGTGGTATACCCTCTCCTTTATTACTTTTCGAAACTTTATAAAAAGAACCATTTTTTTCTGCAAAATATTATTAACTAAGTTTCACTTGGAAGTTGAAAGCTGAGTTTTCATAAAACTCAACGAAAATTTAATATCAACTCCATCGTTTTTAAAAGTTGGCTGTATTCAAAGAATATATATATTTATATAAAGCTGTTCTGTCGCGGAATAACCTTTGAATTAAAATAAAAACCTACAATCTAAAAATTCACGTACAAAATTTTTCACGCGATGTACATAACAATAAATTATAAAATTTTCCCACGTAGTCACAGCCTCTAGAATCCAAAATCTAAAACAAACGAAAAGCATTAGAAAAATATCAACAAATGGTTAAGTCTCAGATAATTTGTATTGATCTGAGACTTTAACCAAAACATAACTTACTAATTAAAAGATTCCAACCGCCGCATTATTAAATCCATTTTCTTCTTGAAAAATAAACCAAACATTAATTAAATAAATAATTTCCTGACATTTTCCATACTGCAGACCATGGGCCGGATTCTGTAACACGGAGAATCTGGGAGATGCGAATTTCGTTTTCTTAGAACTCCTAATTCTCAAATTCTCCATTCCCAATTCACAAACATGGCTCGAGAATTAGGGAAAACGTAAGAAATGTGAAAAGTGCGAATCGCCTGGGAAGATTAAGGGTATCCACTTTTTGTTGTAGAGGGTTGGACTTTTTTTCATATTTGAGGTTTATCTGTCTATTACCTTCCAATGTCGAAATAAATTGAAATTTATTTTTTATAGTAGTAGGGTAGTTTTTGAGGGATATAGGAGGGTAGATTTTCTCGAGTTTTTCCGGGATAACGAGAGAATGGAGAGAATGGAAGATAGGTGGAGGAAATATGGCGGGGGGAGTGCGGGGTTGAAATGGGAGCTGATTAACGGGAATTAAAAAAATAAAATAAAGACAATAACAGGAGCTACAATAATTTCCAGGGTAAGCTCAGGATCTGTAAACCCAATAAAAGTAAAATTATAAGAATTCTAGCTTTCTTGCTTGTTGAACATAAATTTACCTTTTATTTTTTAAAACGCCGTGTTCAAAATGTATGCTCTTCACGTCGACGCGTTCTCAGTTTCCAAATATATAGTAAAAAACCAAAGTTTTGTATGGCAACACCAAGAGGGGGTTGTCGCTTCCAATTTTTATTCTCCTGCAAAGCTTTTCCTGACAATTACGAACACAACAACAAAAAATGAGCCAAATCGGTCGATCTGTTCTCAGGTGATGATGTGACATAAATGCAGCAATTGAATTTTATTTATATAGATTACATATTCCAAGTGGTGATTGGAGTTTCCATCAAATGTGCTAATTTAAATACTTTTATTGAGAAATCCATTCATAAGGTGTATAATGTAGGACTATTCATGGTGGAAAAAGAGCTGATAGTGGATTAAAACAGGATTTATTCTATGGAAATCTAAAATCATCCTATTTGTCAATGCTCCAGGTACTTTATCAGCAACCCCGTGAAATGTGTCTAACGAAATTTTATCCTAGAATGGCAACAAAATCTTCACACAGTAGGTACCAACATTCAAATGAACTTCCACTATAGAAACGTTCGTTACTACATATGTATTCCGAGGAAAGAATTAACGAGTATGTCGTAAAGATTTGTAAAATTATTAAATGAGAACTATAAATTGGATTATTGAATGGATCCCGGAAAATACCCTCAATGCAAGATAATCCCAAACCGAAGAATTCGAACTGAACGAGAAGTACATATTTTCAATCTGTTTAGAGCACGAACTTCAGTGCGCTGTCATTTTTAATGCTAAACTGTATTGCTCCATCTCTGGTTCGTCGTCAGTCTTAAATAAGTCTCATCAACTGATGCAAACGTTCCTGGTTGTTCGTTTATATTTTCCAGAGAGTGATTATATCTACATATACATGTCTATGAATAACACTTATCAAAATGAATTTATTTTGTATTTCATCTCGACAAATTGCTGCTCTATCCTCCATGATACCTTCATACGAATTTCGTGCACATCTCTCGATATATTTATACTTCTGTAAGCATATCATTACGCACTTAACATACAATAAATAATACAGTATATATAGGCACCTATGATATGACAGATTCTTTTGAGCAAACTTAATTAATACTTGTCAAGAAAGATTGTCAAATTGGCATTCCGCCCTTGTATGAATGTACAGTAGGACATACAATAATTTCATGGCAGATTGAAGCCATCTCTCACATCCGTTTGCCTTCACTTCGACAGGTTGATTTGTGGCTACATGCCCGATGCATGACATTTCAACTATTTTGTAAATATTTCACTGAATTTATAATGTTGTCGATTACAAATTGCTTGGTTTCCGTTTTGTAGCCATGGTCTGTGGCAACTCCATTTCCAGGTCACGTTTACCCATTCCTGAATAATATAAGATCCTGAAAGTAAATAACCAAGCAGGATACCACAAGATGATTCTGAATCCGTATAGCTTATCAAGTAACAGCATATTAGCATATGAGGTTTCGACATTTAAATATATTTCAGATAGTGGCTCTGCACATACATTGGTACCTTCTTCTAATTTATTCTTCATTTAAGGAAAAAGGACAGCTTGGTAGACATTTAGTGAAAAGAGTTTATCTACGCTATTTTTTTAAAGTTTTTGATAGGATATAATATTCTAATGTTATTTGATTTTTAAACCTCCTTAATTTTTAGCACAAACTGCTTTTGCAGGATGGTGATAAAGTCCAGGGATATTGTAACCTTAAATCGCCACTTAATGGCGAAGTATGTGTCCTCAAAGTATTGACTAAAGTAGCAGCAATTATAAGGGTGTGTTGATACCGGTATTGAACATCTTTTTCCGGGCATGTATTATCCATTCTCATTCGCTAACTGCATGACATTAGGTCAAAGCAGTATTTTTTCGCAAACCTGGAAAGGAAGGCTATGTGGCGACATGACGCGACGCACGACGAAGTTGTATTTGTATTGCCGCTGTTATCTGAGAGGTATTTGTCTCTGGTTATTTGGCAATTGGAGTTTTTTTGAAAATGAGATTGCGAAAGTACTTTGCAGAATATCTGAAGATATTTTGAGTAGGCGAATGTTTGAAGAAGCGAAAAAAATTTGTAAAATAATCTAGTCAGTTTTTTGTTTTCGTGGAGACACGTTTGAAAGTTAAAAAATATTACTGCCGACATTATAATAAAAAAGATTACTATTTAAAAAATAATAATTGTACTTGAATTTAAAGTTTAGAAAAATAATAATAACGCTATCGACTTAAAGTGAATTTGTTTTTTTAAACACAATTACTAAACATATTTTAATAATAACAATTATCCAAAAATTACATATTGTGTTCTTATTTCCATGTATTGCGGACGAGATCTATGAAGATAAACCTTTAACTCGTGAACAATAGTTTTCGTTGGTTGCCTCATCCTTTATGAGACCCACAAACTGGTGACCCCGACGTGATCGGCAACCTGGCCACAAGTTTTGATGCCGACTGTGTTCCTGACCAAAGTCCGCAGCTCGAGCCACAGAGGATTATTACCTGGCGCCAGCAGTCTCGTGACCATAAGGTTACCCCCTACCCAAGAAATCGCTTCTCACGGCAAGGAAGAAGGAGAAATCGAGATCCTTCGCACACTAGTAGGATTCAAGATTCCTGCAAGAGGTTATTATATTCTCGTGAGGAGAAAGACGAAAAGTTCCCAGTGTAAGCCAGAAGAACCGTCTTATAAGCTGCTTTCAGAACTGGTGTTTCCGTAGAACCAAAGGGGAAGTAACTGTTTTTCGTATTTCATTTTATTTCTTTTTAAATATTATATTATAAATATAAATTTTACACTAATCTGTTAACCTATTGTATGCGAGCGCGCATTGTTCCTGTTATATACTATATACATATATTTTCCAGTCTATTCGGCGAGTCTCTATATTATGTTGTATGTAAAAGAATTAGTTTTAATATACATATACATATACATATATTCTCTAGTCTATCTATCAAGGCAAATTATTGTTGAAATCTTCGGATATTTCCCAATGTACTTTCTGTTTCGGTTCATCAAAGTAGTTTATAATCGTAGCCTGCGTTCGTGATGGCCCTTACGAATGAGTCGGTCGCGAGTGAGTTGACAGATGCCTCTCAGAGTTCAAGTGCATGTGTTTCTTCGACTTTTCCAGCAACCGAGTTGTCCATGATGCCCGGTACTCTCCAGCAAGCGGTAGTGAACGCAGTTTCAGTTAAAACTGTTCCTTTTTGGAGGAATTATCCGGATCTCTGGTTCGTCCAGCTCGAGGCTCAATTCGAGTTGTCTGGTATCATACAGGATAAAACTCGATTTTCCCATGTGGTTAGTGCTTTGGAGGAGAGTGTGATTCGTGTAGTAAGCGATGTGGTGTTTGATCCTCCAGCGACAGACAAATACAAGAAACTGAAGGAAACTTTAATTCAACGATTATCTGGAAGCGAGAATGCAAAGTTGAGGCAGGTTTTGACAGAACTAACTTTGGGAGACTCTCAACCTTAGCAGCTACCCCATGAGATGCGTTCGCTGTCAAGAGGGAAACTGAGCGATGAAGTGTTGAAGACCTTGTGGTTGCAACGGTTACCCACTCACACGCAAGCTATATTAGCGTGTAATCCGGGAAACTTGGAAGAAGTGGCAGCGTGTGCAGATACAATAGCGGAGGTGAGTCCTAATTCTCAGATCTGCGCCGTGAAGTCGGCTGATTCCAGCAATCAGAATCAATCTCTGGAGCAGTTATCTCAGAAGGTTGATGAATTGGTGAGGCTGTTTGAGCTAAGTATAACATCCCGAAGAGAGTTTTCCAGAGATGCGTCGCTAAGAAACAGGTCTCGAGCTGGATCAAAGTCTCGCAACTCCACCCCTAAGCGAAACGACGGTATATGCTGGTACCATAGCAGATATAAAGATAAAGCTAGAAGATGCATGCAGCCATGTTCGTATAAATCTCCAAATTCCAATTGTAAAAATGTTTTAAATAAAGATGAAAATTCCCTAAACTAGTTGGCCCTCTACCCTTGACGACAAGTAGGGGAGCCTGCACTAACAGTCGTGTTTACTTTTCAGACAGGTCCTCAAATAGAAATTTTTTAATTGATACATGTGCCGACGTATCTGTAATTCCTGCAACTCAAGCAGAGCGACGTTTCAAATCAAGTTTACGACTCATGGCAGCAAATTCATCGATAATCAGCACATTCGGCCAAAAAATTTTATCGTTGGACCTTGGCCTACGACGTGTATTCTCTTGTTTGTTTTTAGCCGCTCAGTCAAGCACACGGTCATGCACCACATTACCACTAAGGGTCCTCCCATTGCGTCAAAGGTACGTCGTCTCCCTCCAGACAAATTAGCTGCAGCAAAGAAAGAATTCGAAGTTCTTCTAAAGCATGGCATCTGCCGTCCATCGGATAGCTGTTGGTCATCCCCATTACACCTTGTTAGAAAGAAAAATGGTGAATGGAGACCCAGCGGTGATTTTCGTCGTTTAAATTCTTGTACAATTCCGGATCGTTATCAGATTCCATTGATACATGATTTTAGCTACAATTTGCACGGATGTAAGATATTTTCGACCTTAGATTTAACTAAGGCTTATCACCAGATTCCGATCAAACCCGAGGACAGCAATTTGTACGCCGTTCGGGCTATTCGAATTTACCCGTATGACTTTTGGGATATGCAATGCGGCCCAAAATTTTCAAAGATTCATACATACAATACTTCAGGGATTCAAATTTTGTTTTGTCTACTTAGACGACTTTCTGGTGCCTCAAAATCTGCTAGTGAACATTTTGGCCATTTAGAACAAATTTTCGCCTGTCTGGAAGCTTTTGGCCTAATCATCAACGTGGATAAGTGTAAGTTTTCGTCTCCCGAGGTAATTTTTTTAGGCCACCTAATCTCACCAGACGGCATTAAACCACCTCCCGAAAGAGTAGAAGCCATTGCAAATTGTAACCTCCCGGTTACAGTGAAGGATCTCAGACGTTTTCTCGGCACGATTAATTACTATCGCCGTTTTTTACCAAATGCTGCCGAACATCAGGTACTCTTGAACAATTATTTAAGAGGTTCCAAAAAAGATGGCAAAAGGAAAATAAGCTGGTCTGAAGAGGCAGTCAGGGACTTCGATTTAGTCAAAAATCAATTAGCGGAGGTCGCACTTTTGGCGTTTCCTAATTCTACTTCGAAGTTAGCACTATGGGTCGATGCCACTGATACGGAAGTAGGAGCTACAGTGCAGCAAAAGACAGACAGTGTCTGGAAACCTCTAGGTTTTTTCTCAATCAAGCTCAGTAGTGCGCAACGCAAGTACGGTGCGTACGATCGGGAGTTGTTGGCAGCCTATTTGGGTATCAAATACTTTCCTTTTTTGATGGAAGGCCGACCATTCACGTTGTTTACTGACCACAAAGCCCTGACTTTCGCGTTTAACCAGAATCCTGAGAAAGCATCACCCAGACAGCTTCGACATCTAGACTTCATCGGACAGTTTAACACCGATATCAAGCATGTGCCTGGTAAAGACAACGTAGGAGCTGGCATATTGTCTAGGCTAGAAGAGATTCACAATCCTAGTCTTATAGACTTTGGTGCCATCGCCGACGGGCAAATTAGTGATCCTGAACTGCTAACTCTTCTTCAAAATTCACTCTATAAATTTGAAAAGCATCCTATTTTTGGAACTGATAAGCAAATTTATTGTGAAATTTCCGCTAGTAGAAATCGGCCTTTTATCTCAAAACCTTTCAGGAAACAAGTTTTTAACGAGGTACACAATCTTTCGCATCCGAGTATCCGTGCCACCAACAAGATGGTAACCTCCAAGTACTTTTGGTCTGCGATAAATAAGGACGTTAATGCCTGGGCTCGTGCATGCCAAGCGTGCAAGCAAATTCATTCGCTTCTTGAGAAAACTATTTGGTTCTTTTCCACCCAGTTCTGATCGGTTCCGAGATATACACATTGACATTGTCGGTCCTCTCCCACCTTCAAATGGTTTCAGATACTGTCTCACCATTATTGACAGATTCTCGTGTTGGCCCGAGGCAGTTCCATTGGTTGATATTAACGCGGAAAGGATAGCAGACGCGCTTTGTAGTTCGTGGATATCTCGTTTCGGGATACCTAGGACTATAGTCACATATCAGGGTACGCAATTTGTTGACTCAGCACTTTTTGCTGAGCTAGCTAAATTATTAGGTTTTACTCGTAATCGAACTACCGCATATCACCCACAAGCAAACGGATTCCTGGAACGGTGGCGCAGGACGCTGAATGCTACCATCATGACGTATAGAGACAAGACGTGGTCAAAGATTTTACTATTCGTGCTGTTAGGCCTCAGAACAATACTCAGGGAGGAATTTTTAGCAACTCCGGCAGAGTTAGTTTACGGAGAAGGTTTACGCCTGCCTGGAGACTCTTCAAAATTTCCAGTTTAATCCTCAGTCTGATTTTGTCATTTCGTTACGTAAACTGTTTGCTGACCTTAAGCCAGTGCCAGCCTCTAATCATTCGAAGCAATCTCCTTTCAAATTCAAGGATTTGGTGAAATGTACACATGTTTTCGTAAGAACCGATGCAGTGCGAGCGTCTTTGCAAGCACCCTATGAGGGCCCGTATCAAGTAATTAAGAGAACGGACCAGTTCTTTACACTGAAAATCAAGACCAGAGAGGTGAACGTTTCGGTTAACCGGCTGAAACCGTGCTTCACGGAAATCGAGGACTAAGCCAGTCCCAGAGCGAAACGTCATCCACCGAGAACTCACACTCAACTCACAGTTCGGAAGAAGATTCTAAAAGGACTCTCGAAAACGCACCTCCGGAGGCAGCTGCGGAATCTAATGTGGGGTATCCTCGACCTGCTATTGAACATGCAAGTGATCACACCAGCACGCACACAGTCGCCGACGACGATGAACCACTTTCCTCTGGCTTTAGTCCACGGAAAGTTAGATTCCTTGCGGACGGTAACACGGTGATACCACAGCGAATCACTCGCGCTGGATGAACCAGCAATCCACCACGACACCTTTCGTATCGCTAAACATTTGGTTTCGCTGGCGGGGGAGTACTGTGGCGACATGACGCAACGCACGACGAAGTTGTATTTGTATTGCTGCTGTTATCTGAGAGGTATTTGTCTCTGGTTATTTGGCAATTGTAGTTTTTTCGAAAATGAGATTGCGAAAGTACGTTGCAGAATATCTGAAGATATTTTGAGTAGGCGAATGTTTGAAGAAGCCAACAAAAATTTGTAAAATAATCTAGTCAGTTTTTTGTTTTCGTGGAGACACGTTTGAAAGTTAAAAAATATTACTGCCGACATTATAATAAAAAAGATTACTATTTAAAAATAATAATTGTACTTGAATTTAAAGTTTAGAAAAATAATAATAACGCTATGGACTTAAAGTGAATTTGTTTTTTTAACTATAATTACTAAAAATATTTTAATAATAACAATTATCCAAAAATTACATATTGTGTTCTTATTTCCATGTATTGCGGACGAGATCTATGAAGATAAACCTTTAACTCGTGAACAATAGTTTTCATTGGTTGCCTCATCCTTTAAGAGACCCACAGCTAAAAGCTTTAGACTAATTAGCTGAACTTTGCTTCTGCTGAACACCTGGTAGAAAATAATGAGTACTTGGGATTACGCTACGGAAGTACCCGCTCAGAATATTGAATGTCAGAGTGGTCGCTTTAACAATAGAGGCTCAATCTTACTGTGGGAATCTGCAAGCGTGCATGTAGTATGAGTTTTTGCTGAGATAAGTGTAATCAATCAGCGCTCCAAAAGGAAGGCGCTCTTCGCAAAGACAAGTACTTTTGGTATCTTTTATTGGAATTACTATTCAGTGACCTCAAGGACTAGGACGCAAAACACGGAATACCGCACAAACCTAGAAAGTGTTGTTTATTAGGAAAATAAACAGGGATGGTCTCATGCTTTCCAAACTGAAAGGCGAAATAATTAAGCCATCTAATATATAGGCATTATCTAGGTCATTCGCTTACTACATGATTTTGTGGGTGTAGAAAAAACCTTGAGAAAAATTTCCCTAGCCATGAAACCGAAATCTATATATGTGTGTGCTCTAAAATGTTTCATATTGATTCTTGTGTACAAGTGACTAGACTTTGATTTTATATATGTCATAAAGCCTAAACTACTATCCACCCAGGAAAATAGTCTTTCAGTAATTTTAAACTTGGCTCCTTAGCTTCCCAAGGGCTATACACTTACTAATAATAATAATGTTTACTCATTCACTAATTTCATTAATTGCTAGATGATTCATCTCTCCTAAAGATCTACACATGGCCTACAGCCGTCTGTCAGTTGGCATTCCAAATTTAATTCTTCTAACTTATTTCTTATCTCAACTACTTTTAATAATAGTTTAGAAGTTTCTTAACAATTGAATTCATTAACCAACATTCTACAATATCTGTACGCTTCCCTAATGTAATTATACAGCATCTTCCAATCTGTTCCATTCATATATGTAAAAATGTCTTCCGCATTCAAGATACCTACTTCTGCCAAAATATGTATTCTTTAAGTATGAAACATACCGCAATAAAATGATATGTGTTCTCCGCATCATCTCTATTACACATAGAACAAATACCGTATGTATTATTTTTAAAAGCTCTAGCATTGAGGTCCAGTATACCTCCGCGCGCTTCAAACAAAACTCTTATGACCTCTACAGAAAATTCGTCATAAAGATATTTATGCAGACAATCATGTACTAACCTAGGATATAACACGGCTCCGCTTGCTTTATCTAAGCTTACGCTCCATAACCTTTGATTTAGCGTTCTGAGCATGACTTCTCCAGCTTTTATCCATTTCGCTTTACTAAAGTTGTCAATGTCTAGTGCGGCATTAGTTTCTTGTACGTTTCTCAATACCCAAAAGACCCTTTCCATCAGATCTTATTTAAAAGGACTCACATTTCCATGTTTAGTAGCTTGTAAAATTAGGCTGCCCTGTCTATAGAGTCAAACGCGCGCGGCTTTAAAGTACACAAAAAAGCCACAAGCAAATTTTCTTTCGTGCTTTATGTTGTAATTTGACGATGCTATAAAGATTAGAAATATTATCGATAATAGAGTAATCTTTCCTAAATCCAGCTTGACACTTTTTTAATATGCTATATGCATCTATCCATTTTTTTATTCTTTGTAACAAAACTTCCGTAAATATCTTGGAGTCTGCATTTTAAAAAGATAAAACCCCTATAACTCGCAGGATCGCTTATATAAACATATTTCTGTGCAAGTTTGATTAAAAAGTTGTCTGTCGAGTATTTGTAAAATTCTACAGGTATTCGATCCAATCCAGGTGCGTTACCATTTTTTTCCTTATTTAGTACCTCCTGAATCTCCGTCACTTTGAATGGTGCATCAAGTATCTCATTTCTGGTACACGGCTCTGCATAATATGTATGTCGCTGTCATTGTAATTTTGGGATTTAATGATCTTGCACAGTGCTCAACAAACATTTCCATAGTAATATTATTACCAGCTAGAAAATTTTGGTGTCTAAGTACCCTAGCTAATGTCCACCAGTCTTTTATATCCCTAATCTGCGCTATTCTCTGCCCTAATCACGTGTAGTACTGAGAACGGACTCTCTCACATACTATTTTATAGTGATTTTTAGCCTCTATATAAAACCATTTTGCATCCTAATTATTACTTCTTCTGCAGAGATTTAGGAAACTAAAAATCTTATTTCTAGCTTTTACACATTCCATATTACACCACTTACTCCTTGGAGATTTACAGTATTCTATCTGATTAGGATTATATTGAGCTGCTTTGAATATAATATTTTTAAAACTAATCAGACCTTGTTGCTGCGAATTGTTGAACATGTCGTGCACCAATAGTCTCTGTATTGCCCTGCATTAGTACGCTGCCAGCACATCTTCGATAGGAATCTTATCTCCTTAGCCTCATCCTCTCGTTTTGAATACTTTATTGCCAAACATAATGAAGCATGGTCCGAAAAATTTGCCGGTATGTCTTCAAAACGTTCTATATCATACTGCGTGCCATGACACAGAGCATATATCATTAACAGATCAGCCCGTGCTTCCAAGAAATATACATTCTCCCGTATTATCCCCGTTTGTTCTTCCGTTGTGCACTACGGCGACACATTCATCAAGAAAGTACAAATACCGTACTCCACGAGAGTGAACTTTTTTATCTTTAGAGTTTCTCACCTTGTACACCTTTGTCAAGCCTATAACAGATTTTCATCTAGTATTTGTTCATCACATATCCGAATATTCAAATATAATAAACTGATTCATTTTTCTCTCATCAAAAAATCATTTTTCAACTCATCAAAATCTTGCTTCCACCTATAGCAGTTTAGATATGTTGGTAGGATATTTATTACTTTAGATTTTATTTTCAGTTTAATTGCTACTACATCTGCATATCTCACAAATTCAAAATTCTTTAAATTCCTCTTGCCTGCTAATATCATACCACCACGTGCCCTACCATAATTATATTTCCGTACGGCGGGCGTCCACAGTAATTTATAGTTAGGAAAGAACTTAACGAATCTCCCACACTTATCTTCAACTAAATGAGTTTCTATTAGAATAAGTATAAGAAAACATTACGTTATTGTGTAAACCATTAATATAAGACGTACCTTGCAAATATCTACTTCCATACTAACCTTCCTAACTTTACTCTGACAGACGGGTTTTTTCAATATCTATTTATATCTAATTAATTTACCGACGCTCTTGCTCCTTCTCCATTTTCCAGTATTACACCAACATTTCTTCCAAATACTTTCTCCAATATCTGCATACCTTCTTCACGTCCTTCTATTAGCCTATTATCTTCCGATAACCTGAATTTCTGTTCCTCAATGGGCCATCCCACACGAGTATTCTTGATGCAGTATGCATACCGGTTTTCTAGGGAAGAGTTGAGAAGAAGGAAAGGGATATTTCTATACTTTAGAGAAATCTCTTTTCTTCTTTTCACCTTTTCCCCAGAAAACCTGTTTGCATACCGTATATCAGCAATACTCGTTAAAAACAAAACTCTCAAACTTCAATAGAAACAGTTCTATACATGATAATTTCCAGAGACGATTTCTAAAAGATACTTTTATAAGAATAAGAAAGAAAGAATTTTAAATTTGATGTAAAAGGGTTTGGGAAGCATGATAGGACCAACGTAGTGCAGTAAGCTGTCCGAACGCGAGCAGACGTGTGAGGGCACACGTCGTTGACAGTAGTTTCTTCACTACTGAGCAGACGCGTATCGTACGGCTTGGCACCGACTCAAAATAGCATTTCAGAAAAATTATCCCGCCGGCAAATCATGACGTTATTTTGTATGATAATGTTAACATACTTCACGGTCACTTGCACCTAGGAGACTAATGTCGATTTCGATGGGACCGTTTCAGTGTTGCACTTTTTCTGGTAGTCCACTACTTTTTCTGGCAGTGGAACACTGAAGCCCATCGAATATTTTGCTGTCATATTCATTGTATTTGTGAACACACGTATTATATACACGGAACTGTCAAATTCTGTTGCCATTTGTTTGGACATTATACGGTTTAGGGCTTTTAGGCTGTCACTATAATGCAAATTAATTTATTATTTAAGTATAATATTTTTTAATAAACTTGATAGAATGACTTGATTTTAGCATAGTGCAAATTTATTTAAATAAAATGGAATGCTTCTTTGCGACGGGGAAGTTATTATAATTGAGCACAAAATAAGAAAATAACACCAAATATATTTGTACACTAAAATAATATAAAAAATCTTTATTTTAGCTGGAGATTTGGTAGAGGTGAAGTATGCGCCTGTAGCGAAGCATTTCGGTTTAGAGGAAGCCCCGCCAAATTTAATCCAAGAAATTTCAATACGCAAGTGGACAAGTCTCAACAAGGAGAAGTGGTGATCCTCGATGAAAAAAAACTTATGGAGCTACCGCAGAAGAAGGACGCTATTTAAAGTATGGTCATTTCGCGTCATCCAAGCAACATCTGTTTAATTTTCCTTGACGAGACATTCTCACCGCTATGAACAAATGTTTTATTTGTAACACGCGTCAAAACATAGCTGGCTCATCAGCGTTATGAATTTGATTCAATCCGTCTCAGTTATTTCCTTAAGCAGATTTTCCATGAAAAGATCTGTTACTGTGGATCATTGGATACCTTTTGACTAGTACTTTTTAATAAACGGGCGCTATGACTTTTTTAAAGACACGCTTTCTCATAATAAGGATGTGGGACCAAGGAAGTCAATGTAAAACTTTCATTCTTTAAGCTCAACGCTGCTTGCATACATGATAAAAGTCTCCATGTTGTTTCTTTAAAATTTTTCGCTGTTAATTATCATCAATTTGAACAGTAAACTTCAAATTGTTTTTTTTTTTTTAGGTATCAATTTCTTCTAGAGCTGTACAGAGAAAGTTTCGGACAAGTGGGGCTGTTGAAGAAATTTGAAAAGCAAAAAGTAATGTGGTAATTCATCTGTAACAAAATTGCAGCTGGCAATGGCCGAAGATTTACGCCGCTTCAAGTTGAGAATCGATTTAAAACAGTTCTGAAGCAGTAAAAGCTGCTATTAAAAATAATAAAAAAAGCAGCGCTATGAGAATGATGATGGCGTACGACAGGAAATGGAAGGTATTGTATGGAGTGGACGATTCCATTCTACCAGAAGTTGCTATGAGCGCAGGGTTTCGCGAAAAAAGTAGCACCTTTCAAGCGGCATATATCCCCGTTGCCATCTACTTCTTCTTCTGATGCCGACTTGTTCGAGCTTTTGGCATCAGATCCAGGCGCATCTTACCACCGGCATCCAAGAGCACATCTTCGCCTGAAACTGTGAATATCAAGTCAATTTCATCTGAAATACGACTTGTGTCCTTCAGCTCCCGTCGGAGCACCAGAATAAGTCCTAGGGAAAAATTGTTGAAGCAATATATGGATTTTCGGAGGAAAATGGATTCTGAAAAAAAAACGTCACGAAGAAGCTATGGCTAAGGTAGACCGACTAAGCGAGACATTTTCAGACGTTAATAGAACAGAAGTAAGTGAAGAGATAAGTAAGAAACTTGGTAATGCCCCGTAATGCCCTTTCTTTTATTTATCTTTAATAAGTTTGTGACAATTTTAATTTTTTTTTAGTATTAAGTTTTACTTTTTTGTCCTTATTATTTTTAATTTTTTAGTTTTTAAACTTCAAGCTTACCATTACAGTAATATGCTTAATCTTCATTCATCAGAGGCTTTCCTGGTCCAGTTCAGTTGAACTCCACTCCTTTCACCTCGTAATTCTCCCAATTTTTAAGAATGCTTCTATCTAAACGCACTCCTGAGGTAAAGAAAAAAAATGTGATAATTCTAGATTGGATAAGAGACAAAATTGTTTTTTGGAAAAACAAGTAAAAAAGCTGATATTGGTCTAAGACCAATTCTTATGATACCCATATGAGCAATTTTGATTTTTGCAGTGGTTTTTCGCATATATTTCTAGAACGGTTCGTCGGACAGAAAAAATGATAATAACCAATTTCATAGGATTTCATATTCTGAAGAAGTTTTTAGTACAATAAAAATGTCTTGGAGTGATCGTTTTCACAGTATACGTAAAAAACCTTAATTTTTATATGGCAACACCAAGAAGCAGTTGCCCAATTTAGTCCATTTTTGAAATTTTATTTGATAGTACAATGAAAACACCACGTACCAAATTTCAGCACTCTACGTCGACGCGTTCTCAGGAAATGTTCAAATATATAGCGTTAAACGAAATTTTTGTATGGCAACTCCCAGAAGGAGTTGCCCGATTTGTCTCATTTTCGAACTTAATTTTACTTTTTTTCTTAAAGTCAGTGTACAAAATTTCAGCTCTCTAAGTGTACGCGTTCTCGAGTTATCGTGCGCACAGACGGACGGACAGACGGACATGCTAAAATCAAAATAACTTTTAATATTATGCGTGGGTGTCCAATCCATTTTGCTCTACCATCATTATTTCGAGGTGTTACAAACGGAATGACAAACTTAGTGTACCCTATAGATTTCATCTAGGGTATAAAAATATGTGATATTTGCAAAAGTTTTTAACTACAATATGTATGTAAATTCTTAAGGAAATATATTAAGAAATATCTGCAATTCTATTTCATTTAATTTCACCCAATCTGAGAAGTTCCGCTTCCCTTTGATTTTGGGCTTCCATATTTATGTTGCTTTCCGGTTCAGTTATGCTGCTGTTTTCCAAAAAACTATCAGCTTGATTGATGCACATGTTATGCAGCACGCAGCAAGCTAGGACAAATTCGCAAATCGTTTCAACTTCGAAAAAGTCCAAGCGAAGTAACTGCCTGAAGCGTTGCTTTAAAAGCCCTTGTTTGGCAATGTTTTAGATTGTAATTTCTTTACAATTGTGTAAGATTGTCATAATCCTTATATGGGGTTAACAAATATTCCCACAAAGGATATGCCGCATCCCCTAAGATATGGTACTCTTCTCCACAAATTGCTGGAATTTTCTTGCTAATAAATGATAGCTCGTAATATTGGGAATCATGTATTTTGATGGGTGATCCAATAAATACATCATTGAATCTTTTTTCACTGTCACAGATGCCTTGCAGGGTAATAGATAACTGGTCATGCCGATTAACGTACGTGGACCGTATTTTGTCGCTGATGGTAATATAGCATTTATCTGTACATCCTAATACATTTTTCATTTCGAAAATCTGCAATAAAACGGCATTAAAACACATACACCCATTTAATACATGTAAACACAGCCCAAGGATAAAATTTTTGTAGCTCACCGCAGTACAAATAAGTATTAGAAAAAGTGCTGTAGCACTGCAGAAATTTAATTCTTAAAAGTAAGCAATATTGAACCTTTTCAAACTCTGTAGCCGTTCTCGGTTTTTCTTCCGCAGTAGTAGAAAACGGAATATGATTTTTTGATATCTCGAAGAAAAACTTTAAAATTGAATTGAAATGCCTATGAAAGTGATATGTGGAATAAATTGGCGACCTCACGGTGAGTTGTTTTATTACCAGCAAACCTATAAATACAGTATTTGTTAATCTTAAAAATTGTAATTAATAAGCATATTCGACAAGCTAGTTGTTGCGGCCATCACAAAGCTTTAATTAATTCCCTGCTAAGTGGAAAATACACAATATATGTCGTATATGATTCAAAGAAAAATCAGCTCAGAGCAAATCGGATATGAAAAATATATCACAAATAAATCGTTTATGATTCGGAAAGAATTCTTATTCCGAATTGATTGAGATCGACCGTATTGAATTGCAAGTTTTTGGTTGAAAGGGTTGGTTCTTTAATAAATATCGCCTATTCATTTGACTGCATTTCATTTCGATCGAATGCAAAATAACTACATGTTATATTTTTTTTAATCTACCAGCATTACGTTTTCTACTGGAGTGAAAAAACTTTCATAGAAAGAAGAAAAGTTCACCTAACGGCAATAAAACCGTAGATCTAATAGAAGCCAAATTTAATGAATTTATGCACAAACACTTCCGGTATTGCGAAAAATTCATCTTATGATATGAAAATTATCGCTTATACAACGAAACTGACTTGCTAGAATGCGGAACATTTTATTCCTGTTGTATTATTTTTGGGGTATGTCTTATACTTTTTATACTTTTTTATACTTTTTCCTTTTCTTACAAAATTGAGGTAATGTGACCCGATGTACGAAAAATTTATTATTATTAATAATTTGAAAGGATTTTGAAGCTATGCAAGGAAATTTTGCAAATAATTGAATAAAATCAATTATGCGTATATCTTACTACATGAAACAATATTGAATGAAAAAAAAATGCAAATTATTAATATTAATTTTTTTCAAATTAATGAACGCAACAATCCTCCGACTGGAACATACTGCAGATGGCGCGGCAACTGACTATTACATTATTTCGTTATGCTTTCAATGTATATCCTCATGCTCATAATTGATCCATTAATTGGATTTAATAATATTGGAACGTATTTGCGGGGGGGGGGGGTTACTGGTGCCGAACCAGCACCATGAGGGCCCTAGAATACGAGAACGCCCGCTTGGATATGTGTAGCTTAAATTCAAATATGTGATGCTTGGATATAATTGCTTGATAATTCATTTCTGGAATATACATACATAATTGGTTTGCGTCGATTTGTAGTGATTGTTCTGGTTTTGTAGAATAAAAAGATTCAGACTTCACTACTTCACAAGATGCGTCTAACTTATAATTATAATAGAGAAGCGGTGAAGCCGCTATACAAAAACAAAAGAGAAAGAATACAATGCTATAGTGGGTGTTGAAAGATTTCTTATATAATTCACAATGCGTAAGTTCCATTCATTCACCATAGACTTTCTAATTCATATTTTAATTCAACCATGGACCTTTTTAGTTCATATTTAATTCAAATTTTTTTGTAGTATTTTTGATTATATTTGATTTGATGATACTACGGATTCTTAGTTTCACTAACAATTCTTGAAAGGAAGGACGTTGCAGAAGTTTGGCGGGTAGTAAAAAGAACTTGAGAATTATGTTAAATTTTATTTTTATTTTTTTTTCAAAATTAACGTCCTAATCCCCCACGTAACTTTGCATACGCTTGAACAAATCGTGAAATCATTGAGCTCCCAGTTCTGCATTACCTTCAAACCAAATGTCGTAAACTTCCATCTCACTTGAATGCTGTTTACTGTTACTCCGCGCATATAAATTCATTAAGCTGTCAGGAACTATTGAATGAAATGCGGTGTGTGACTGACCATCGATTTAAATGAGTGGCACCGATAGCCAAGCCGCCCTACAGTCCCGATTTAGCTCCGGCCTACTTTTTGTTTGTTTCCGAGAGTTAAAACCGCACTCAAAAGACGTCGTTTTGACAGCATTGACACTATCCAAGCGGCCGTGACGACAGATCTGAAGGAGGTTCCAATAGATGACCTCAAGAAGTTGTACAGGGCGCAGGCAGTGTCGGTGAAAGAAAATGTGTAGATGCTTGTGCAGAGTACTTTGAAGAATATGAGCAATTTGCACCGGTAATGTCAATAAATCTATTTAAAAAATATATCTGTAACATAGTTAATCATGGTGGGTATTCGCATAAGTGGTGACCTTTTAATCATAATCTTCAATATTAAATACTCTACTTGTTCAATCAGGAGTCTTGAAATTATTATTAATTCCTCCGTGAAATAATATACTCAATTCAGCCGTCCATGGAAACGCTATCTACATAACTCAGCCAGCAGTACTTAAGGGCAGCTCTACTCTAACTCAACTCTGACTTAAGTAAACTTAGCAAATATTGTCGTATCTGTGGTTGAGAGTGCATATGCTCGGTTGATCTTTGGCTGTTCGTTTATATCGTACAACAAATTTGTGGGAGTGCCATTCATAGCTCCTCTATGCGCATGCGGAGTCACAATTATAACGATATACTTCGAAAGCTCAGAATTGGGATTCAGCCAATATGGTAAGAAATGGTAAATGAAGTTTAGACCACATGTGTATGTGATATGGTAAAAATTGTGAGCAAATAAGGTAAACATCCGGGGCCGTTGCATATCACGTCAAAACCTTAGAAATTATAATACTGATTAGGTAAATAACTGGAATCTATAAACAATTGTTCCAAATTCAAGCCCGACAAAGCGCACCCTACCCAGGGGCGGATCCAGCAAGTCGGCGCGCGGGCGCCGCCCGTGTAGATCACTGAAAAAGTTTTCAGTAGATCTTCTGAATTTTGCCTTACAAAATGATTCACTGAGCAGTAAATCTACTCAACCTCACCTTTTGTAAAAAACGTTACAATTTCTGGAAACGTTCAATTTAATAAATTTACAAACGCAGGCCCTAGCTACCACTTTGGCCTTCGGTCGTGGTTGCTGAAGCCCATAGAGAAAACAGGAAGTACGGATACCTGTACCTGAGCGTCGCCTTGCTCGACGTGTTTGAAGCAGAACAGAGACTATTCATGTAAACGCGATGGAAGGTTTGTTATAATTGAAAACAGCTGCCGGGTCTTGGATAAGCCTTCGATGTAAAGACGGCTTCTTAGAATATTATTGGCGTGGCATGGCAAAGCAAACATTTAAAGAAAGAATTATAACTCGTAATTGGAGAAATTCAGCGAAACTACAACAAGTCATTGTGCATTGCTGTAGTGAGTGTTATTACATTTAAAGCAAGAGAATTTGATTGGTCGGTCTGTTTTGCTTCAAGGGATGTTGATGAATGCAAATTTGAATATAGTACCTACAATTCTATGTCATGGCATGCGTGAATTCAAAATCGCTCTTGGTTAAACAATAAGTGCAACCAGGCAAGAAAAGCGAAATAGTCTGCTTTTCGCACATATAAAATGCATCCATGTCCAGCGCTGAAAGACTATCCAAAGAGAAATATTTCTTTTTGACCAGAATGTTAGAATTTTGGCAATACGCAAAAGCAGCAAAGGTTTCTGGTCGATGGTCAAAACTGTCAGAGCAACTTCAGCAGTTCCTCTATTCTTTCACTAATTTACAATGAAGTGATTGTTGATTACCTTAATAAAACTAATATTTAGACTGTTAGATTCACCTCAAATTCTACCTTTCCACCCACTTCACATCTCCCTTGTGGATGAGTACAAGAGCCAATACACATCCGTGCGAGAGATATGGTCAAATTCCTTAAGGAGATCATCGTCTCCGTAGCTGCAGGTCCTGATATTTTCAAGACACCGTTGAATAAAATATGTGCTAAAGCTCTCCGAAAACTATTCTTCTTGTCTTTTTCGACAGGAAAGTTTCCAATTGCTCGAAAACTAGCTCACATTCAGCCTATTCCCATGAAAGCAAAAGGTAGCGATCCCGCAAATTATCGACAAATTGCAATCAAGTCGATTCTATCAAATGTATCATTAACTCCAAATTAATGAAGTATCTAGAAACTAATCAAACCCTTAACGATCTTCAATATGCCTTTTATTTTTCTGACTTTTCTTATGGAACGTTGAAACCGTAGTCTTCACAATTTTG
Organism: Dioctria linearis; assembly: GCA_963930735.1. Classification (NCBI taxonomy): domain Eukaryota; kingdom Metazoa; phylum Arthropoda; class Insecta; order Diptera; family Asilidae; genus Dioctria; species Dioctria linearis. Next base: position 87,332,874 of record OZ005740.1, on the reverse strand, counting down.
GAGAGTCCAAAACCGTTGCCCTAGATATTTCAAAGGCCTTTGATAGTGTCTGACATTCAGCCCTTTTAGCCAAACTTAAAGTACTTGGCCTCGCCCTTCCTCTTCTATTATGGATGTAAATATTGCAACTCTCCATCTCTCTTCTCAATTTTCATTAATGATCTGCTTTCCTTTATTTTCAATCCCATCCATAGCTTTGCTGACGACAGTGCCCTTGATTTCGCTTACTCCTTTGACACTCTTGCGGACTAGAAAGAAAAAACAACATCTGTCGATCCAGAGATGCACGATTAGATGCTTGATAATATCCTCGCTTGGATCAAAGCAAATCGCATCGAATTCAAAACATCTAAGTTCCAAAGCTGTCCTACTTTTTAAGACAAGATCATAGTTTTTCCGCTCCCGTTTCTTTTGATGGAGAATTACTTGACAATACACCGTCCTCATGCAATCTTGACATTAACATTTGCAGTAAGTTTATCTAAATAGATCACATCTTCTCTGTTGCCAAATAAGCATCGAAATATCTTGGATTTCAGAAAAGGTGTAAGAAATATTTCAGCCCATCCATTCTATCGCTCTTCTACAAGTCCTGCATCTGACCTAGGATGGAATACAATTTCCATATGTAGGCCGGTGCTGGTCGCAGGGCCTTAGCTTTATTGGATATTATCCAAAAGAGTTCCTTCACCTCATTGGGGATGTGGAAGCAATTTGTCATATGGACTCGTTCGAGCACCATCGCAATGTTGGTTGCATTTCACTCCTATATTGCTACATGCATGGTCAATGTACTGATGAACTCTTTAGTCTGATCCCCCTCGCACTTCAAGCCGCGTAAATCCTTTTACCCTTCAAAATACCTTCCGTCGTAGAGTACAGTTCCATGCTGATTTGTCATTCCGAACTGTGCGAACGTGGAACAAAGAAAATGAATAATCTAACATCTCCTGTGACTTTCGGGAGTGACAAAGTACGTTGAGCAACTTTGTTCGTTGCGAGCGGTAGCCACTTGCTAATTGTACGACTCGTATATTTTAAATGATAAATTTTGTGCATTTGACATTTGCGAGTGGTGGCAATTTTCTTCAAACTTTTGATTAGTTTTCAGCATATACCATAGTTGCCCACCCCCCCCCCCCCCGCCCACGCCAACAAGAATCCTGGACCCACCACTAACCCTATCTTGCAGCTACCAATCCTGATCAATAATTAATTCAGTACTTCCTGAACTAAGAGTGATTTAAATAGACAGTGCAATATCGGCCATAAACCCATCTACGGTAACGGTATAGGTAACACCAAATTTTCAAATGATTTCATCCTCAATGTATACACAAAATTCAGAATTATCTAACTATAAGGGATGAAGAATTTGGTAGTATTGAAGGCAGAAATCTTCTTTCCAACTAGATACTGATAATTCTAATCAAGATCTCCGACAAGTTTCTGCAACAACTTATTCTCAATAGAATGTGGCTTCGAAACTAATTTAATATTACTCAAGAACAAATAAGTTTAGTACGGAGCATGTCTGCTGCGGATCAAGTCTCGTAACTCATCTAATTTAATAGCAATAATACAAACTCAATAAATTTCCACGATTATTGTCAACGCCCTGGGGAAATTACAAATTCAAATCCTTTGGAATTGCGATTTAAAGTAATCCCTTGTTTCATTCGTTCAGTCCGTAAAATTATATTGTTTCCACTGTCATATTTATCGCATGCATTTGCACTTCTAAGGCCGTAATGAAGTTTACATTCAGGAATGTTTGTAGATACGTACATATGGCCTTCTATTTAATGAAAATTTCATGAGCAAGTGGTCTATCTCATAAGCGCTTCCGGACCTTTTCAAATGGAGTGCTCGATATCATGTTATTGTAATCTTTATAGAAAGGGTTGAAGTAAGTATAATAGTGTCAGAGATATTCAATTTATATGTATATATGGGACAGAAATTGAATTTGGACTACCAATTACGAATACCATTTTGATCTGTTATTTTCGCAAAGCTCTTCCAATGCAATGCCAGCAGATACGTACCTTTTATCGCAACGAAAACGAAAAATGCTATCAGAGTGCGTATCTCATTCAGTTACGAACCCCAAAGATAAATGGTTTAATGTCGAATTTAAGATGTTTTTCTTGCTGCAGCTTCTTTCATCCGGGCCAATAAACTAGACATTTCATGCGGTTTCTATGTCACTTATTTTTTCTTACAATGCTTCCATAGTTGTTTTGTCGTTACGTACATGTCTCAGGCGGTCAGCTTTAACATTTTTCTTCATTCACCTGTCGCTCTGCTGTCTTGTTTGAGTAACATTAGAACTTTGACTGAATCTCGCAAAGACTTGTAATTTCGTAGAAACAATTTGCAGTGCGCACAGTTTATCCATTTTACGAAGAGCAAGAGATTTTCATTGCCGCACAAAGTAACCTGAAAGCATCAGATACCTACACCTTCAGCTTCTTCAGTGGGGTAATTAATGCGTTCGGACCCATTCGAATAGAAGTGGCAGGCAATTTAAGATAGGAAAAAAAATCAATCTCTCTTTATTCGTCTCTGAAGTGTTTTCTTTCTTGTCCATCGTAAATGAATTCATGGAAAAATTGTGTAAAGGTATAGAGGAAAAACGTTACAATGATATCAAATTACCAGCGGAGCTTAGGCAGCCAAGACACCAAGAATTAAAAATAATTTGAGCCGAATAAAAAATCCATTAAGCAAATTCAATACTCTTGACAGTTCCCCAGTCAGATTGTGATAAATTTATTCAGTGAATTGCAAAAATATTTGACAAATTACTTTTTAATTATGAAGAAATTCCCATTTCAAGCTGTCGCCACCTCTGCTTTAATAGATAGTTTAAAGAGTCGTCTACTTTAGACAATCAAACAGTAGTAACATGTGCCTATGTTTTGTTTTGTTTGTTATTACATAATATAAACGAAGCCTTATAAAGAAGTTTCCAAAAGTTTTGCGCGTAGAGTTGATGTCTTATTTCTTACATAGTGTCGAACTAGCATTGTTAAGTTCGAATTTCGGGCTTCATCATTAAATATGGAAAGTGCTGGTTTTAATGCAAGACAGTAGAGTTTCAAGATTTTAGAATAGTTCAATATACAGGGTGTCCCGTAAGTGGTGTGATACTTGATGGCTATGGATAGGTCATACTAGTCGAGGAGCAGAAAAAAATTATATGGGTTGTGGGGGGGGGGGGGGTGACGGTAATCCTAACGGTTTCCGAGAAAACAGGACTTAAAGATATTTGGTTGCTTTCTGGCACCGATTGAACTTTTTCATCGATTTTCGCTCAATATGATTAAGAAAAAGTGCACAAAACGCAGAAAGGGTTACATTTTGGAAACAGAACTTGATAGGTCATTTTAAATCTAAGGCTTTGTGGCTCTTAAATCCAATTATGAAAAATTGGTATTGACGACGTGTTTTTCGTTAAAAATAATAGTCAAATAAAAAAAAGGGTAAAAATTCCGCAATTTTAACTTTGATTAGCCATAACGTTAAAACAGAGTGGAGGAGGGTAACATTTATAGATTATCCGAAAGGTTCTGTAAATCAGAAGTTCTTTTACTCTGATGGAATGTAGATGAGCTCACGATACCTGTATCGTGAACGAATTTGTTGGAGCTGTGTCCGGTTCTTGTACCGATACATTAAGTAATTTATTGTCCGTCGCAATGAAGATAGTGATATGATGATGCTTACGATGCTTGTATCGTAAGTTACTTGTTGATTGCTTTCAATTATTGTACCAAGACAATCTTAATCGAGACTCACAAAAGCGAAAGCTACTGGTAAAACAACACCTTGTATATGATAACGAAAACTGATATATTCAATTTATTTTGCACGATATTTATACAAGCTTACTAGAGTTACTTAAAGCTAGGGTCAATAATCATTACAGCAGTAAACGCATTGCTGACATACACAAAATTAGCGCATTTACAAATTACTAAAGCGAATGACCTGTGCTGGTTGCGCGTTTTTATTTTTGTGTAACAAGCCAATTTATGTGTTGTCAGCGAATGCCTTTATGCTTTCTAAGAGAAGGTCAATGATTTGTGAAATGCATGCAAATGAATTGATGAATTGTCTTTGTTGATTTAATTAAGCTTGAAAAAACGACTTAAGATTAAACAGGTTCAATGATTATCTATCCACCAAAGTTTTAATCATCATAGGGTGTAACGTCCCGTTATCTTGGAAACGGTTAGGACCTATCCATAGACTACGGGTATCGCACCACTTACGGACCATCCTGTATTCAGATTTTTATCACAGAATAAATTTTTCTTCTTAACTAATATTTCAGGTACTTTTGATCCAATTTATCTAATACACTAATTTTACTTAAATACAGCTATTTTTTCAAATATTGACTACTCAATATCTAATTCACTCTAATTAATTTACTTTACAAAAACTCATTTGATATTCAGGATTCATTCCCCTACAAATTCACATGAATTACTTGTTAGTGCGTTCGCACTAGCTAATTCAATCTACTTTGTGGGCCGTTTGGTTTATTTATCCTGTAAATTAAAGCAGGATGGAATAATTAGTGAAGGGGAAAAATAATATATGTAGCGCGAATGGTCTGCTCATCTAGGAAATGACTGGGTTTAATACTCTCTCTATAGGATGCTGACACATAATAAAAATTAAAAGATGGGTTCAATGTTTCCCGTATGGTTTGGTAAGCAGGACTTAATTATGGCTCAGTACTACCGATCTGTCTTGATGACAGCTCAATTCGCAAGTGATCTGATGCTTCTAGCAGCTCGCTATTAATAGCTGCGAAGAAACAAGATCAACGCATAACCCCATTCGTTTCTTCTGATGGGGCACTAATTATGTATTTGTAGTGCTTGGAGGAAGTGTGTATAACGCACGGAATTAATAAGATGGATTGTCTGTCTGCCTGTCTGTCTGTGCTCACGATAACTCGACAACGTATATACTTATAGAGCTGAAGTACATGGGCCTTAAAAAAACAGTAAAATTAACTTTGAAATTGCGACAAATGCTTCGTGGGGTTGCCATATAAAAATTTCGTTTGCCACTATATAATTGGACACTGCATGAGAAAGTGTCGACACAGAGAGCTGATATTTGGTACATAGTGTTTTCGTATTAACAGCAAATAAAATAGATACTGTGAAAACGAAAAGTCCTACACATTTTATTGTACTAAGAACTTCTTCGGAATATGAAATCCTATAAAATTGGTTTTAATGTGCGACGAACCGTTCTAGAAATATATGCGAAAAATCAGTTCAAAAATCAACCTTGTACAGAGGGGTGAGCATACGAAATTTCAGACCGGCATTCATCTTGCGTATCATAAGAATTGGTGCTTAGACAAATTCTAGCTTTTTTATTTATTAATTTATATGATTTGTTCCGTGACAGCGCAAATACCTTGCGTCTTCCATCTGTCTTAACAGCGAAGAATCTGTGTTCATCTGATCCGCTACAGTACACCACACACCGAAAATCTATAAAATTGCGACAATTCATTTTCACTTTAACCGGCTGAGAAAATTGTATGGCGATTTGCTCTATTTTCAAGTAGTAGGCGATGTATAATTTATTTCAGTTTGTTAGGTCTAGAGCGGCGAAAGCAGCACTGAAATATTTTTCCAACAAATGTCATATTTCTTTTCTTCGAGTAATAAAAAAAAATTAGCTAGTTTCTAAACCAAATTCAATTACTTTCTAAACCAATTTCTTAAAGGTTTTTGTCATAAATTTTACCAGGTTTTTAAAAAAACACAAGACATTTTATTTTTACGAAGAAGTGCGTCTGGGAATTTTTAAAAAAGATTTGAATCATAGTAGGCATTTTTATATTTATTTTCCATTTATGATTTTAAGTTGACTTTCACGCGTCGCCGGTCTGGTAGCGTAGTGTCTCGGTGCGTTTAGTGGTTTTGACGTTTAACGTGGATTTATCATAGTAGGAACTTTCAAAAGTTACATTTGGAATAGAAGTACACACCAAGCGTTCAGTTGCTAAATCGGAGTGCGGTGTGTATCCGTCCTTTTTCAAGTCATGTGCACATCGCAGTGTTTAAATGCACATCGATGTGTGACACCTGAACGCACGCCATGCACTTTCGAACTAAGTGCCTCGCAATTTTTATTAATATTTTTAATTAATATTAAAAAAATTCCACGATAAAAATTGATAAATATTTCAAACGACGTTCTAATAATCCAACTGAGAAAGAAGAAGAAGCAAGTAGTTCAACTCAATTAGAAAAGAAAAAACGGAATTGGAAAATAGTCTGCCGCAAATTTAATATTAAGTGAGAATTAGAGTTTGCTGTGATGTATCAAGACCAAAAACTTGTATGTATATTGTGTAATAAAAATGTCATTGACAGCAAAGTGGACATGGACAGTTTAAAAAAGCATTATAAACAAATACATAGTGAGTTTGATAGGAAGATTCCTATTGGTAAACAATTTAGAGCTAACGGTTAAAGTCAAAATTGAATGCGCAGCAAAACTTTTTTAAACGACTTTTAGCAACATCCGAACTTGTAACTTTAACCAGTTATAAAACGGCTTGGATTCTAGCACTAAAAAGAAAACCGTTTTCGGACGGCCAGTTAATTAATGAGATTATCCTGTCTGTTATTGAAATTTTACTCGAAAATTATGAAGAAAATGTGAAAAATGACATAATGCAAAAAATAAAAAAATATGCAACTAAGCCACCTAGAGGTATAGATATTTTTAAAACTTTTGATAGTGTCGCTCAAGATTTTCAATTAGATATGACCAAATTTGTACCCGTCACGACAGATTGTGCTCCAGCATTGCTTGGACAGAAATCTGGATGTGTATGTATTTGGAAACAACAAACTAACGTATCTTTGGTAGCTTCATTCCATTACATGATACATGTAGAAAATATTTGTGCTCAATTATCCAGAGCTGACATTTTTAGAAATGTGATGGATACAGTTGTTAAAGTTATTAATTATATTCGAAGTAGTGGTATGAACCATCGTCAGTTTTTGGAGCTATTGAAATTAATTGATGACACTGAATTCAATGATCTTGTGTATTTTACAAATGTTCGTTGGTTAAGCCTTGGAAAGGTTTTGCAATGATTTTCTTCACTGATTAATCCTATTTGGGATTTTCTTGAAACAAAAGAAATGCTTACAAAATTTTCTATATTCGAAAAAAATGAATGGCAATGCGACTTACAGTTTCTCATCATCATAACATTACATATTAATGAGTTGAATTTAAAACTTCAGGGAAAAGAAAAGCTAATATGTGATATAGCGTAGTATGTACGAGAATTTTTGTCTAAGTTAAAACATTTTGTAATACACATGGAAAATCTTGATTTCACGAATTTCGTTAATATGGAAGAATATAAAGAAGACTATAATTTTAATATACAGCGTTATGTCGGATGGTTGCAGAAACTGCAAGGAAAATTTGAAGATCGTTTTGTTGACATTGAAAATTCAGACCGGCTTTCCAACTCATGCAAGATCTTTTCCATTTTGCCATCACCAATTCCCAGTTATCTAAGATATCGCGAATATGCTAATTTTGGACCGGCGTAACTTTGAATCAGATATGTTTTTGCTTCAAAGCCAGAAGGATTATCCTAGAAACGTAGAGTAAGTTTTATTAATGTGGGCTCGCCTACATATTAAAGTCATATTAGTTTTTGACACTGCATTCAGGTATTGCAAAGCTGTTGCGTATGTTTGGAATAACATGGTTGTGCGAGTCCACTTTTTCAGCTGTAATTTTCATAAAATCAAAGTATCGATCTAATATTATTGACAAAAATTTGGAGGCCATAGTCCAGTTAACGTGGATTTTATACCAGATTTTAAGGGCATGGTACAAGAAAAAAATTGCCAAACATCACATTAAGAGTTTTCAGATGTTTTTATCGTAATAATAACTTGTGAACTACAATGATACAATATAATATATGTAAAGAATTTAATAAGAAAACGTACATAAAATGTTAAAAAAAAATAAAATAAAAAAAGAGTAAAATGAAATGTTGTTGTAAATTGTAACTTTGATGCAAAGCATTAAATATGGCCTTTCATTACATTGCACCTGATCTAATACAGGTTTTACTCATTCAACTTTAATAAAAATAATTAAAGTTTTAAATATACAGGGTGTTAAGAAATTTGTGTCCCCTATTCGAGGATTATGGAGGCGATAGTGATACCAGGTGCGTGAGAGGACGATGGGTTGCATCGCCGGTAAGATTTTTGGTCCTTTGAATGCTAAGAACCGCACCGCAGAATGTTACCTTTTCAACTGATTTTCATATACCCGGTTACATCCAACTATTTTACAAAAAGCCTCTTGTGCGAGTTTATTCCGGTTAAAATTTTGTGGACGTAAGTTTTGAATAAAGTTAAAATAAATCGAATTATATTTCTAAAAATGTTGTTTACTAACTAGGTAATTAACAAATATATTGACACAAAGTACTGACTGAACGATTGCTTGTGTTCGAATCTCATTTTCTACCGAGATCTTGAAAGATTACAGATGTATTTTGAATTGCATGAAATTTATCTGTGTTCTTAATCCATAATTCATTATGACTGTTATGATGGTTTTTCTAATCTGTTCTGTGACACATACTTTTGTTGTGATATTTATATTTAAATGTACATACATACATAACTTTTAAAGTCTTTATAATTATTATTTAGTATGATGAAATAGATTATGTGTAGAATAAAATAAAAATTCATGTTTAGATTAGGTAGTCAAATGAGAAAATTGTGGAAGTTGGTCTACCCCTCTGATAGCTATGAACGATATACCAGAAAAATTTCATTATGTAGAACATTATATAATATTACGACACATCTCAATTATTAGTCCGTTTGGAGTTATAGAGTCCTAATTGTGATCAATTATGTTCATAACATCTCGACTCTCGTGTTTTAATAATAATCATCATTATTTATTCAGAGGAGTAATTATATATGTCAATGGGGCTGCTTCATTTTCTATTTCATGTGAGATCAATTTTGTTGACAGGAATTGATAGTTATCTCAATCTCAATATCCATTTCCGCTTTAATATTTATATTACAAGTTTAACAAATGCCAAATACATTCGAACTAATTAATTTGATTGGAAGCCTTTCTCCTATAACATCAAATATTGCTTAAACAATTTTTAAGTAAATAAAACTAAGCAATTTTTGTTTGCTCAACTCTAAAGTATGAATTGGGGGCAGAGAAAAGATTAGAAATATTGTATTACCATCCATTTATATTCTATGTATTCATTTCGAAAATCCACTTAACTATGTCCGACTTCCTGCAGAACTTATTATTGGAAGTTCAGTGGAATACAGTTACTTAAACCAAAATGAGAAAACTATAGAAAAGTGTTAACTTAAGCAATTTCAATAGTACCACCGGCCCATGCTGTATATGTGCCTTACATACACAATATTGGGTGACCACTGCACTGATGTGTGCATGCTGTCTGCTGCGCAACAAGTGGGCAGATGGAATCGGATAAGCAGATTTTTTTAAATAACTAATTAAAGTTTTGATAAAATACGACTCTTGGCATGTTGTGTAATTAGTCACATTTTGGACGCTGTTCAGGATTTATAAGAATCCTGAATATTAACAAAACCAACAAAAGTCTACATGTCAATACATGTATATACCGATCTAAAGACAAATTGTACCAGAGGAAAATGAACCATTGAGAGCGTAAAATGTTGGTAATTAGGACGTTTGCCAAATGGGCTAAATGCTGGCTAAATCTATTACTTTTCCATTTAGTAAATTTTCGAGCTTGCTAATTCTTCTTCTTCACATTCGTCTAATTATTTGACAAGTGCGGTTTATTTGAAAGATTTTTAGAAGTATTTATTTGTAAAATGAACAAATACAAGAAAATAATATTACGGCCATAACTTCCTTTTTTATTTCCTGCAAATCCATCTTAAATGCCACACAATTGCTTTGCTTTTGAAATAAAAGTGGTGCGCAAACCAATGCTATATAACCAGCCATCTGATTTGACCCGATCTCTTTTGTAATTTGGCAGTACAGTGATTAACTTGGTGATTTATTTCCTAGTGTTCTAATACTTTTTTTATTTGACAATTGGAATAAGTATCTTTATTCTAGGTATCGACTGGATTAAAGCATTTTTCTTAGGCGGCTAAAATTAAGGTTCTTATTGTGGGTAGTGATTATAATAAGAATTTGTTAAAAATACAACACACTTTATTGCGGTTATCAACTATAACAAGAAATTAACTAACACAAAACAATTTATTGCGGGTACCGACTGTTATAAAGATTCTTATTGCGGAGCTCGACTGTAATAAGAAATTACTAACAAAAACTCTTTAATACGCTTATAGACTGCAATAAAGATTCTTTCTGTGGGTATCGACTGCAGTAAGAATTACTAACGTCACTTTATTCGGGGTATCGACTGGAATAAAGAACATCCTAATTTTAAACTTCTATCAAGTAGAAAACTAAGTGAGTCAACTGCAAAACATTGATCAGATTAGTAGAATGTCAATTGCAATAAAATTATTACATTTCTGTTAACATTACGTTTTGTATTTATCAAATGTTCATATATTTAAATATTTACATATTTTATAATTAATTAAATCATAGTACAGGGTGGGCCAAAAGTCACCATGGGGGCCAAAAGTCACCATGGGGTTTAAAAATTTAATAACTTTTTCGTTTATATATTTTTTTTATTTTTTTTTTTTAGATTATATAAATAACATCTGGAGAATAAATAATGGAGAGATTCACAACTGAACAAAGAACCAGAATAATACAGGGTGGGCCAAAAGTCACTATGGGGTTTAAAAATGCTCTTTGCGTTAAAATAATTGATCGCTGATTTAAGTAATAAAATTCTATTATTCTGGTTGTTTGTTCAGTTGTGAATCTCTCCATTATATATTCTCCAGATGTTATTTATATAATCTAAAAAAAAAAATAAAAAAAATATATAAACGAAAAAGTTATTAAATTTTTAAACCCCATGGTGACTTTTGGCCCCCATGGTGACTTTTGGCCCACCCTGTATTTATTGAAATAAAAATTCATTTCATGTGTTTCGAACTTTGTCAAAAAATGCATAGTGGACGACTAACTTTATATCAGTGGCTTAATTTTCATCACATGTACTGATTTATTGCGATCTGACGACAGGCAGGCAGGCACTACAACTCCGGTATGTGACATGAGTCGCGTTATAATGTTCTACATGATAAGATTTTTCTAATCTGTTATATCTTGATGGATATTGGAGGGTTAAATTAATCAAACCATTCTCTTTTACAATATCTTACATACAACCAGATTAAATAAATTTCACGGTTTCCTTAAAAGTATGTGCTCATAATATACTACGCTTTAACACTTCTTATTACGAATTATTTATAACTCCGTTAATTTGGCTTCGCTCACATTACACCGATTTCGAAATAAACCTGATTTTCTGTGGTAAGAGCAAAATTAATGAATTTATTAACAAATTTATAATTTGTATCCATATAACTCCTGGGAAACTGAAACACAGTGCGTATGGAGTTTGTGTGATATGTATTTTGATTAGCGGCAATCATGCATAATACCACTATTGTTTGTTGGTTTCATTGTGTTAGTAAATAAATATAACTGACTCGGTATTTTACTAGCTCTGTAACTACTTTCTTATTTCCCTAATCGACGGATATACTATTGAGCTAAGGTAACAGGGTATAAGAATTTCTTGTACACACGCTATACAAGTATCTATAAATTGAGTGCTGCACGGCTTTTCGAATATAGGTACTTGCCTAGTCTCTAATATTGGTGATAATTATAATGCGGACCAAATCATTCTACATATGTGAGATTATTTGGAATACTTTATTGCTTGTCTTACTTAATTCGGATGTTTCATATTTTTATATTGTAATATCGTTTTATGGATAGATATTACGATTACAATAAAAAAAAGAATATTGTGAAAAAGTAAAAACGGAGATAATATCAAGACCTTTTCAAGGAAAAATCCAACTTTTTCCATGAGATTTATCCCAACATATTTCAGGAAGGCAGAAAGAACTTTACTCCGCATTTCAAATGATGTTAGCTCCCTACACCATAATTAAATTTCAGAAGCAAAGAAATGAAATATGTGTGTCGAGTCAGGATATTAATTCCCCAAGGAGAATGGTTTTATGGGCTTACCCAGTGCTGTGACTGAGAAATGGGGCGGTTTTACATTTGACGTGTAAATTGTATTAATTTTTCATTTTAATTAAAATTGTTAAAGTATCCAAGAAACTTCTGTCACTTCTTCGTGCTATTGTCTGGTAAAAGTCAGCAAGAAATACTTTTGTGTGGAATTTTTGCATTTTGAATATTTATGAACAGGACAATACATTTCGCTGTATATGTCATTCCCGTTGACTTGTAAAATGCTTAGTTCTCAGAGCTCTTAATGCACAATCACATGAAAATCTTAAAAGTTGATAAGACAAAAAAATCTTCTAAAATTTTAAATATATTTGTATGCCATTATGTTTATTTATTTATTTTTTTCTTTACTGGCTAGGACTATGTAGGATTACAAAAATAGCATCTTACAGAGCACGGGGATACTCAAGTCTTTCTTTTGTAGGTCGCCATTGTGTAACTGCAAGTTCATCCAAAACATTTTAAGAAGTACTTACAATGTAATAATAATGTTGCATTTCTCCACTCCAGAAGAAATCTTAGAGTATAATAATAAGCTAAAAATTAGTTATGTTATAAACCCATGCATAGTATCATAATAAATTTAGGTTCTCCCATACCCATCAGAAGAGCTGGGCACTAGACCGTTAGTCGTTAATTAATGAAGTTAACTTTTAAGAATATGAACGGACTCTTTAACTTCCGTTAACTTTCCATAAGTCCGTTAACCGTTAATTAGGTACCTACTATTTATGACGAAAATGACGTCACGTGGAAATCATGTTTGACTAGTTTAGGTCGTATATGTGTAGAAGACATCACGCTTCACGGAGAAGCTCAAGCAGCAACTTTATTTAAATTAAAGAATATCAAGGCTAATAGGTTTGGACATCTTCTGGACGATGAATAATGCCAACTTGGTGCGGCTTTTCACCAGTGATCTCCAGTATTTTGATTCTCCCGTAATTTGAATTTGATTCCGAAATATTTATTATAACAAAATAAGATTTTATACTTTTTTTTTATTTACCGTCCATGTCCTACCTAAACTTTCCAACCAAAACATTTGTTTTATAAGCAAGGGGATTATACCCTAGGCACATTACGCTCTAGAATGATCATTGATCCAATTAGTTAATTGATTTAATTTGTGAAAAATTAAATCGAGCCTTGTATTGAATATGTATATAATGTGAGAATTGTTTTGAATTAGATTTGGAAAATATTCAAAATTTACCTTTAAGAATGTATCCGCAAATTTCATAATTGACATCTGACAGTAATGCCTGCAAAATCAGCTGAGTTTTCCAATAACTTGCAGTTCCTTACTACTGAGAGTGCACTTAACGACAAAAGGAATGAGAAGTAATGCATAATTGCAAACGAATGAGCTTGTGGAGGCGCAATTGGTGCAATGACGAAACGAATGATTATTGCTACAATGATGCAATAACACACGAGCTATGCAATTATCATTTCTCCGCCAATGATGATTGATATGTTTCGTGTGTCTAGGGTATAATACTATTACGTAATTTGTTCTGCAGAAAGTCTAAAAAAAAGAAAAGAGAATTTATACATTGGAAAGAACATTAATAACCAAGGTTACCCATCTCAAAATCGACGAACGCATAACCCAGAAAATTTCTCGCAGCGAATTCGACATCCTCTCTATGACCTTGTCGATGCAAAAAGGTCATGACACTCCAGTGACTTCTCCTCTAGTTTTTTGACCTTCGAGTGTACAAGATCTACGAAATTTATAAATAAATCTGTTAAAAGTTAAAATTTTTACAAAAAAACTGAAATAAATTGTAAAAGTTATTGTGAAACGAAACGAATTGTTTTTCATGATCGTTTGGTTAGATTAAGTCGAGTTTTCTTTGTAGTGCAGACGTTCAGCGAGAACAATTACTTGGACCAAATTTTTTTTTGGATAACGCAATTTAGAAAAGATTGGAATAAATTATTGCAATTTTTTTTGCATGCACGCAAAATTGCCAGTATTTCAGTCTCAATAGTCGGCTTTTGACAATTTGGGCTATTTAGATAAAAATTGAATTACAGCATTAGCATTTGTTTTGCCATAATTTTAGTGTGGCCTCTGTGACATTTATTACTTAAGGGAAGAAAACAACAGCCCCATTAAGTTTTTTTCTTTTTACTTACAAAAGGCCGAGCAAAACATATCAGCTGGCCAGTTGCTATTTACAATACCAGCCATATTATCGCATGCGAGAAAAGCAGTGCGAGTAGCACCGATAAAAATCTAGCCGCCTAAAACTATCACGCTATCTCATTATAATTAATTCCCATGCTTTTTAATTGCTCATTCCACTAACCCAATAACATAAAGATTACAATTTCTATTAGGAGTTAACGATTAATGTTAACTTCCGTTTAGTCTTCCGTATAGTAACGATTTAACGGTTAACGAAGTTAACTTTTTTAGTAACGATTAACGATTAACGAAGTTAATTTTTTTATTAACGGTGCCCGGCACTGCCCATCAGCCTGCCCAAGTCTGGTTTTGATTTAAGATAGTAGGTACGTTTAATAATAATAAATTATGGAATGAGTTCCTAGGAAAGTCGTATTATATTTTCAGGCATCTGTTTTCGCTCCTATGAGTTCCAAATTTGAAGTTTTATATGCGAGTTTCAATCGACCGCAATATTTTTCGATGTTTTGGTGCACGCTTCTGTGTCAATAAGGTTGTTTTTGAGATGAGAGTACTTTGCATAATATCATGTAAGTGCTCTCTTCAAATATTTTTTGTATGTTGAAAAAAAGACTGATACTCAATTGCAGTGAAAAATGAGTCTTTCGGGCAGAATATGGACAGCAGTAAAAGAAAGTTGATTAAAGCCTCCGGAGAAATTTCACACATCCATTTACCGTAACAAATACTAGTCGGCCAATTAATGGCATACATTTTTTATCCAAATTTAATCACATAGTGGACTTGCAAAATAAAAACTGGTAGATGGAATAACCCTACTAAATCCTGATCGGAAAACACTCAAAGTAGATACACCGACATCTAAAATTTTCTACATTTCAAATCAATTTGGTGAAATAATTGGCAACACATAATGTTCTTCATTATGTACATAACCAAGGTCACCTTCCATTCGCTAAACCACGTCGACTAGTCAAATATACGAAATTACCAAGAGTGAATTTGAACATGACTGATTTAGGTATATGCCAAGTGTCATCTCTAAATATTTCTTGACCCCTGCATTTAGTCAAAAGAAAGCATCAGCTATCATTCGTTAGGAGACTTTTGAATATTGAACGCATAAACTACACCGGATCGCAATTTGATCCCAAACATACAATTTTTTGCTTTACGCCTTTACGGATGTAAAATATTTTCGAAGGTCGATTTGATTACAGACTTCCCCTATGCATACCTGGACGATATTTCAACAGGAAGTTACAATGAAGAGGAGCATGAAAATCATTTGAAACAAGTTTTTCAATCACTAACGGTGTACGATTTAAAAAAAATTCTCAAAATTCCTTTTTTTTCAAGAATGTTGACGTTCTTAAGACGTCTAATTACAGTAGAAGGAATTCTTCCATGCCCAGTCCAAATCACTATTTTATCTTCATCAGCCCCAAGCTTATAAAACAAATTCAACAATTTTTAGGTACCTACGATAAATTTTTATTGTCATCTTTAACCCAACCTAGCAGAAACGTTATCATCAATTTATACAAAATTGCAGAAAATAATTAAAACAAGAAAGATACCTAGTAGACATTTGCATAGCCAACGAAATTTAACAACGCATTCACGAAAGCCACTCGTCCAATAACATAAACTTTAACACTACATTGCAAATAGTTCCAATGTTGCCATAGGAGTACTTGTAGCAATTGTTGACACAATTATACTCCAACTACCAGAAACGCAATACTCTGCATTTAACACAGAATTATTAACCATATAAGTAGCTTTCCATAAAACGTTCCTATTATCTTATCACAGGTCGTAATTGGACCATCCTCGCAGATCACAAACAACTTACAATCGCTTAGTCCTAAAAAACTGAACGAAATCCAGGAAAATTATTCATCTCGGGTGTAATGGGTCATATTAAAGAGGAGAGTCTGCAGCTTACAGTTTTTATAAAAAAAAAGTTATGCTAACGGCCTTTTTGCAAAAATAATAGAGGTTAAATTAAAAAACAAGGTAAGAAAATCGGTAATTTTTAGTTTAGACAACCATAATTCATTATTGTAGAGGGGTGTGAAAGTGCTTGAGCAGTCGTTTGCAAGGCCATGAATTTCTGCATACAATGAGCTCTTAAGTGTGACCGTGACCGTGTTTTGTGAAATACTGGCATTTTTTCTTAATCACCCTGTAACTCCTAAACGGTTGATATGCCCCCCCCCCCTGCCTTGCAATTTTTGGTTCGTCTAAGTGAGTACTATCACCTCCCGCTCTACTGACCTCCTAGTGGGAAACACCCTGTATATATCTAATTCTAGACATTTTCGCACAATACTTAGAGTTCAGTATTGTTGAAAATGTTTATGAACACATAAGATGAAATAAAAGGAAACAAAAACAACAACAGCACGGGACGAGTCCACTACTACCTTCAAGCCTATAAGTTCATTAATTAATTGACTGATAATGTGCCACTAATACCCCATCGTTTATCTTATTTTCGATTTTTTTTCCTTTTCGAATACAGCACCTTCTTTCAATGACCACGTTAATATCGTGAATCCAGGTAAATTACTTGCATGATGGTTGTGTTTCCAATGCGGATGGAATAAATCACTTTGAAAAATGTCTTAAAGCCAACCTAGTGACATTAATGTCCCTAATGGAGGTTTGTGGATATTTTTCTTTTATTTGTCTTAATTACGTTATTTTGGTTGGTTTTCGGAATGTTGATAAATATTTAAAATCTCTTAATGAAAAATAATGACTACTGCTACCTTTGCCTGCGATTTTATTTAGTGCCATTTTAAAGTAAATTTTTTCTGGATTTGAGCAGCATGAATAAGTTATTTGATATTCTGTTTACCTCAGGCATAAATATGGGTGGTATACGTGTGCAATTGAAAGTTGGTTAAAATTATATTTCTTCTTTCAACATTAACGGAAGTCGTATATTGTGAATCTATTAGTCTCTTTTACTTAACTTTTATTGTAACCCACATGTTATACAAGTATTTATGATTTAATTTAGAATCGTTAAAAATAAAAGTTCTTAAAAGTTCTTCTATTCTCTACAAGTAGAGTATCTTAAAGTCCCATGTAAATCTTGTATATATACGACGAAATTGTATAACGAATCTCCGTAGAGTTGCAGTTGATGATATTAAGGCATAAAATTTGCAACGGTTCCCCATTGTGGTAACGCAGGATTCCTTAACCACCCTGTCGAGAACATGCTAATTTCTGCCAATACATTTGAGTTGTGAAAGTAGGCTCGATAATATACAGTTATTTGGTGTCGTATGCTGTTTTTTGTGACACTGCACATTTTCAAATTATCAGCACACTCATTCACTTTTTGGACCGCAAATTACTTAATATTTTATGCCTAGCATCCCCACTGAGTGAAAAATACGATCGTGATCTCCAATTTTATAAATGGAATAACGACAAAGACTGAAACGAAAAAAAAATATTTCCACGATGTGGGGATTAAGAGGCGGTCAGCGCTAAAGCGGCCCAAGCTACAAATTTTTACAATACAGATAATTTGGTTACTTCGGCTATTGTAGCATATAGTTTTTTCCGTTTTTTCTTGTTAGTGTGGAAGAAACTTCTCACCATCACTTAAGGATGGACACTACAGCTAAGGCCAATTTTGCCATTAAAAAAATTTGAGAACGTGGTATTTATATGCTTCCAGCTTTGTTTATGAAATTTTGTGGCTTAGGCCGCTTTAGCGCTGAGCGCCTCTAGCTTAACTTTTGTCAGTTGAGACATCTAGCAACTTAGTAGATAATCGCTATTGCAGCATATTTTCTAACATTTATCGATTATTTATTGAGTTAACATTTGGTGGAATATGTTTCTAGACATCTTTATTTGAGAAAAATAATAATACACACTTGCTCCAATTCCATAGTAAAATTTTTTTAATAAAATTTGAGTAACAACCTACGCGTTTCGTCTCCTTAAAAATCATCAGGGTTTGAACTAAACCTAGATCTGGGTCAACTACATCAAGTTAGCTACATACATACCTTCATACTACACTAACCGAGTTATGTACATATGAACGCTAACTGGAAAAAATAACTCTCTAAGAAACCTCCTGAAGCGCTTCCCTGGAAGCTCACAGCGCTACTTTTCCCTATCCCAGTCCATTGCTTTTTAACATGGGCATGAAGAAGAGCTGTATAAGGCATGCTAAATGATAGGCGAAACAGTCTTTTGAAGGTGTCTTTTCAAAAGCTTTAATAAGCTTTTTGAACAATCATCTTCCTTAACCTCATAAGAGTGGAAGTCTGAATACTGCTTCCTGAGAACACTCTGAAGTTCACATTGAAAATGAGAAATGTACAATAGTGGAAATATCCAGAGTTTAGATTCGCGAAAAAATTACATGAGAGGGGCTCGTATTATAAAAATCAATCTGATCATTCAACAAACCGTCGTCTTTAGCCTTTCTGATTTCGAATATTTCATACCTATCCAGTACTGATATAAAATTTATTAAATGATGAATGAGAGAGAATTCATGGATAATCAAAAATAAATTATTTTGTGCAATTTAGCATCATTGGAAAAAGTTGCCCAAGTCAATCGAATACGAAAAATATGGTAAATGTGCAATTTTCTTGTGGATCTTATTACAAAATGGCCGTTCAGAGCCTATAAAAAGGAGGTGTTTCCTAAAGAAATGTTCATTAGTTCGACAGTGATCATAAATGCAAGTTTGCATACGATCAAAGTGTTTTTTTAAAGTGGAAATAAATGTTAGTATAAATATAACGTACCAAGGTACAATTGTTTTCCTTCTATAGAGGTGCTATATAGGTGGTGTTTTTAAGAAATTTCTGCGGTGTGGAAAATATTGGGTTAACTCATGGATAACTATTCGTTTCCGAATTAATTCAAAATAAAGTGACAGTGAACATAAGCATCTATTCTTATCTTTTCAACATACCGGTTGTTCGAACCAAATTGCTTCGAATATATTTTTATAAACAGACAACTTCTGAAAAGAAAGTATGCTGAAAACAAAGCATAAAAAATTTGGTAAACTTGTCTCTAATCTGATTTTTCTTGATAAAAATACAGGTACACAACCCAACAACGCTATGTATTTGTCTTTTACATAACACATTGCACGAATACAATACAAAATTATAAGCCTCAACGAACAAATCAAATAAAAATTATTTCCATTTGTTTAAACCAGTTAGATCCGTGGTAAAAACCATTCCTGAAAAGGGATCATATTACAAAATATTATGCTAAAATTGAAATCTGAAAAACAAAAATAAATTCAATCTAATTACAATTTTCCTAAAAATGGGTACGACATCTAACAAAAACATGTGTTGCCATGTAGCCTACAATGCATGGCACAAATACAATCAGATCAAGCCGATCAATTTGCAACTCTATCATTATCATCATTACAAGTACCATCCAACGGGAATTTCTTCGCAACGTCATAGAGAGAATATTTTTTGCAAATATAATTAATTTAACACAGCAGCATGTGAAGCTCAAAATTTCTTGTTGCTATGCATTTTTGTTCGTTGCTAGGCAAATTTTATCGCTAGTCCCGTAAGAGCACAGCTGCATTGCCAATTCTTGTAATCATGCGCCGCTGCTACTCTATCAGTGGTGTCGTGTGCAAGCAAGGGCTATATAAACGACAAGCTGACTGATCTCGATCTCTTTTTGCACTTGGCATCGCTTGGGATAGATTGACTAGGTAGGGACTAACATTTTATATCGGGTATCGACTGATATAAAACTTTTATTAACAAATCAATTATTTCGAGGATTGACTGAAATAATCACTTACTAACAAACACTATATTTCGGGTTTTGACTGAAATAAAGAATCTTACTTCGGGTCTTGACTGAAGTTAAGATAACACTTTAAGTCGGGTATTGACTGATTTAAAGAGCATTATTTCGGGGATTGACTGGAATAATCACATACTAACATACACTTTATTTCGGGTTTTGACTGAAATAAAGAATCTTACTTCGGGTCTTGACTGAAGTTAAGATAACACTTTAAGTCGGGTATTGACTGATTTAAAGAGCATTATTTCGGGGATTGACTGAAATAATCGTTTACTAACAAACACTTTATTTCGGGTTTTGACTGAAATAAAGAATCTTACTTCGGTTATTGACTGAAGTCAAGATAACACTTTAAGTCGGGTATTGACTGATTTAAAGAGCATTATTTCGGGGATTGACTGGAATAATCACATACTAACATACACTTTATTTCGGGTTTTGACTGAAATAAAGAATCTTACTTCGGTTTTGACTGAAGTTAAGATAAGGCTTTAATTCGGGTATTGACTGATTAAAGAATATTGTATCTCGGGTCTTGACTGAGATCAAAATTACTAACATTAACACTTTGTTCCTGGTCTAGACGGGAATAAAGATTTGTTCTAATAAAATATTAGAACAAAGGATCTTAACATTAGCTTAAAGCCAACCTCCTCAAATGCCAAGTTTAGATCGGTGACTACCAGCCACTTGTAACATTTAAATACTTATTCATATATCTATTTGACTATGTTTTGACTTATATACACATATATATATTATACATTTCATGTGCATATCTATTTGACACATATATTTTTATTACATTTTTGGCGATCTTATATTATAACTTGGTGGTAATAAGTGTTTTAGTGTAATACAAAAATCTCAGACCCAAACTTATGTACAGAGTTTTGTCTCAACATATCTATTTCTGGAAATCGTGCATTACAAATCTGTGTTCTTAAGTGTGTTTTCTAGTGTGTGTGCATCTCTGACCTAATTCCTTATATTTAATCTAATCTGAATACAAGTTGTGAGAAAATCCAAGAAACAAGTGTCAGTTTAAGGAGCGTTAAAGGAAGTGGACAGTGTTTTTGTAGTTATAAGAAGATAGACCACTGATCTTAATCCATAATTATCAGTGCATTCATTGCAGTCTTCAGTAATTTCAAATTTCCGTGTACGTTCTAACTACGGGCAGTACATTTTATGGTCCTTCGAGCCGGATATAAGGTCTAGTGTTGTATTTTGTCAATCTTTTAAACATGTCTGCACTTCAAAAACTTTTGGGCAACCAAGCCACCTCTGCAATAATTTTCGAAAAATCGTTCAATAACTACACCAATACTGATGTAGAAAAACGAACGAAAGGTTTTATTTCTGAGCGATTAACCGCTCTAAGTGAAATTTGGTCAGATTATAAGAAAGATCACTATACAATTATCCAAGCCACGCAAGCCTTGGAAGATAGTGGACCTTCAAAAGTACGATTACTTCGTAAACGATCAATTTTCAAAGGTGGAAAACAAATACTTCATGTTTCGAGGTATTCTTAGGGATGCTCTAGATGCATTCGAAACAAAGGTTGGATCAAGTCCAAAATCAGAACATGAAACTTCATCGTCTCTGAGACTACCGAGCATCACAATCCCAAAATTCTCAGGTTCTTATGATTCCTGGAGACCTTTTCACGATTTATTCAATTCCCTGGTGCATTCAAATTCTGCGTTATCTCCGGTGCAGAAATTGCATTATTTGAAATCAAGTGTATCTGGAGAAGCAGAGCACTTATTGCGTCAATTTCCTATGACCAACTCGAGTTATGACAATGCATGGAAGATACTGCTTGAGAGGTATGATAATAAACGGGTATTAGTAAATGCCCAATTGAAAACACTCTTCAATCTACCTAAAGCGACACACGAATCAGCCAAGGCTATCAAAACCTTGCTAGATAAGTCTTCCGAATGTATCTTTGAACTCGAGGCATTGCAAGTTTCCACTAAGCAATGGGATTCAATGCTCATCTACATGTTGGTACAATGCTTACCAGCAGAAACGCACCGCTCATGGGAACAAGAAGTAAATACTGCAGAAGGACTCCCCACCTTCCAATCCTTAAAATTATTTTTACAATCTAGATTTAGAATTTTAGAAGCCATAGTCGATAACAAACCGTCCCTAGCCTCCAAGAATGCTCATGTCCCGAGAGCATCAACCCATTTTACGTCATCTACCCAAGCATGTACCTTGTGCAAAGAGCAGCACCGATTATTTAAATGTCCGAAATTCTTAAAACTTGCCGTAGACAAAAAATTCAAAGTTGTCGCATCAAATCAACTGTGTAATAACTGCCTATCAAAGGGCCACAACACGAAAACTTGTACGAGTAAGTTTTCATGTCAGCGATGTGGAAGGAGGCACCATTCTTTACTTCACAGGAATAATGCCACTCCAAGGGTCTCGACCCAATTCAAGCCAAGGGAGCAGCAATCAGAAGCTCAACCTTGTATTTCACCTTCCACATACAATAAATCTCTCCATACGCTTCACGCAAAAAACCAACGTACCAAACAAGCACTGCTTGCCACAGCATTGTTAAACGTTCCTACCAAAAAGGGAAACATGTTGGTATTAAGGGCACTGATAGATTCAGGCTCTCAAGTTTCATTTATAACCCAAGCCGCCGTACGTAAGCTGCAATCATCCACTACAAACGTGGAAATTCAAATCACTGGCCTGGGAGAAACTGAAACTACAAATGTTCAAAAACAAACTGTATTGAACATTTATCCTTATTCAACCACAATTAAGGCAACTACAGTTACAGCCCTTATAGTGGATACAATTACGGACATTTTACCTCCTTCAACCATTCCAAACAAAGAATGGAATCATATACATCAGCTACCACTTGCCGATCCATTTTTCTTTAAACCAGGAAAAGTTGACCTGCTTTTAGGAGCAGATGTATATAGTGAAATCCTCTTGGAAGGTTTACGGAAAGGTCCTCCAGGAACACCTGTTGCCCAAAACAGTACCTTCGGATGGATACTCTTCGGAAAACTCCAAAATACTTCCACATTTTTAAAGGCATCTGCGATAACAGCAAAAGTTCACTACGACGACGACTCTTCACTGGATAACCTTCTACGTCATTTTTGGGAAACTGAAGAAGTTAATCCAGGAAGAAAGCTGTCTAAATCAGATCAAGAATGTGAATAGTTTTATCAAAAAACTCATCTTCGTAACGCACAAGGCCGTTACGAAGTTCGTCTGCCTTTCCCCGCAGAAAGTCCTAGTTTAGGCGATTCTCGTGGTATGGCATTACGTAGGTTCTATAGCCTAGAACGGCAATTAGAACGTAATCCTGAACTTTATCAGGAATACAGAGCTTGTATAAACGAATACAAGACATTAGGTCACATGACAGTGGCAACAAGATAGTAAGTAACGAGCAAAGCTACTATCTTCCTCATCATGCTGTGATCAAAGATAGCACCACTACAAAGGTTCGCGTCGTCTTTGATGCTTCGGCAAAAACAACTAATGGAAAAAGTCTAAACGAACAGCTGCATACTGGTCCAGTACTGCAGTCTGAACTCTTTTCCATCATTCTCAGATGGCGAAAGTATAAATTCGCTATGTCGGCTGACATAGAAAAAATGTATAGAATGATAAAGGTTCAAGCTCCAGATCAAAACTATCAAAGAATAGTTTGGAGAAATAATCACAACGAGCCTATAGAAGATTACAAATTAACCACCGTAACCTTTGGCACCACGCCAGCCCCATATCTCGCAATAAAAACGCTCAATCAGCTAGCCTTCGATGAAGCCGGCAAATATCCTGAAGCTGCAAGGATAGTATTGCGAGACTTCTATGTTGATGACCTTCTTACAGGATCAGATACAATGGAAGAAGCATTCAATATACAAGATCAACTACTCAATCTGTTATCTTTAGGAGGGTTTAACTTGAGAAAATGGGTCAGCAATTCCTCGGATCTACTATCAAGGATTCCCGAAACTTATAGAGAAGTTCAACTCCCTTTGCGACCAGCAAGCGATGAGTCTGTAAAAACTTTAGGCATTCAATGGTATCCAGGATATGATTGCTTCACACTACAATACAGAAAGAGACTCGATTGCCTCTCTACAAAGCGTTCTGTTCTCTCAGAAATCGCAACGCTTTTCGATCCACTAGGCTGGATATCTCCAATTGTAATTAGTGCTAAAATTTTGATGCAAGCCTTATGGCTTGCAGGATGTTCATGGGATGAACCAATACCGGCACAAATTGATAAGCAGTGGCGGGAATTCAAAATAGAATTACATTATATAGGTAGTATCAAGATACCACGTTGGATACATACCACAAGTAACTTATCCACTTGTCAAATACATGGTTTCTCAGATGCCTCTAATCAAGCCTATTCTGCTGCTGTCTACATTAGAGTTGTTAATGAAGAAGGAACAGTTCAAGTAAACTTACTTATGGCAAAGTCAAAAGTAGCGCCCGTCAAATCCGTTTCGCTTCCACGTCTCGAATTTTGTGGTGCAGTATTGTTAGCACGACGAGTCAAAGTAGATCTACAATTTGAACAAGTGCCTACATTTGCTTGGACAGATTCTTCTATTGTATTAGCTTGGATACGTAGCCACCCAAACAAGTATAAAACTTACGTGGCTAATAGAATCTCCGAAATTCAAGGCTTAATCGATATTAAATCTTGGCAACATGTAAGGTCTGGTGACAATCCAGCCGACTGTAATTCCAGAGGAGTTAAATCATCATTATTAATTGATCATCAATTATGGTGGCATGGACCTCATTGGCTGCAAGGTAGTGAAGAAAGTTGGCCCAAATCGAAGCCAATTTTAGCTAACCAGATTGAGGCTGAACAAAGACGATCAAGTCATCTAACAACAACCCAGTCAAACATCAATGACTTGTTTGAGAGATTCTCAAGTTTTACCAAACTACAACGCGTAGTTGCATATTGCATCAGGTTCATTCATAAATGCAGGAACGCATGTTTTGAATCAACTAAAGAGCACCAAATTGACCCAAAGATGCTTAGCCCAACAGAAATGTCTCAAGTAAAAATTCGGCTCGTTAAATTAGCACAGAAGACCTTTTTCAGTATTGAGATTCAATATTTACAAGCACGGAATGCACTTCCAGCTAAAAGCAAAATATTATCTCTTAATCCCTTTTTAGATAAAGACGGGTTAATTCGTGTAGGAGGACGACTAAGAAATGCCAATACTCATTATAATCAAAAGCATCCAATTATTCTCCCAAAGGAAAGCAAATTAACAATCTTGATAATTGAATATTTCCATATAAAACTTTGCATGGTGGCACGCAATTGGTTTTGTCCAACATTCGAAGTGAATTTTGGATCCCACAAGGACGACAAATCGTTAAACAGGTATTACATAAATGCATCGTGTGTTTTAAGCAATCCGCATCCAATAAAAATCAACTTATGGGTAATCTACCCTCACCTCGGTTCAACATAACGAGACCTTTTCAACAAACGGGGTTAGATTTTGCTGGTCCTTTCAATCTAAAAGTATCTAAATTTCGAAATAATCGGAGGGTATATATGCATTTTTATTTGCATGGCCACCAAAGCCATTCATATAGAAGCTGTATCCGATCTATCCACAGCAGCCTTCATGGCAGCGTTCCGACGGTTTTCCAGCCGAAGGGGACTCAGCACTGATATCTTCTCAGATTGTGGCTCTAATTTCGTTGGAGCTGATAAAGTCCTACAAAGGGAATTTAAAGTAGCCATATTGCAAGCTAATAAGCAGATGGCAGAAGTGGTAGCCCAAGACGGTATTTCTTGGCGCTTTAACCCTCCTTCCGCACCTCATTTCGGAGGATTGTGGGAGGCCGGAGTCAAATCAATAAAATTCCATTTAAAGCGAATTTTAGGGAATTCTTCATTGACCTTTGAAGAATTCGCAACTGTTTTGACACAAATTTAAGCCTGTCTAAATTCCAGGCCTCTATGTCCTATTACAGAAGATCCAGACGATCTCAATGTTCTAACTCCGGGACATTTTTTAATCGGAACTTCTTTACTACTTCCACCAGAACCTGTACTGGAAAATAAGGTTTCATCACTAACGAGATGGAAACATCTCCAACTGTTGCAAAACAATTCTGGAACAAATGGTCTAGCGACTACTTGAACTCCCTACAAAATAGACCCAAATGGCAGACTCCAATATCAAATCCTAAAGTAGGAGATTTAGTTATTATCAAAGAACCGAATTTGGTAGCTTGCCGTTGGTTATTAGGACGAATAATTGAAGTTCATCCAGGTGCTGACAAATATATCCGTGTAGTAAGCATAAAAACGAAAAGTGGTCTTGTAAAACGGCCAATATCCAAAATATGTATCCTACCGATACAAGAAAGTTAAAATTTTGAATCTTAGTAATACGGCTACCACTTTCTCCCTCAATAAGTTGGCTCGAAAATTTCCTCTCATTGCTTTACAGGTCAGTTTTAAAATTAATTATTTGAAAGACATTTCTAGCCTTTCAACGGGGGATAGTATGTTCGAACCAAATTGCTTCGAATATATTTTTATAAACAGACAACTTCTGAAAAGAAAGTATGCTGAAAACAAAGCATAAAAAATTTAGTAAACTTGTCTCTAATCTGATTTTTCTTGATAAAAATACAGGTACACAACCCAACAACGCTATGTATTTGTCTTTTACATAACATATTGCACGAATACAATACAAAATTATAAGCCTCAACGAACAAATCAAATAAAAATTATTTCCATTTGTTTAAACCAGTTAGATCCGTGGTAAAAACCATTCCTGAAAAGGGATCATATTACAAAATATTATGCTAAAATTGAAATCTGAAAAACAAAAATAAATTCAATCTAATTACAATTTTCCTAAAAATGGGTACGACATCTAACAAAAACATGTGTTGCCATGTAGCCTACAATGCATGGCACAAAATACAATCAGATCAAGCCGATCAATTTGCAACTCTATCATTATCATCATTACAAGTACCATCCAACGGGAATTTCTTCGCAACGTCATAGAGAGAATATTTTTTGCAAATATAATTAATTTAACACAGCAGCATGTGAAGCTCAAAATTTCTTGTTGCTATGCATTTTTGTTCGTTGCTAGGCAAATTTTATCGCTAGTCCCGTAAGAGCACAGCTGCATTGCCAATTCTTGTAATCATGCGCCGCTGCTACTCTATCAGTGGTGTCGTGTGCAAGCAAGGGCTATATAAACGACAAGCTGACTGATCTCGATCTCTTTTTGCACTTGGCATCGCTTGGGATAGATTGACTAGGTAGGGACTAACATTTTATATCGGGTATCGACTGATATAAAACTTTTATTAACAAATCATTATTTCGAGGATTGACTGAAATAATCACTTACTAACAAACACTATATTTCGGGTTTTGACTGAAATAAAGAATCTTACTTCGGGTCTTGACTGAAGTTAAGATAACACTTTAAGTCGGGTATTGACTGATTTAAAGAGCATTATTTCGGGGATTGACTGGAATAATCACATACTAACATACACTTTATTTCGGGTTTTGACTGAAATAAAGAATCTTACTTCGGGTCTTGACTGAAGTTAAGATAACACTTTAAGTCGGGTATTGACTGATTTAAAGAGCATTATTTCGGGGATTGACTGAAATAATCGTTTACTAACAAACACTTTATTTCGGGTTTTGACTGAAATAAAGAATCTTACTTCGGTTATTGACTGAAGTCAAGATAACACTTTAAGTCGGGTATTGACTGATTTAAAGAGCATTAGTTCGGGGATTGACTGGAATAATCACATACTAACATACACTTTATTTCGGGTTTTGACTGAAATAAAGAATCTTACTTCGGGTTTTGACTGAAGTTAAGATAAGGCTTTAATTCGGGTATTGACTGATTTAAAGAATATTGTATCTCGGGTCTTGACTGAGATCAAAATTACTAACATTAACACTTTGTTCCTGGTCTAGACGGGAATAAAGATTTTTTCTAATAAAATATTAGAACAAAGGATCTTAACATTAGCTTAAAGCCAACCTCCTCAAATGCCAAGTTTAGATCGGTGAGTACCAGCCACTTGTAACATTTTAATACTTATTCATATATCTATTTGACTATATTTTGACTTATATACACATGTATATATTATACATTTCATGTGCATATCTATTTTACACATATATTTTTATTACATTTTTGGCGATCTTATATTATAACTTGGTGGTAATAAGTGTTTTAGTGTAATACAAAAATCTCAGACCCAAACTTATGTACAGAGTTTTGTCTCAACATATCTATTTCTGGAAATCGTGCATTACAAATCTGTGTTCTTAAGTGTGTTTTCTAGTGTGTTTGCATCTCTGACCTAATTCCTTATATTTAATCTAATCTGAATACAAGTTGTGAGAAAATCCAAGAAACAAGTGTCAGTTTAAGGAGCGTTAAAGGAAGTGGACAGTGTTTTTGTAGTTATAAGAAGATAGACCACTGATCTTAATCCATAATTATCAGTGCATTCATTGCAGTCTTCAGTAAATTCAAATTTGCGTGTACGTTCTAACTACGGGCAGTACACCGGGACACTATCCCCTCCAAAATGCAGTAATATAGGTGTCGCTCGCAGTTGCAGCTATGTTACAAAACAATGAAGTTTAATTCATTGTAAAAACTGTTGTTGTTCAGTGGAACAGAGATAAGTCTAATTAAAAAGGGAATGGAAAGCTGCAGTCTTAGTATTTTACACAATATTTATGGAGGGCCAATACTGGATAGGTATGAAATTTTCGGAATCATAAACAACGGCTATGCTTTGTTGAATGATCAGATTGATTTTTGTAATAGGAGTCCACTTTTAAATCCTATCTTAGTTAAGTTACAGCATTAGTCCACAAATTATATATATCACTCATGGGTGATCTCTTGTTCGAGTGTAGTTCAGTTAAGAAACTTTTTTGTTATTTGGTTAACGTGTTGTATTGGCATGTAGCTACTACCGTAGGTATGTAACTAATCTTGACGTAGTTGACCCAAATCTAGGTTTAGTGCAAGCCCTGATGATTGTTAGGAAGTTGTTATACCCTAGATGATGGAATTATAGGATATACTAAGTTTGTCAATTCGTTTGTAACACCTCGAAATAATGATGGTAGAGCAAAATGCATTGGACACCCACGAATAATACTAAAAGTTATTATGATTTTTGCATGTCCCGTCCGTCAGTCTGTCCGACTTGGGTGTTTAATGATGCATTCTTAGCTTAATTATCTTATTTGCACTTATAGGCTTAGATTTGCTTGGAGTGATGTAACTAGCTTGACCCGGTTCAAAGCATGTTGCATAACATGTAAACAAATGCAGTTACTTTTTACGGTTGACGTAATAGTTTAAGTGTGACATGCATTTGGGTGAATACATGTTCGGCTTAGAATGCGTTTAATATTCTGTCACATTTATTGTGATTGATTTGGTGAGGAACGATTTCAGGTCAATTGATTGGAATTGTTTGTATACCAAATGTGCATTCTTGCGATGCAGTTAATTAGTTAATTGTGTCTGGTTTTGGGTAGTTATATCACAGTTGGTCTTAGGCAAATTGTAAATTGTGTCTTGTTCTTAACTATATTATTTGTTTGACTTGCGAGAATTAACATTTTTTAACATTTTCTACTATTAATTGAAGAAGCTAGCAATCATAAGATTTTTTCTATTGTTCCAATTTTTTTTCTAGTTTCATTTGTTTTTCAATTTTGTTGTTTTGCGATCTGTTGATAAGTCGTATCAAAACTTACAACTTGGGTGCCCTAAACTAAAGGTTGTGTGATGGAATAACAAATAGGTTTTGCTTTTCTGTTGTACCGGAGAGTCCAAAGAAGTATTTCTGCGTTCATCGTCATCTAGTTTATTAACGCAACGGTGACCCTCGAACCCTTTGACAAAAACTATAATGTTCCTAGAGGTCAAATTTGTAACATCCTCTGGTAATGGGATGCAGAAATAATGTACTTTCATTACTGCTGTACTGTTGTCTTCATGCAGTAAAAATCAATCGTGGAATTAGAAACAATGTCACGTTGTAATATTCGACGTAGTACAATCCATTCGTTATTGTTACTTACGTTGTGAGAGTAAGGTCGGAGCCAGCCATGAGTTAGTACTCTTATAGGAGGAAGCTATTAAAGGAGAACTCCTAATCGAGCTATTGGGTGCAGCTAAAATTTTCCAGAGCTCCGTTGTAACTATGAGTATTTATTCATGTATTCCTAGATTATTTATACAGAAAGATACAATGCTAGTATAATAACCCTGATTTACTTACACTTGCGTAACTTTGCTCGATGTGATGCAACCGGCTTGACTTGTTTTAAGCATAGCATGTAAACAAATGCAGTCACTTCTTAGGATTGATGTAATAACTTAAGTGTGATATGCATTTGGGTGAATATGTTATTATTGTATTACAGTTATTGTGATTGATTTATCGGAAGAATTGTTTTGGGTCAATTGGTAGAAATTATGTTCGCCAATTGTGCATTCTTGCATTTTAATTAATTCTTATCTGTTTTTCGGCTTTGCCTAGTTAGTTTTCAGGGATTACAATTTTCTAGATGCCTAAGCGCTATTCTACCAACAGATTCACCAGTATCTTAAAAGTTTTTGTTCATAAGTATAGTTATCTTCGATACAAAAGCAACAGGTATCGCTATCCACCTCACCCATCTTCTTCAGAAGATATCTGACTGGACAATGCCCGGTTTGTAGGTCCGTCATTAGTTTTAGTTCTTTCCTGCGTTTAGCAATTTAACTATGTTCTCCCCAATCCTCATTTGTGCCAAAAAGTGGGTCCTTGGGTAGCCAAAAATAGACTCAAGTCCAATATGCAAAGAGCTGGCACCTAACTTTGAAAAGTTGTTCGTACACTGAAAAACTGAAGTACATTTTCCAAATATTTCTGGACATTTGGGCTGGTGCATTCAAGACAATCGAAGTTGTAGCTCCAGCATTGCTTTTCACATATTCAATGTTTTACCAATATATTTTAAATGTATATAAAAATTGTATTAAAAATAATGAAAATCTTATCACAACACTAAATTATTTGTTATAACACATTTCTTTTATATGTGATTTTGCAACAAATTTCTACATTTCACACAGTTTTGGTAAATTGTACTCAATATGACAGAAATAATAATAACATTTAACTTGAATTTGCAAATCTTAATTTATTGCTACCTACACAATATTATGTTATTGTCTCATTTAATAGTATAATAAAAAAAAAATGACATACTCTATATCACCTTTGATCGGCAATTTAGCAATAAAAAGCCCACTCAAAGGTATTTTGCAAAATAGATTGATTTTTATAGAGAAAAATATATATAACTGAATTCATATGAATTCACATACTTCAAAAATTTTTTTTTTTATTTATCAATAAAAAATTACATTCTAATATTCAGTGCAATCTTAAAGTACGCTGAGGGCCATGTCAGTATCTAAGTCTTCGCCTTCGATTTCGTCAACCAGAGATGTTACACAACAAGTTTTAATTTCACAGCAGCAAGCAAACACAACCTCAAAATTTTGTCTATTTGAATAAGTCAGCCAGCAATGTCTCGCTCTACTAATAAGATCGACGATACCTCGACTTGATGACGTAACCAAAGGGTAAGCTAACAATGCCTTGCTCCAATATAAAATTAACGATGCCTCGAGAATACAAGGTATTTCCTATACGAGCCACGTTCCACCATTAGTGAACGAAACTACGTCACAGAACATGTGGTCAAAATTTAATGAGAAATACCTTGTATCTCTGTACCGTGCCTAATGTAAGGATGTCCTCAATTTTTCTTAGAAATTTACATGAAATGTAACATCGAAGATATTCAGTTAAAACATCCAACTTCCAACTGTTTCATTTTTACTATATTTTCTTGTGTGTACTTTTTATAGGTGAACATTTGTAGAAAATGCTAACAAGTTTTAGTATCAACTTGACTATAACTTCGCAATAATAGAACATTAGTAATGATAATAGTGATGGATTTTATATGTTAACACTGTTTGTTGTTGTTATTTTGCATATCAGGTTAAAAGATTCTGTGATTGTAGGCTTCAGTTTAGTATCAGGCAATCGTGAAATAAATCGTCGTCATCGTTTAAAGTTAATTGTGTCGTGCAAAACAGGTCCTGTAACAACAATATAATAAATATAAAAAAGTTCTATAAATATATAATAAGCCGTATTTCGCCATTCCCCTGCAACAGAATCGAGTAATGGTACTGAGTGCAAAATTCTATTCACATCGAAGCTCTTAAGACACAAAAAATAGCAAAGAAAAGCGATTAAAGGCAAACTTTCGTAAATGTGACAATGAAGGGGTATTATATAAAAAAATTTATTTCTGTGTCATTGTTTCATTTACTTAGAAAATTTTATATTAACAAAATATTATAATTCACTTTTGTAAATATGACAATTTAAGTGTATCTCATACACATTTATATCTCTTATTTATTGTATTATTTACATAGAAAATGTTATATACAACATCACTTTTGTAATTATGACAATGAAATTGTATCTTATACAAATTTTTTATTGCTCGTGAGTTGTGTCACTAACAAGGAAAATGTTTATTAACATATCATTGTTCGATTGATTTACACTATGGATGTACTATTAACACAACATTGGTATAAAAAACATTTAAATGAAATCATACTCAAACAACGAATATGTTTTTGTAATAACTCAGGTTTAAATAAAAACATTTTAGATAAAACCAGGTGGTATGTAGATAACACATCAAATCATGGTTAGTTCATATTTAACCAGACAAATGTTAGCGATTACCGTCGTCGTCGTATACGTTTACAATTCTTTTTTTCTTCCATGTAATCTGGGAAGGTACTTGTTAGCCTTCATGTCCTGGTACCCAAATCACCGAGATCTTATCAGTTTTCGGCTTAGTTGCCTCAAGACAGTAAGACAATTCTAAACCATCATCGGTTCAAGTTCTGCGCTAATGGTGAGGCTGTTTTTTCAATAATAATGCTCAACATCTGAAAATAATGTTCATTTGGCACGTTGGCCTCTATGTACATATGTATATGTATTTTGCTCGCACTCTAGTCCAACATAGAGATAATAGTTTTAGTAATTCGATATTTTTGAAGATATTCAAGCATAGTTAACGCATTAATTCGGTATCATATTAGAAGATATTTTCAATGAGTTTACTAGTACCTGCCTCCTTGCACTGTAGTTATTTCCAAAACCTATATCAAGTACACATCTAATTATAATTACTATAGAGTAATTATACGCTTGAAGAAAAATAAATTAAAATTAAATCAGATTTGCAGTTTTTCGTTACACTCATAATCTTTCCTTTTAGATAATCACAACCACTTAGTTATCAACTAGAAGAGTTCATATAATCACATTTCGAAACAGCCTCAATAAATTCATACCGACTATATACATAATAAATTCATAGAATAACAGAAAACCAGCATCAACAAGCCCAATTGGTTGACTCAAATGTGATGCCCTCCTTAATACCAGAAGCCTCCTAATAATTTGTCGCTTATCGGGATCTATTTGTACCGCTGGCTTCGTTGCTCGCCAAGGAATGTGATATCTCGTAATAAATTCCCATTTTAATGGATCATTTGTTAACACATTCGCCGGGCATCAAACGGAATATTTCAGATTAAAACTGGAATTTTAATCAACTCTTCGAAACGCTTTTAAAATTCATCAACGACGAGTTATAGGATTACTCCATTAGTCCGATTAGCGATTTAGGGCTTAAAACTCGGCGATAATTCGGCGTCGATCTATTAGTCAAAACTTTTTAGCTCTCCTTAATTAGGTATTATTACTGCTATCGCAGGGGCGAAACAATTTCCAATATATTTTGTGGGAAAGTTATGGAAGTGATTTTATGGATGGATTAGTAGTCGATGTATTCCATTTTTTATCTAACTCTCCGTAACGATTCTGTTTTGTGCAATTAAGGAAATCACCTAAATCCATTTTTATGGCTTTCCCTTTTCAATTAATTATTTATTTATTTGCTGTTAATGTAGTGCTTGGAAATAACAGTTAGAAAGTTTACCAAATTAAATTTCATGTAAATTTGCTTCGATTTATTTTTTTATAAACGGCAAAATATTTCTGGTTGTGATGTGTAATGTATTAAAATTCGTCTGTGTTACTTATGTGTGAGTCTAGCTGAGAAAAAATTGGAGATAACTTGTAAGGTTTCTCAATTACATAGAGATAAAATAAAGATCTGTTCCGCAAAAATTTGCTCTGAGGTACCAAGAAAGTGCCATCAATATTTTTCCAATCAACCATGCAACGCTGGCAAAAAAAAAAGAAAAAAGATAATGGTTCTCATGGATCAGGCAATCACAACCAACAAGTTTCAGAAAAAGACTGAACTGTGTAGTTCATGTCTGCACCGCTTGGATAATACTGGACCAAATTACAAACTACAGTTCTCACCTACATCTGAGTTTTTTTGATGATGAAAAGGATTTTAATAGGCAGATAGGACGCAAATGTGGGAATTGTTTAATTAATAAAACTAAAAATAATGTGAAAATAAAACATTTATTTGGTAACTTATAAAATAAGACTCTTTAAAAAAATATCAAATCGTGGAAACCATGCTACCTTAATTCAAGACACTAAATTATCGGGACAGAGGAGAATATGGCCATGTTACATAGTGCTTTGTCGGAAGATGGTATGGAATCAGATGAAGTACTATGCATATGATGCCTTAAACGACATTTGGGAGGATTTTGATTCATTTGTTGATCAATCCGTAGATGGTCCTTCCGAAGAATATCAGAGTATCGAAAGTTCGACCTTCAAGCGGAAGAAATTCGAAACTTTGACGCTACCATGTGACCGGTGTCCAACGTTTTTAAAGCTATCTCACCCACTTCCCGGTGAACTATTGAGCTAATTTGTGGCACACTTATAGGTCTTGCATGAAAATACATTTTGCACTTTCTTATAATAGATATACATACAATAAAAATTATGAATATATGATGGTAGTTAATGAGGGTTATCGGAGTCGCGGAATACGAAGTAAAGATTTAAAAATTCAATATGGCAAACACATTTAGGTATGTATTATTGAGTTCGGTATCGGGGAATTTGAAGTTGACGATTACGGGTTTTTGAATACAATTAAAGAAATTATTATTATTAAGTTCAATTGTTAGTTAGGGTCAAATCTTGTAATCCGATCGAATTGAAATTTAAAATATGTACGTATATACATTTAGTTACGATAGCAAGACAATATTTTTATGATTTCATATCTAAAAGTCTAGAAAGGACAAAATAATAAATTAAAATACTTTCCACAGGCGTTGGAGTAGCTGGATCATAAACATTATCTCAATGCTTTAAATTGTTTGAAACATCGAAGTAAGAATGCATTAACATGCGAATGTTGGTGTGATTTTAGAAAAACAACCGAAAAGGTTTTAATGTTTAAGTGTAATTATCAATTTATGATTTATGTATTTATCAATCGACCTTGTTCACTTATTTTAAAATTGTTACGCGCCACAAAGTGATACAAGCGATATCTATTGGAAATGGAGATAACTTTAGGTTAGTGACATCCTAGTAAACTGGGTTTGGAGAACGTAATATTCAGGAAGGTTCTAGGATAATTTGTTGAATATAAATACGACGCTACTCACATCCAGGAGGCAGTCTTATTTCAGACAGTGAAATGAACGAAGTAAACTATTGCGATAATTAGAAGTACAGTACTAGCGATAACTATAATGAGTTAATTTGAGATTTGTTTGTAATTGTTATAAAAGTAAATAGTGAGTTAAATAAAAAGAAAGAACTTGTTAATGATATCTGAAATATTGTGTTTCAAATAACGAACTAAGGCCACGCTCGTAACAACTGGTGTCAGAAGTGGGATAAAATCGCGAAATAAAGTGGTGGCATTTGACTTTGAAATTCAAAGAGTGATTTTGTGAAATCGTGAGTAAAAATTCCGAAAGATAATTTCATATTAAACTGTGAGTGAATTACAAAAGACGCAAGAATGGGACGCAAAATAGAGGAGCTACGCATACAGGAATTGAAAGTGGAGTTAGGGAAGCGGTCATTGCAAACGACAGGTCTAAAGAATGTTCTAGTCGAGTGACTTAGACAAGCTTTGATAGCGCAAGAAATGCATCCTGAGACATACGTTTTCGAAGAAGAACCAGAAATTGCAGAAGAGCCTGTGATGAACATAGAACAGCTTTTGGGTACTTTAATGACCAAAATGGAGCTTTCAACCCTGCAAGTGAAGAATGCTTTTGAGGAACAAAAGAATGCTTTTGAGGAACAAAAGAATTCTCTCGAATCCCGTTTAGATGAGCAGAAGAAATCTCTGGAGGAACAAAAGAATTCCCTGGAAACCCGTTTGGACGAACAGAAGAATTCTCTGGAATCCCGTTGGGATGAACAAAAGATTTCTTTACAGAATTGTCTAGAAACTTGTCTAGAGGAACAGAAGAATTTTCTGAAAAATTCATTAGACACACAAAATGTGAAAATTGAAGAAATCCAGCAGGAAGTGTTGGAAGTTCAGCAACAAGTGTCGGAAGTGAAACAACAAGTGTCGGAAGTACAACAAAATATCACGGAGCAGCTTGATAACTTTAAAGCAGATTTGGAGAGGATAAAGCGTCGACAACCTCAACACGAAGGAATTGAAATATCCGGTACAGGCAGAATGAAACCTCCAATATTTGATGGACAAAGTTCGTGGCATATTTTCAAGAGACAATTCGAGGCAGCTTCCGAAGTAAATGGATGGAGCGATGCAGACAAAGCTACAGCTCTGGTATTAGCACTCCGAGGTCCTGCGTCAGGGTTATTACAAACTATACAGATTGAAAAGCAACATGATTACATTTAACTAGTATAGGCGTTAGAATTACGTTATGGAGATGAACACATGCAGCAAGTATATCGCCTGCAGTTACGCAATAGGACTCAAAAGCATGGCGAGTCACTACAACAACTGCAGGCTGATGTGGAAATATTAGCTTATCTTTCATACTCTAGCGTAAATGCGGATTTCCTTAGGCAACAGAAGCATTTATGAACGCCATTGTAGATCAAAATTTACAACAAGCGTTAAGGCTAGCAGGCAAGAAATCAACAGCGCAAGCACTAGCCTATCCATTAGCGTATGAATCTGCAAGGCAAGCTTCTCGAAGTGCAGTACCAGTGAGAGAAATTTCGGTGGTGGAATGTACTTGCAATAGAATGAAGCCATCACAGAGCAATTCTTCACGCGGTATTCTGCGATGCTGGAATTGTAATAGACCAGGACACCTCCAAAGGGATTGCAGAAAACGCCGTCGAATGGAATCACCAGAAGAGGAGGACAGAACAGAATGCCAACAATGTCGAGCCAGGGAGCAAGCTATTCGGGGAGAGACTAGAAATCAAACAGCGACTAGTAGCATCAGCTCCCCTCAGCAGTCGGAAAACATGTGAAAACCAACTTCGGGGGGCAGAAGTTGGTTGGTAGGGTCGACAGCACCGAAGTCATCATTCAGATAGCCCAGTTGCAGAGAAATAATAGCAGTCTTGTTATATAAGGAAGTGTAGGAAAAATGACTGCGCTGTCCCTATCAACACTGGAGCTTCAAGATCAATTATTAGAGCGGATCTTGTCAAGAACAAATGGCTTCACAATACCACCAAATATTTACTAAGAACAGCAACTGGAGCAGCACATGTTTTTGGAGAAATAAGTTTGGATATTCAACTAGGCGAACTACTATTTCCTCACACTTTCCTAGTTTCAGACATAATGGATGAATGCATTCTTGGAGTAGACTTTATGACCACATATAAAATAAATTTAGATGTCGGAGAACGAATACTCAGATATGGCAACATAGAAATTCCTGTGCGACTAGGAGGTGGAACAGATTATCCTGCAAAATTAAGGACGATGGTCTGTGAGAATATTACTCTCTCTGCATTCTCGGAGACGCTGGTATGGGCAAAGCTTACTGATGACATCGGGACCTGCCGATTCTATTTGGTGGAACCTAACCCTATACAAGTTACATCGAACATCATTGTAGGTAAGACTTTAATTAAAGCTGAAGGTGCAACACTAATTCCAGTCAGAGTGCTCAACACATCCGAAAATGTGGTACAACTAAAAGAAGGTGCTATAATTGGAAATTGTGAACTCGTTTGTCAGATTGTTAATTTGAATAAAGGTAGTAATATTAAGGAAGCAATAACTATACCAACTACAACTCAACAGGTAGAAACTTCTTTCATCTACTGCCTTAAGTGAACAGCAATACAACGATGCCAAAGAGGTGATCGATGAATTTTCGGAATTATTTGCAATGAATGATGAAGATTTTGGTAAAACAAATCTTGTCCAGCATCGAATCAATACAGGAGATTCTAGGCCCATTCGGCAGATACCACGAAGACTACCATTAGGGAAACAATCAGAAGTTACAGATATGATAAACTCCATGAAGGAAGAAGGTATAATAGAAGAATCTAACAGCCCTTCGACATCGCCAGTTGTTTTGGTCAGGAAAAAGGATGGCAGCACCCGATTCGGTGTAGACTACCGGCAGCTAAATAACATAACGAAAGAGGATAGCTATCCGTTACGAAGGATTGATGACACACTAGGCACCCTTTCCGGAGCACAATGGCTTTCCACCCTGGACTTGAAGAGTGGTTACTGGCAAGTGGAAATACATCCCGAGGACCGAGAGAAAACTGCTTTCTCAGTTGGGAGGGGCTTATGGCAATTCAGAGTTATGCCATTTGGATTATGTAATGCTCCAGCCACATTCGAACGACTCATGGAATGTGTTTTACGAAGATTTACCTGGAAATCATGTCTGGTCTACTTAGATGACATAATAG
Organism: Dioctria linearis; assembly: GCA_963930735.1. Taxonomy (NCBI): domain Eukaryota; kingdom Metazoa; phylum Arthropoda; class Insecta; order Diptera; family Asilidae; genus Dioctria; species Dioctria linearis. The sequence goes on along the minus strand of OZ005740.1, from coordinate 87,293,537 downwards.
TAATCGGAAGGACATTCGAGGAACATAAAAACAACTTACGAGACGTACTTCAAAGACTGAGAGATGCGCAACTGAAGCTCAGTACGAATAAATGCGCTCTATTTAAAAGTGAAGTAAAATATTTGGGACACATGGTTTCATCACAAGGCGTCAGAACTGATCCAGAAAAGATATTAGCTGTCAAAAATTGGCCAATTCCAAAGGACAAACATCAATTAAGGAGATTTCTTGGTCTAGCTACCTACTACAGGCGATTCGTAAAAGGTTTTGCAGATATAGCAAGGAGCCTACATCAACTTATAGCAAAAGGAAAGCCGTTCATATGGTAAAATGTAACGGGAGCTTGAGTACTTCACTATCCAATGTTGGGAAAAACTTTTATATTGGACACGAAGGCCTGCAATGTAGGTATCGGGGCAGTGCTTTCACAGGAGAAGGATGGTCAAGAGCGTATTATAGGAAAGCACTTTCAAAATCAGAGAGAAATTATTGTGCTACAAGAACAGAGCTACATGCTATTGTAAATTCAACAAAACATTTCCATAAATATTTCTGCGGGCAGAAATTTATCGTCCGCACAGACCATGCAGCTCTTAAATGGCTTTTGCAGTTTAAGAACCCTGAAGGGCAAGTGGCGAGATGGATAGAGCGACTCCAAGCTTATGACTTTGAAATCCAACACCGAAGAGGACGTATCCGTGGAATGCAGACGCCCTTTCACGACGTCCATGCAAAGTTGAATGCAAACATTGCGTTCGGGTGGAAGAAAAAGAATCAAAGGCAACCATACAGCTGATAGCGGTGGAACCATCGACGGGTTGGTGCAGCGAGAGCTTGCGAACAGCACAACGGGAAGACCTAGACATATCACCAATTCTTGCTTGGAAAGAAGACATGGCAAGACCACAATGGAAAGATATCTCGGAGAGGATTGAGAAACTGAAGAGCTACTGGGCTCAATGGAATTCTCTTCACGTTGAGTGTGGTATATTTAAAAGCAAGTGGGAAGCAACTAACGATGAGTCATTCCGAATGCAGACAGTCGTGCCAGCATCCAAGAGGTCAAAGATGTTTTAGAAGAAATGCACAGTGGATCATCTGGAGGACACTTGGGGGTGAATAAAACAATTTCCAGAATACGAGAACGGTTTTATTGGTTACATATGCGAGATGATGTGGGGGAGTGGTGCCGAAGATGCACTATCTGTGCTTCTTGCAAAGGACCGCCACACAGAAACAGAGGATAAATGCATAAGTATAATGTAGGAGCCCCATTTGAAAGAATAGTCATGACATCGCTGGACCTTTTCCAGAAACAGATAACGGTAACCGTTACATATTAGTTGCTATTGACTATTTCAGTAAATGGCCTGAACCTTTTGCAATTCCTAATCAAGAGGCAACCACAGTGGCGGAGCAAATTATAATGAATTGGGTCAGTAGATTTGGTGTTCCGCATGAACTTCATTCGGACCAAGGACGGAAATTCGAATCACAGACTTTCCAAGAGATGTATAAAATGCTGGGAATAAGAAAAACCAGAACAACTCCTCTGCATCCACAATCTGATGGCATGGTAGAGCGCTTCAACAGAACATTGGTCGAGCATCTAAAGAAAGTAGTAGACTATCACCAACGCGATTGGGGTCGACATATTCCCATGTTTCTAATGGCCTATCGATTAGCTGTTCACAACACAACCGGACAAACACAAGCAAAAGTCATATTCGGAAGGAGATGCGTTTACCTAGCGACCTCAAGTTTGGCACACCCAGAGGTGAACAAAAGTTACCAGACGAATATGTATCGGAACTTAGACAAAGATTAGCTGATGCACACAAGGTCACGAGAGCAAAACCAGCAATAAATACCGATCGGATGAAGACCCGCTATGACTTACGTGCTAATTCAGCCGGATTTAATGAAGGTGACCTTGTTTGGCTGTACAACCCGAAACGACGTAAGGCATGTTCCCCAAAATTACAACAACACTGGGAAGGACCGTATTCAGTAGTGACTAGAATGACTGGCGTAGTATACAGGATTCAGCGGGGCACAAGAGGCAAACGGAAAATCGTTCATCTTGATGGTTAATGTCAATACTGCGAACATCAAGACCGTGGATCACCTATTGTTCGGGGTGAACAATTTTAAGAAGAGGGCAGTGTTACAAGCCACAAAGTGATACAAGCGACATCTATTGGAAATGGAGACAACTTTAGGTTAGTGACATCCTAGTAAACTGGGTTTGGAGAACGGAATATTCAGGCAGGTTCTAGGATAATTTGATGAGTATACATACGGCGCTACTCACATACAGGAGGCAGTCTTATTTCAGACAGTGAAATGAACGAAGTAAACTATTGCGATAATTAGAAGTATAGTACTAGCGATAACTATAAAGAGTTGATTTGATAATTGTTTGTAAATGTTATAAACGTAAATAGTGAAGCTAAATAAAAAGAAAGAACTTGTTAATGATATCTGAAATATTGTGTTTTAAATAACGAACTAAGGTCACGCTCGTAACAATATATTCATTCAACAAAAAACTTTTCTATCTTATGGCTTTATTTTACTACAGGTTTTATTCTTTTATTTAATATCTGATACAACTTTTTTGACTTATTTGTTTTATTTCCGTTACACGCTCGACGACTCCTAGTCAATTACTCGCCTTCAGTTCTTCCGAAGCCTTTCTTCATGTTCACACAAACCTGCTTTCTTCAGTTGCTTCATATTGCAGGATCAACGATATTGCGAAAGTAAACAATCGGCAACATAGAGGTCGATACCCTACAGAGTTCAATTGCTTCGCATTTTTGTAATTTACATGTTCTAAAGATAATATATTTATATAATATATATATATATATATCATAACCAAGAATTAAAATAGGCCTATTCCTCAAACTCCTAAAAACTTATACTTTTTAGGGCTCTGTACCCAAAAGGTAAAAAACGGAAACCATATTACTATGGCTCCAATATCTGTCTGTCCGTCCGTCTGTCTGTCTGTCACCGGGCTGTATCTCATGAACCGTAATAGGTAGACAGTTCAAATTTTCACAGAGTGTCTATTTCTATTGCCGCTATAGCAACAGATAATAAAAATAGAATTAAATTAAAAATTTGAGGGGCCCCCTTACAAGAAACGTGATTTATTTTGGCGCTTTTTACCTCGTTTTCATTCATTAATTATTATTATCATAAGTAGGCATTATTTTTTTAAATTGCAGCAACATTTTTTTTTTCAAATTGCAGCATTATTTTATCAAATGACGCCTACTCTCATTTGAAAAAATATATAAACAGTTAAATTTTGTACGAGGATATGGAACCCTTCGTGCATGAGTCCAACTCGGTTTTTTAGATTATTCGAAAATAATGTCAAGTCACTTCGATTATCATAATTTCACATTAACAACACTGCAGATACAGGGCATTCATGTTTCGAAGCTTCGAAGATATAGAAAATTCTGCAAAACGCTCATGCTTCGAATGGCCCACTTCGAAGTCTATCAATAGCCTTAGTAACCCGGGGATTACATAAGATAGTACAGCTTGCATGTAAGCCTTCCTTCCAACGCAATTTTTAACATGACAGCAGAAGCCAGTTCGGTTGATGTCTTATCATCTTGCATGCAAGTTCATTTAAAAAAATGCATTGAGACGTAAAGTCTTGCGTATATTGGAAAATTATAGCAATAAAGGAAGTAGCAGAATATTATAAACCCAAGAAAAATTAAGAGGAAGGTGTTGGTAAATGATGTAATGCAAATGATCCCAGAAAATCTCATTTTTCCACAATAAATTTATGAAATTCTCTCAAGCTTTTCTTTTCCGCCTACTTGTAAACTGTATAATGTCAAATTATTATCACCTCAGCTGCCATGGTTTTTCATCATTCAAATTCGCTGAAAGCTGAGCTGCCATGCAAGCTGTACTATTACGTGTAACCCCCAGGTGAGGAATGATGGTGTTAATCTTGGCTCAAATGAGAACTAAATGTGGAAAAAAGCAATTTTGCAGAGGACTTTCCCGTAAACGTGCCATAGCTCTCTGTCTCTGATGATAATATATATAATGCTGTTTGCTTAGATAGTTTTTTTTTTGTTAATAAAGGGAATTAAAAATAATAGAAATCTTCTATTATTTTCCCTTAAATCTTATGCAAAAATCCGTCCAAATTAATTTTTTTATCGAGTAGCAAGGGTTAAAAATAACCAGGAATTTATTCCGAATTTTACGAGCAATCTTGATGCTAAATTAACTTTTTACAATGCTGTGCATTCTTTGTTTATACAACAGCGATCATCTGGACAGCATTTATCCCGCTTAGCATTTTAATAGAAAATTGGGTGTTTTTGCTTCATTTTCAGTCAGTACTAAGTAATGGGTAAGATTCAAATCATGTAAGGAATCTGCGAGCTAAAGTTTCAAGGTGCAAAAATATCTACAAATGCATTCACAGAAAATTAAGAACAAAAAAATATTTTGTTTACGACTTACATTTTGTATACAAAACAGATGAAGAACCCTGAATGCATTAGAGGACACTGCCTTTAAAATAATCGGCAACTCAAGAAATTTTTTTTCCAATTTCTGGTGATTGAAATATGTTTTATAAGGGATATATAACGGTTACTCGTTTATATATGAGAGTGTTATAATATTACCAATTGGTAACGTAGTTATGTTAGAGTTTTTTAAGGTTACCATTTGTTATCGTGGAAGTAAGTTACTAGAGGTTTATAAGTTGGTGATGGATATGTTTCAATCACCGGTTGTTATAACTTAGAGTGACGTTTACTAGAAGGTATATAAGAAAGATTTATCCTTGTTTTCATCACCACGTTATATAGCTAATTGGTAATCACTTTTTATTGCGGTATCCGTGGTTACGCTTACATAACCCGGCAACACAGTATGTAATGTAGGTGACTTTAATAAAAATTGGAAACTTTCGGTAATACGAGTACATATACTAACTATAGAACATTCTAAAATTTTTAGGTGACCCTTTAGTAACTATGGTGATTGCTATAAAAACAAAAGACACTTAGTATCAAATGGAGCCATTATAAACTATTTGCATTAAATTATGGCGTTTTAATAACGATGTTGACTGTAATAAAAATCGGAAACTGTTGGAAATGTGAACTTTACATGCATCACTCCAGTGCGCGTTTTCTTTATTTGTAATCAATTAATATGGATTTATCAAGAAATCTGCGAAAAGTAAGAAATAGTAGTACAATATTCCATGGAGTTTGAAAAAAATTGTTTATAATCCTAAATTTTGTATCAAATTCTACAACAACTCCTATTCCAGACATATACTAACGCCAACACGCTGCAGCATGCTTCACATTTCAAGGATGAGTGGCCTCCACCCTTATTAATAAAGACTTTCATCTTTTCAGTTTTGGTAAGTTATTTTTAGATACTTCCTAGTTTGTAGTTTCTGCATAAGTAGACTTATTTCTAAGTATATTGTTCTTTTTTGTGGTATTCCCACAAGCGAGACTGTTATACAGGCATTAAAAACAAAGGAGCTGCATTTCAGGCATATAAACTGCATATAAACTGTGCCATTCAGCGGCATTAAGGCAGATCTGTAGAGAGGCACGTAACACCTGCAAATCAATTATTCAGCTAGCTAAGTTCTAATTCAGTCAAAGCATTACACAAAAAATCTTTACTAGTCCAAAGGTTAATAAGAGTGTCTGGTCACTTATTAAAACAGTCAAGGACAACCTCGCCAGTTCTTCGGTACCGCCCCTACTTCATAACGGGTATGTGTACACAGAATCATTAGACAAAGCCAATTTGTTTACAGCTAACTTTGCTGCGAATTCTTTCTTGATACCTTCTTCGCAAGCTCCTCCCTCACCCCCAAGATGCAATCTCAGTGAAAAACCGTTAATTTGGGCAAACGGGAGGTCTTGAAAATGCTCGCTGGTCTTAATTTGTCTAAGGCTGCTAGGCTGATGATATTTCGCCCTTGGTACTCAAGGGTTACGCCTCTTCTTTAGCCAAACCTCTACGCAAACAAACTATTTTATCTGCCGTATTAGATAGGAGTCTTTCCTTCTGCATGGAAACTTGCACATGTTCACCCAATACCCAAAAAAGGACAGGCAAACGATCCCTCAAATTATAAACCAATTGTCCTTACTTCGATCCTTTCGAAGGTCTTCGAAACACTCATCGATAGAGTCTGGCATCCTGTTCTTTTTGCTAAATTCCAGGCACTAGGTAAAGACTCTCTTTTCTTAAAATAGATTGAAAGTTTTCTCTCCTGCCGTTTAATTCAAGTAATATTGGACGGAGTTACTTCGGATCATCTTATAAGCCATGCCGGTGCATCGCTTGATTTTATGCTCTCTCCTACTCTCTTCCTCATTTTTATTAATGATCTACTAACTCTCTTTCAATCCTATTCACAGTTTCGCAGACGCCAGCAACTTGTTTTCGTGTACCCGTTCGAATCTAGAGCTGATTCCCGTGAGAATGTTATAGTTGACAAACGATGCCATATGTTCAGTGCACTAAACTATTACCCCAGAACAATACTCGCTTAGGGCAGAGCGAATTGGGTCTTGTTTAATGCTTCCAAAACGCAATGTTGTATGCGAACCCTCAAACGCACTCCAATTTCCACTCAACCCATTTCCGTCGATGGAGAAGATATCTCGATCTCACAATCTCAACACCTTAGGTATTGAAATATCCAATGGCCTAATCACATTTATGGTATCACTAAAAATGCGATGAAATGCCTGGGCTTCTTGCAAAGATGCAAGAAATATTTTACTCTATCAGACTTGGTGCAAATCTACAAGTCTCATATTAGGCCCACATTAGAACATACATAACTAACATATTTGGACAGGGGTTGGACGTATTGCATTGTCTGTGTTAGACAAGGTATAAAAGGAGGCCTCCCTGCTTATTAGCGATGACATATCAATAGCAACTCTTGATTCCCTAGAGCACCGGCGTGATGTCGGATGTCTGTATCCCTTTTATCGCTACTTCTGTGATCATGTTTATATCGACAATACTAGCCTGATCCCTTGTAGATCACTTCCTATGCGCCTCACTCGATCTGTAGTCCGAGATCACCCTCTCACACCCTTGAAGTTAAATTTGAACGTACCGTAAAATTACGTGAATCCTTTACAAGCAGAACAGTACGAATGTGGTACATATGTCCATCCTCTGTTTCCCCCTCTAGATGTGAGACGCAAACAAGCATAATGCTCACCGTCATCTACTTGTCTCCACTCAATAATGCTCCATTCCCTACCCCCTCTTTTTCCTACCAAGGCTGTACTGCGGCATCATAGGGTATACCCTGAGATTTTGTAACATCTTTAAAAAAAAGTAAATTAGTAGGCATTTGAGTATTCTGGCAGTAGCTTTCATTGTTTGGAAGATTAAGGCAAATCTTGTGGCCTATTAGCATCCAACTTTATATCTTGAGTATGCCTACAATTTTATCAATAACTGGAGTGCAGTAAGATCTAAGATCTACAGTATGCATTTACTACGAGTATCTACTTAGCTATTCAGCTCTTCATAGACTTTTGTAATTATAAAGGATAAAAGTAAGAAGATGAAGAAAGTAAAGTTATAGATTCAACGGACGATGCATTAGATCTTGAAGATTCTTGAAAATCCTTTAATTAGTTGGAAGAAGTAAGTGGGTCTTATTTGCTTATAAGAAGAGACTGCAGGAGAAATTGATTTCAGCATCAGGATAAAACAAAGTGATTGATTTACCATCTAATACAAAGCCAACAGATTATTTTATGCAGATATTTTTCGATGAATTGGTGCAGAAAATAGTATCGTGAACAAATAAAAGTGTCAAATTTATTTCGGCACATAATTGATTACGAGTTAAATAGAAATATTATGTCTCTGTTGAAGAAATGAAACAGGTTGATCTATTATAGTGGCGCTAATTAAAAAAAACGGAATCCTATATGAGTCGCAATTTGATTGAAAATATTCTTCCGCTCTATGTATGTGTTTGAAAATCTTGTAAGTAACCTTGGTAGACATATCATGATGAGCTCATCAATGAGCTCCTCATGAGCAATCAGATGAACGTACTAATGAAATTTATTCGTGTTTGAATCAAAACCGCGAAAAAACCCATTTATTTACTTATTCACAGAGGGTGTGCATGAGAATTGTATCTCTTTCATTTATTTAGAAATGTATGCTGTGCTTCTCTTTTGTGCATTTTACAATATTAGATGAGCACTTCGATGAGTACATAATAAGCGTTACGAAGAGCTTATTAATGAGTATGTCAATGAGGTACACGATTAGCTTCTTAACGAGCATGTCAATGAGTGTCATGATGAATTCATAAGTGATAATCTGCATTTACGATTGATATTATATTTTTTTCCGAATTCAAACTCTAAGACGCTGAGGCGTAAGGATTTGGGCATAACGTCTTGTTAAGCATACCGGCGACAGTTTTTCCGCGGAAAACAAATAAACAAATTAATTTAAAATAAATAATTTAAAAACTTAAATAAATAAATCACAAAAATCAATTCAAATTTTCCTAGTAGAAATGTCATCTGACAAGGTGATGACAATAATAAATATTTATTTATTGTTGGTTTAGTATATAGGGAGCAGTTTCATGCTATCCAATGAGCCCTTCGATTTGATTTAATGAATGCTTATCGGGAGGCTGATCGGGACTATATGTTTCTTTAGGAACTGCAAACACCTTGATACTTTTCAGTCAAATTAGTATTGGTTTACATAATAAGTGCCCCTTGCGGGGCAGGAGACAAAGTAACACTGTGAGCAATTTCTACTAGGGAATATTCTCAATAATATAAAAGACAAAAAAATATTCTCCGTCTGTGGCGAGGAAAATTTTTGTTCCGTCAGTATATTCCTAACAAATGACATAAATATGGTTTCAAGCTTTATGAGCTGCGTCCATCTGGTGGACTTTTTGCTAATAATAATAATAAATAATAATATGCAGCTGTTGTTGAACTGACGAAGGATCATTTGTGAAAAGGACTCAATCTTTTTAGATATAATATCTGTTAAGTAATAACACCAATTCGTGTGGAACCCTGCTGTACAATCTTCACTTCCTTATCAAACGAGAACGGTCGAAACTGGAAGATATATAATGATATTGAAGTGAAAATATTACAGAAAAGTTTTGAAGATTTCCACCAAACACAATACTGACATATTTAAAGTATCTTACAAAGAATCATTAATGATGAAATTGATTACCGGCTACAACAGATATATTTGATCAAATAATGTCTTATTACACATGCCTAAGTAAGTCAATTCGCTGTAACAAGAGGGTGCATTTTCTAAAATTTTTGCGGGATTTTCAATAAGAAGAACACTGATAAGTTGGTGCCACTTTCATCATTTGGGGAACAGATTATAAAATTTAAAGTTCAATCGAGCGAGTCCTGAGTCCTCAGAGAGGATCATTAGATACTGATTATGCACAATTTAACATTTCAAAGTTAGACATGTCCATAAGTCAAAAAAGATACTGCCAGTGTAATAAGATTAAGAAGAAGACTGAAGAAAGTATGCATGTGAAGTTTGCAGAGACATAAGTGGTAATATTACGGAATAGGCCCACGTCCATGCTTCTCAAATTATCACAGCCAGCAAAGATTTATATAACTTGCATATATATGTAAAATCGAATATTTATAAAAATAATATTATATTTGTACTTTTGCCAAAAATAACTTACTCTTTCGAGAGCCCATGCAACATACACACATGTGTCCTACATATTTGTCACTAATACGTGAGATGTAGTTTCTCTTCAAAGAAGTGTTGCTCCAGAGACTCATGTGACAATTACCAGATCTCTTTCAGATCAAGTGATTGAAGTGAAGTGATTGTTGACTCCCTGGATAAAGCTAATATTTTACCTGCTAGATCCGCTTCAAATTCTCGTCTTCCACCAACTTCACAAACACCTGTTTTGCATCGCCCGTGTGAATGTGTTCAAGAGCCAATACACGTTCGTACGAGGGATGTGTTCAGGGTCCTTAAGGGGATCAACGTCTCCAAAGCCGCAGGTCCTGGTGGTTTTTCGCCCCTGTTAATTAAAAGCTGCACCTCATCCTTGGATAAACCTCTGCGCAAACTCTTCTACTTGTCTTATTCGACAGGAAAATTTCCAACTGCTTGGAAGCTAGCTCACGTTCAGCCTATTCACAAGAAAGGAGAGGGTAGCGATCCCTCAAATTATCGACCAATTGCGATCACTTCGATTCTTTCAAAGGTTTTTGAATCTATCATTAATTCAAAATTAATGAAGTAACTAGAAACTAACCATCTCATCAACGATCGCCAATATGGCTTCCGAGCTAGACGCTCATCTGGAGACTTGCTGACCTTTCTTACGAAACGTTGGAAGCGTAGTCTTCACAATTTTGGTGAGTCTAAAATCGTTGCCCTAAATATTTCAAAAGCCTTTGATAGAGTCTGGCATCCAGCCCTTTTAGCCAAACTCAAAGCACTTGGTCTCTCCCCTCCTCTTCTATTATGGATTGAAAGTTTCCTATCTAGTCGCCAAATACGTGTTGTATTAGATGGCGTTACGTCTGAACCGCATCCCGTAAATGCCGGTGTACCTCAAGGCTCTGTTACCTCTACAACTCTCTTTTTAATTTTCATTAATGATCTGCTTTCCCTTACTTACAATCCCATCCATAGTTTCGCAGATGACAGCACTCTTGATTTTGCTTACTACTTTGACACTCTTGCGGAATCCAGGGCGAATGCTGCATGTGTTAAACGAAATTGCATGACTAGATCATTGAATAACGATCCTGTCAATATCCTCGTTTGGGGCAAAGCGAATCGCGTCGAATTCAATGCATCAAAGTCCCAAAGCTGTCTTATCTCATTAAAACAAGATCATAACTTAACCACACCCGTTTCTTTTGATGGAGCATTAATTTCTGATTCACCTTCACTAAGCATTCGTGGCATTAATATTTCCAGTAAGATAAACTGGTCAGATCACATCTTCTCTGTTGCCAAAGAAGCATCGAAATGTCTTGGATTTCTGAAAAGGTGTTAGAAATATTTCAGCCCGTCAAATCTAGCGCTCCTCCACAAGTCCTACATTAAACCTAGAATGGAATACAACTCCCATATATGGGCCGGGGCTGGTCGCACAGCCTTAGCTTTATTGGATATTGTCCAAAAAAGAGCCTTCAAGCTCATTGGCGATTTGGCAATAATATCGACTCACTCGAGCACCGTCGCAATGTTGGATGCCTTTCGCTCCTTTATTGCTATATGCATGGTCAATGTTCTGATGAAATATCTAGTCTAATCCCTTGTAGAATGATTCCTGCACGCAATACTCGTGCTGCAAACCGCGCACATCCTTTAACCCTTCAAATTACTTTCGGCCGTACAGTAAAATTCCGAGATGCTTTTTATCCCGAACAGTGCGAATGTGGAACAGCTTACAATCTTCTGTTTTTCCTCCGGCATACAATCTGCGGAAGTTTAAGGGCGACATACATCGGCACCTCCGCCACTTTCCTCATATCCCCTAATCCTTTCCCTATCTCCTTCCTGCCATGCTGCTGTGCTTTGCATCATAGCGTATCCTCTGAGCTTGGCTTAATAATATAAAAAAAAAAAAAACTATACCTAACCTTAAGCGAATGTTGACATTGGTATTCTCCTCATATTTTTGCCTCGTCAGACGTAATATTTAGTTATTTTTTCCCCGTTCTTCAGAATAACACATTGAATCTTTAGCCCCGCAAAATAATCTAACTTTGTGCAAATTTGTGAAGCTCATAACCTCCTTATATTTTACCTATAAAACTTTGCATTAAATTCACCAGTAAATTTCCTCCATGCAATAATACTCATGATCCTAAATAACTTTCTCGTAAAATCTCATAGCAATGAGTTCTCATTTTCACAAATTAATAAGGAAAACTTTAAGGTTAAGATGTCATGGATTAGTACGTACATTTTGTGAGTCTAATAGAAAGTTAAACGAGCCTTAGAGAAGGAGTCCTAAGTGATAATAAGGACTTATAGCACTTCAAAAGGAGATAAAATTTGTAATTTTATTCTATTGAGTTTGAAAGATGATTTGGAAAATCTCATTTTCAAATTAAGCAGATCTGATGTAAGTCAGGGATGGATACAGAGTTCTCGTGAGGGGAAGTGGGCGCAGAACGATATAAGCTGGAAACTTGTGAGTAAGCCGTGGAAAAGAAATTTCTATTTTCAATTCGATTGTAACTACGTACGTGTACTTTTTAAGAACCTCGTAAGCGAATCAGTCGGCGATTGTACTTTTTTCCTTAAGTACGTCAACAATAACCTCAATGTGCTCCCCCGCCTTGACCAAATCCATACTTCATGCCTGCAGAACATTAACCAGTGGTTCCAATACTGCTGAGTATTTTTCTATTGTTGTTACCGTACTGGGCTATAAGGACATGCAAAAACAACCTTAAAGATATTACTTGCATATTTTCAAAACAAAAGTGTGGTGATATTTATGGATATTCATCTAAACGCTCCTAAAAATTAGGCGTAAGGTGAAGACCCAATGATTGTGATGCGTGCGTTGACATGCTCTGCGTTTGTTGCGTAAAAGTTTGAAAGTATTGAACTTTTGCATTCTACGTGCGTTCAACGCATTGCTCATTTGGTCAAGTTCTATATTAAAGCCATATTTTAACTTACCTGTCAACACGTTAGCGCTCGCATCGCACTCATTGGGTTTTCGACTTTAGGGAAATTATATAACTTTTTTTTAGAGTGAACCCAGCTTGATGCCTTCAATTGACCGTAGGAGCTGCCCACTCCCTACCCCTAACTGGGTATGCTTTTTACAACGTCACAGAATTCTCCTAGATATATAAAAGTTGTAGCCACAAGTGTTATCAAACATGGAATGATTCCCTATAATTAGGAGAGCGTTCATATTTCCTAATATTTTGCACAATTAATTTTAAAAACAATTTATTGTTTGGAATCCAACCATCTTTGTCTAGCAGCTTCGTTTCAGGGCTTTAAAAATGTTAAAATATACGAAGCTAGAAGAATCAAGAGTGAAGAATATTGTTCCATGTGCAGTACAACATTAGAAACACCTGAACTTATGCAAGCTACATCGGTTGCTTGAAAATTCAACTCAAACGGCAAAGAAAGCAAGAAATAAATGCTCCAGCAAGTGTACAGTTTATTCGCGAAGGGCTTCTGAAACAAAAGTTCTTACTGTTCTACAACAACGATATGAAATAGAAAAGAAGTAGCTAGTACTAGAAAATAAAAACTAAACAATTACGAGAAAAGGTAGAAAAGGGCCGAGATCGGCAAGAAAAATAGAATGGAGCATATACAAAGTAATTTTTTTAAAACATAAATGCAGCAGATCCATTTATTTGTCTCCAACTCATTACGAACGGGTTAAGCTGAAAACGGCATTCAACACGTCAACTTCCGTGAATCCGAATTCGAATTTCTAGCAGCAGATGTCGATTTGATAAAACGTCATGAACTGGCTTCTATCTTAGATAAGACAAGTTCGTATATCCGAAATGACGAAACCATAGGATATACAAAGTTTGTTGTTTAGTTTGTAACACATAGAAATAATACTGGTAGAGTAAAGTCGATTGGACACCCACGCAAAATTTTAAGAGCAATTTTGATTTTGTCTGCCCTTGGCACGATAACTCAAGAACGCGTTCGCTTAGATTGCTGAAATTTTGTACTCAGTCTTTTTAAAAAGAATTTTGGACTGAAGTACAAAAGTGGAACAAATCGGAGAACACCTTCGTGGAGTTTCCATACAAAGATTTCGTTTTTTACTATATAGGTATGTCAGGACGCGTCGCCGTAGAGAGCAGAAATATTGGACACGGCATTTTTATAAAAATTGTTATTGCTAGTTCAAAAATGAACTAAATTGGACAATCGTTTCTAGGTGTAGCTACACAAAACTCTAGTTTTTCACTATATATTTGGACACTGCCTGACTACGCGCTCTCAGGCGTAGAGTGCTGAAATTTTGTACACCCTGTTTTCATAAAAATAGTACCTAAATAAAATTTCAACAAGAGAAAAGTCATGATTGGTCTAAGACTAATAATATTACACCCTAGATGAAAATAAAAGTTAAATAAAATGAAAACCCAAACCTTTGTATGGCAACACCAAATAGTGGCGTATCTAGGATTAGAGTGAGGGGGAACGGCGCAACTATGGTTTAAAAATGGTATGCTCTGAAACTGAACAAAAGTTTGAAGACACTCGCTACCACTCGCAAATGTCAAATGCACACAATTTTTCATTTAAAAGATACGAGTCGAGCAAATTAGCAAGTTGTTACTACTCGCAACGAAGAAAGTTGCTCGAGGTTCTTTGTCACTCCGAAAAGTCAAAGGGGATGTTAGATTATTCATTTTGTTTTGGTTTGTAAATGGAGGAAGGTAAAACTTCCCAATCATCCATTTTAGTTAGTACAACTAGGGAAACGTACTTTATTCAAATTCACGAATCTTCATAAAATGTATCTTTCTAAAATACGGGAATTAAAAATTTACATTTATTTAAAATAGCAGTCACAGAATAGATGCAATACATACCTTGTACGTATTTAACTTCGTCGGCAAGCTAAAAAGTGTGGCTTCTTTTGTTTTTGATATTATTAAGTCAAGCTCAGTTATGATGCAAAGCACAGCATTGCAAGGAGGTAATAAAGAAAGCTATTTGGGAATATGAGGAGGGTGGCGAAAGTGCTGTTAAACTTTCGCAGATTGCATGCCGGAGAAAAGACAGAAGATTGGAGACTGTTTCACGTTCGCATACGACCGATGGTATTTTGAAGAGTAAAAGGATGTGTGCGGCTTGCAGTGCGAGTATTACATACATGAATCAGGGATCAGACTAGATATTTCATCACAGCATTGATCATGCCACATCGCCAATGAGCTGAAGGGTCTCTTTTTGACAATATCCAACGAAGCTACGGCTCTACGACCAGCCCGCTACATATGGAAAGTGTATTCCATTCCAGGTCTGATGTAGGACTTGTAGAGGAGCGCTAGAATCGATTGGCTGAAATATTTCTTACATATTTTCAGAAATCGAAGATATTTCGTTGCTTATTTGGCAACATAGAAGTTGTGATCTGTCCAGCTTAACTTACTGCAAATGTTAATGTCAAGAATGCATAAAGATGGTTTATCGTCAAGCAGTGCTCCATCAAAAGAAACGGGAGTGGAAAAATTCTGATCTTGTCTTAAAGAGATGGGAAAGCTTTGGAACTTAGATGTACTGAATTTGATGCGATTCGGTTTGCTCCAAGCGAGGATATTATCACGGTGGTTATTCACGGATCTAATCATGCAATCTAGTTTTTGAGAGATGTGACATTTCCTCTGTAGGTCCCAGGGATGTCAAAGGAGTAAACGAAACGAAGGGTACTGTCATCGGCAAAACAATGGATGGGATTGAAAGGAAGGGAAAGCAGATCATTAATGAAAATTGAGAAGAGAGATGGAGAGATAGCTGGGCCTTGAGGCACCACGGCATTTATTGGCTGAGATGGAGATGTAACGCTATCGTATATGACCCGTATTAATCGACTAGATAAATCACTTTACATTCATAATAGAAGAGGACGAGAGAGGCCGAGTGCTTTAAGTTTGGCTAAAAGGGCTGAACTCCAGACACTATGATAGGCCTTTGAAACATCTAGGGCAACGATTTTGAACACACCAAAATTGAGAAAACTACGGCTTCAACGTTCCGTGAGAAAAGTCAGAAAAAGAAAAGCCATATTGGCGATCGTTGTGGATTTTATTACTTTCTACACACTTCATTAATTTGGATTTAATGATAGATTCATGAATCTTTTTAAGAATCGAAGTGATTGTAATTGGTCGATAATTTCAGCGATCACTACCCTTTCTTATCTTGAGAATAGGCTGAACGTGAGGTAGTTTCCAAGCAATTGGAAATTTTCTTGTCGAATAAGTAAGTAGAATTGTTCTCGCAGAGCTTTTGCCAAGAACGGGGCACAGGTTTTATTTAACGGGGCTTAAAACTATCAGAACCTGCAGCTATGGAGACGTTGATCTCCTTAAGGACCTTGAATATATTTCTCGCATGGATATGTATTGGCTCTTGTAGACATCTACAAAGGAAATGTAAAGTGGGTGAAAAAGGAGAATTTGAAGTGAATCTAACAGTCTAAATTTTTATTTTATTCAGCGAGTCAACATCCACTTCATTGTAAAGTAGTGAAGGAAGAGAGGAACTGCTGAAATTGATCCTGATAGTTTTGACCTGGGACTAGAAACCTTTGCTGCCTTTGCGTTTTGCAAATATTCTAACGTTCTGGTCAAAAAGAAATTTTTCTCTTTGGATAGTGTTTCAGTTCTGGACATGGATGCAATCGATAGGTGCGAAAATCAGACTATTTCGCTTTTATTGCTTGGTTGTATTTATCGTTAAACCAAAAGCGATTTTGCTGTTGTTAAGATCTGCTGTGTAAATAATGTATGTATTCACGCATGCCCAAGACTTAGAATTGTACTAAATTCAAATGTGCATTCATCAACATCCCTTAAAGCAAAACAGACCGACCAATGATTGAGAATTTCCCAACCAGCAGTTTTATTTTGTTTTTATTTAACGTTTGATGGCCGAAGTATTCCGTTCTCTAGGATACTCATTGAGACTTTCCCAATTTGCAGATTTATTTTGCTTTTATTCAACGATTGGGCTAAGTATTCTATAAAACTATGACATTTTAAGAAATAATAAAAAAAAAAATATTTAATAATTAACCTCTTGCTTTAAATGTTTTA
This sequence comes from Dioctria linearis, assembly GCA_963930735.1. Classification (NCBI taxonomy): domain Eukaryota; kingdom Metazoa; phylum Arthropoda; class Insecta; order Diptera; family Asilidae; genus Dioctria; species Dioctria linearis. The sequence goes on along the minus strand of OZ005740.1, from coordinate 87,276,633 downwards.
ACGCTCATTACAACAAAGTACAATGACTTCTTCGTCGTTGTGTATAGTTTCGCTGAATTTGTCCACATATGAGACATAGTTGGTTCTTTAAATGTTTGTTTTGCCACGCCGCGCCGATAATGTTCTAAGAAGCCGTGTTTACGTGGAAGGCTTATTAAAGACGCTTCAATTAAAACAAACCTTCCATCGTGTTAACATGAATAGGCTCTGACTTGCTTCAAACACCCCGACCAAAGTGACGCTCATGTGCACGTATCCGCGCTTCCTGTTTTCGCTATAATCTTCAACACCATGACCGAACGTCAAGGTGATAGCTAGGACCTCCGTTCCTAAATGTATCATATTGAACGCTTCCAGAAATTATTACGTTTTGTACAAAAGGTGCAGTAGAATCGATGTGAATCATTTTGTTAGGAAAAATTAAGAAAATCTACTGCAGTTTTTTTTAATGGGCTTCAGGAGGGACGCGCGCCCCTCGCGCCTCCTAGCTGGAATCGCCCCTGACACCGAGAGAGAGCAGCCCGATTTAATTTATTTTTGAAATTTTATTCTAAATTTTTATGAAAACGCTGCAAACCAAATTTCAGCTCTCTACGTCGATGTTGTCTTAGAGAGTGCCCAAATATGTATATATTGGAAATCAAAATTGTTGTCTTTGCTACTGACGATGATATTCGCGCCTACTATTATGCAATTCCACGCCGAATTAGCAAAATATATGAAATTATGAATCATAGAAACAGTAATAGGTATCCTAAAAACGGTTGCATTTAGTATAGTCAAATTAAAGGTAACATTTCGGGGTCTCTAAATCCTGTACAAAAATTGTACGGGAAAAACGTTAAAATTTGAAAAAATTAGTAATTTTTTTCCATTTTCTTTTAAATTTGACGTCCTATAACTTGCTGAAGAATGTGATAGGGCTGATTGGACATTCATTTAAGAGCTTAGACGATTTGTGGAAGAAGTACTAAAAATCTTAAACCCCCTTACCGCCGAAACGAGGCGTCCTACCCCCTTCCCCTTCCGTCACCTTATACAATTTTCCTTGTCTCTCAGCTATCATACCCTAGAGTTATGTGCACCGTTAGTGAAACACCCTGTATAAAACTTCAAAAAACACCTCCAACATTATAACAAAACTGGTAGAAAAGAAGTAATTGAGATAGTATTGGTGTAAGACCAATTCTTATAATACCCTAGAAAAATGTAATTTTGTACGGTCACTCACTGTGCAAGTATGATTTTTAATGTGGTTTTTTGCATATATTTTTAAAACGGTTCATCGGACAGGACGAATGGTTATAACCAATTTCATAGGACTTCACATCCTGAAGAAATTTTGAGTACAATATAAATGTCTAGGACTGGCTGTTTTCACAGCCCGCCACGCGCATATACATGCAATGTATGAGACGTAGGTAAATGTAATGTTGAAGATTTCTTAGCGTCGAAAATCAACAGTGTATTCTACTCTCGCCGTATAAGTAATCTGCGTGGCAAATATTTCGCTGTCATCCAACCGACTATTTAATTTACATTATGCGGCTATTATTTCGTTAACAGATAGAAACAGTTGACATTGTCGCTGTTTCCACAGTACTCTGAGCTCCTTTTACTTAACACTGTTAACCATTTCTAATACACTTCATGAAAAACTAATTCTTTTACTACAAATTCCAATGAAAATGTTGACCTTTCAAATAACCTCTGCGGCTGGATTTGTAGTAATTTTAGGGGACAATACACAAAAGCGTGACACATGGAGATTCTTGAACTTTGAAATTCCTAAAACAGAATCCGTAGGTAGAGAAAAGTTAAGCAGGAAAAGCTGATCAATCTCAAATGTTTTGATGCCCTTCATAATATTGAAACTATGACAGAAAATCAAGTTACTCACAGCTATTCCAATTTACCTATGACAAGAGGAGAAATATTAAAGAAAGATGATGTCTAGTTGACATGTGTCGTACAAACCACATAATCACTTAAACGATATTTTGAAAACAATCTTTGTGTGGAGATAAAAAATGTTACTTTAACACAAAAGATATACAGTTAAAAAAAACTTGAAATACACAAGATTTTCCTTAATCAAGCAAATTCAATAGCTGAACTTGCAGAAAGTGTTCCCTTCGGCTATTATCTTAAATATGCAGAACCTTAGGACTTCGAGAAAAAGTACATTAATGAGAACAATGGGCTTTTCAAAGACACCTTTGTTACAAGAATGCTTAGTCTTTGCTTTCAGTATAAAGCTGCAAGTCATTCTTGGGCATTTATCTTAAGTCCACCAATACAGAGGCACTATTGGTTGGAGCGTTGATTATTCCGGTTAATTTGTGGGCAATTAGTCCCGGTTTAATATCATATTGCCCATTGGCGAGCTGGCGGTATTATCTTTGTTTAGACTGTGTCAGTTTAAATTCAGAGTATGACTGTGGACTTTGTTGATATAGTCTTCAATAAAACCTTGACATGATGCTCGTGCCACCCAGCAGTGAAGGTAACAGTATCACAGATGCCTTTGTTATGTAGTTTATTCTTAGTTTAGTGCTGGCGAGAATTTTTTATACTACTACCAGTTTCGTCACAATGACTGGCAGCAACTGTAATTCTTAGCTTTTGCCCTTCATTCAGGTTTAAAATTAATGCACCTTTATGTAACTTTATTAATTAGATAAATAAATTGTTCCATTACTGGCATGTTACATAGAAATATGCTCACTCCTAAGTTCATGTCGAAATATAATATCATCGTAAAATATTGGGAGATGTAATTAAATAGTCTCATAGCTTTCATTATAAACTATTAAGGATGAATTTAGCAGTTCGTTGCTGTATGTAAATGTGGTCCTTCTGGGCTGGATGATCGAAACTAAAGACATTAAATACTCGGTACTATTTTTAATTACCAGACGTTTCGATTCATGTGTCTGATAATAAATATTCAAAAACTATTTGTTTACGAAGGTATTATAATAATTATAGTTTTCAAAATTCAATTATACCAAGAAACATACTATAAACAAGTACAAAAACTAAAATTTGTCTAATAACAATTCTTGTACAAAATTACATACGGGCATTCATTTAGGGTATATGAATGCTCGTATGTAATTTCGTATGTTCACCCATCTGTTTAAGTTTGATTTTTGAAGTGGTTTTTCACATATATTTCTATTTCATATTCTGAAGGACTGTTCAGTAGTACAAAAACTGATCATGTTCACAGTTTAGGTAAATAACCCAAATTTTTATATGACAGCGGCGAGAAAGGGTTGCTCGGCTTAGTCCATGTTTGAAATTGTGTTTACTACTGCTATGAAAACATCAAGCACCAAATTTCAGCTTTTAACATAGTGTGTAAATATATAGTGAAAAACAAAATTTTTGTATGAATGAAAAACTTAGTATACCCCATAATTTCATTTAAGGTATGTATAGAAAGAAAGTAGTAAAAAAATATATAATTAAATAGTAACAAGAAAACATACAGTACTTAAAATTTTGTTCAACAAATGATTTGTGTTTTACTATGTGAAGATAAGCATATTGATAATAACGTTCTCCTCTAGAGCGAGGAACGTATTAAATGTTCATATTATATGAGTGCAGGCCTTTTAGCTCAGAACACAGTTATTTCTAGGAAAGACGCTCAATTACAAAGTCGGCTTAAGTGTTAATGGGATATCCACGTCGCGGTGTAGTGATTTAAATACTTAAAAATTGATCTCAAGGGCCAAGGTACGGATGTACCGCCATATATTATGGTTTCTTCTTCTCTAACGGTCGATGGCGAGATCATTCAAAACCTTCGAGAAATACTTCGCAAGCCATGAAATAGACTCCCTCATTAATACGTGATTGTTATAGCTTGGTCTAACATTCTAAAATATGTGCAGTTTGTTTATGTAAAATTGACAGAAGCCTTGTGATAATCTTAAGCCTGTTTTTTTATCTTCCTAACCGTAATCAATTTTTTACAAATTTTTTTATAAAATTATTAAAAAAAAATTATCTTAATCGATTGACCACGTTCCCGGCTTGGAAAATTTCTACTGATCTGTGTATACTTCCTGTTATCCTAATTCTATTCACAAAGTGAGCTCGAGTTGCATTCAAGTCGCCGGAATATCAAGATTTTTGTAGGAGGTAGTTTCAATTATGAATAAATTCTCAAACTAACAGGTTCCTGGACATAGTGTGTAAAGGCACTCTCACATCCAAAAGAAGAACCGAAAAAATGTAAACCAAAAAACTCAGTTCATTCCACTTTAAAACAAGATTTTTGCTCCAACAATTAATAAAGTCATGGGAAATAGGATAAATTAAAAATTTTACTGAGAAAATAGCAACATTTATGTTCTATCGACCGAATTCTTCTATTCTCAGTAAAATTCTTATTTTATCCTCTTATCCTGGATTTTATTAATCATTGCAGCAAATATCTTGTTTTAAAGTGGAATAAATTGAGTTTTTCGGTTTACATTTTTCTGTTCTTGTTTTTGATGTTAAAGTGGTTTAAGAGAAACGTCGAGGCAGCTTTCAATAATTGCACGCATTTTATCAATAGTGACAGAAAATCTAAAAAATCAGAAATCTAAGGGTATTATAGGTAAATAAAGTAACAAATTCGCTTTTTTGTACAGAAAACTTTTTACCTAGTTAGTCTCTGTTGAGGAAATCACTGAAACTTCAAAGAGACAAATACCAAAATCAGATTTCGAACGTCTTTATTCCAAGTTATGGTATTGGAAAATTAGTTTACTATACAGAAATAAGAAACCAGAAATAGAGAAGCTTAACTGTAAATTTTGAAACGTTGAGAAGTGTGTAATTAAAATATCTATGAATTCCAGTTGAAAAATTAAAAATTTTAAAAATGAAACAATTGAAAAAGAAACAATGCAATGCTAATTAATTTTCATTATATTTTACGTGTACAAGGGTTATTCTAAAAAAAAAATTCATCCTTTTAGTATAAGAAGTTAAACTCTAGAAGTGGCCTAAGATCAATTATTACGATACCCTACTTGAATGCTCGTATGTCAGTTCATATGGTGGCTGCGTGCAAGTATGATTTTTGAAGTGGATTTTCGGTTCGTCGGACAATAAAAAGGATTATAACCACTTTCATAGGATTTTGAATTCTTTATACGTACATATTTGTATGTTGGTTTAAGAATAGGTTCGCGCGATTTAGTCCATTTTCTAAATTGTGCCCAAATATATACTGAAAAATGACGTTTTTGCATGGTAACCTGTTACATGCCCAGAATAGCGTAAAATTAGATGTGGCCGGCTCAAGGAAATGGACAAGTTCGGTTGAAGACTCCCTGAACTCTGGAGAAACTATACGCGCGAAATCCTAAAAATTGAAGGAATAAACAAAAGTCTGGCGGTACGTGATTTAGGATAGTGGGAAAGAAATGACTTAATTAAGTATAGTATTGAAATATTCATGTATTAAAAATAATAATTTTATTAAAAAAAATCACATAATAACATAGTACTAGTACCGCTTAATAGAATACACGATGGCTGTATGGTTTTAATAATACTTATAATATATTGGAGTATCGCTGAAAGAGAATATTCATGTATCAACAATAATAACTGATCACATATTAACACAGTAATCATAACGTTTAACTGAATAAACGACATCCTTATAAATGTAGCAACAAAATTTATAAATAAACTAATCACTCGATCGCTCTTACTAATAGCCATACAAATTGTATAGTTCATAATATCATAAAGTAATCGCTTAAAAGGAACATTCATGTATTAATAAGAAATAGATAACCACAAAATATCACGAAACCGAGTATATGTTAAGATTCCATCAATCTAACCAATTTCCTTTACCGTACCACCATGAAACTACACTGAACTCATAACAACCTCAATAGGCTTAGGCCCTGTTCTGTTTTTATATTTTTACGAATTTTCCGAGTGCCCAGTTTATTTTCTGATAATATTTTTAGGCGTTGCCTTTGTATAGCTACTGTAACTTAAGGCGACAATGACAATTCAATTATAAACAAACAAACCGGCATTGGAAAATGTTAAATTTTTTCGCCACGGCTCTTTATTTTTATAAATATTTAACTCTTATTTTATTTAAAACACTATAATTTATTATTAAAAGAATTAAGCTTGCCTGCAAAATGATTTACTAAGAGAATATCACCGGTTGTTTCTGCAGTACACCACTTCATCGCGATAATTCAAGACTCCGGAGTCTCGATTATATAAAATCGCGTTCACAAAACAATACTTCGCTACTGTACTACACTTCTAATATGTAAAAATCACTTTTAATTAGTTATTTACTACAAAATCGCTAAATCAAACCCGAACTTCTTGTCATGAAATCTGAAATGTCAGAAATAAATTAGAATTGTCGAACTGACGAATAACAAGGCGATACTCCTCTTGTCATTTCCCCTCCGTGTCACAAGAAAAATGCTTATCAGACGTACACGAATTTTACACAGCATAGCCTATCCTTTTCGTTATATAATCTAAGATTACACCTGACACGTCATCGACACAATATATTACTTAACTTTCTTTTCGTCAATTTTTTGGTTATAGCATTCTCGGTACTTTAATTCTCTAGGACCCTAACAGCACTATACATTCCAGAAAATGTGTACTACGTAAATATTCGCGGACGGCCGAAATGTCTTAGTTATAATCAATGATAAGATTTTGTTGAATCCTCCCTTTTTTTAGAACATTTGTTTTATTTATTTTTATATTCCTTTAACGTGGCAAGGACATTCAACGATTCTACGTTGCTCTAAGCTATTGATACTTTACCCTAAAACACCTCGCCTGGATCCCCCGTAGGTGATGTAGTGTTTCCACCTTTGGCGCGAAACATGAGAAACATTAGTGAGAACTTCAATATATGTTATGCCATTCCTTATAAATTCATATAAGTTATTATGTATAAAAATTTCAAAGTTCCATATAAATTCACGGCGGAAGTGTGGGAGAGTAATAGAAGCTTTTTACTGAGAAAGTTTTTCTCTTTCCTTATAAAAAAAATTCCTATATCCCATACAAAAAATTTGGAAATGATTTAATTGAAATTTTTTTTTCGCAAAACCGATTTCCGATAAAATGATATGATTACGATCGTTGTGTAGTGTCTGAGAATAGATAGTAGCAAATCAAAATTTTTTCATATCATCCTTATAAAAATCAATATATGTTTTATGCCATTCCTTATAAATTCATATATGTTATTATGTAATTTAAAAAAAAACAAAATCTGACGTGGAACTTGGCCATAACTAAAAACTCGGCGCAAGCTGGCTGGATAACTCATGTCCGTCGCGCTATTTATATAGTGGAGTCCCGCTAGATCCGCGAAAATTTGGTGGGCAAACCTTTTTCACAAATCCCCGCGACGGAGGCCTAGCGCGGACTTAGCATTGAAATTAGGGGGGGGGGGGGGGGGTCAACTTACAAATTAAATTGAGCAAAAAAAAAAACAAAACATCCAGTACCGTAAGTGCGCTTAGTTTAGCCACCGCAGTACTGCAGCACTAGGAAGGTTTCCGCATTTCGCGGTGTGATTCTTAGTATACTTTTTTGCAAAGCTTAGTGTGGAAACTGCTAATTACACATTGGGATAAATAATGTGGACTGCTGGATATGCTATTTCATGCGAGTACAATTTTTTGTGTCAAAACTAGTTCTTACGTCGGTGACAAGTGATTGTAATAAAACTTTTCGAATTTCTCTTCGAGTATCTTTGAATAAATTGCATTTGGTAAAACACTTTTTATCACCAATTACGCCAAATAATTAATTTAAAAACATTTATTTCAACCTATTTATTTATTTGTTGTTTACAGTTCTCTCTCAGTTGGTACTTGGTGCTTAGACCGCATGAGAACGCTATACAGAAGTGAGCCCACTTTCTGCAGTATACTTGTATGGACGTACATAGTCAGTCCATATTAAACAATTCATAAGAACGCTGCAAACATTTTAGAAAGTTAGGAGTTAGGACTGAGTTAGGGCTCTGATGTGGTAGTGACGGAGTCTGTTTCGTGGCTTGCGAAGTAATACTATAGTGTTTTGAATTACCCAAAGTTGGTGTCCCAAACTCAAATTGTGAGAAAAACCTATTCACATATATCACATGCATACAAGAATATACATTGAAATAAATTATGATTTTGTTAAGTTTTGGAATAAAAAATTTTTTTGAATAACATAAATAAAAATAATGTAAAGTAATAAATATATTTTTTTCAAATAAGTCAATTAATTAAATATTTTTTTTCTTCTAATTAAGAGTGGCCATGTGGCCATGAACCCCCCCCCCCCCCCCTCCCCCCCAGAATATTTTTTGCGATTGAACATTTATTTTTGAATTGGAAACCACGTATCAATTATGGGTATATATTGAGATTTCGTGTCGCGTGTGTGCAACCCACTATGAGTGATGGAATTTTTTTTCTCGTGGAATATTTCCACCAAAGAATGTTAGAAGCTCACTCAATGACCTAATATGAATCGTTCGGCGCTATTAATTTCCCCCAAGGTAAGAAGTTCTTCTCATAATGTTGCCTACTTACATACCTTACCTTACTTGAAGATTACATTCCTTACATGACTACCATGACTACCTGGTAACCTGGTGTACATATCTATTCTGGCGTGAAGTGTTAACTACATGTCCATAATAAAGTTGCCCTGATTGACTTCCTGTTTCCCATAAAGGCGGCTTTTGTTCCAGTATACTAATCGGTATTTACTAATCTTTTAGGAATCGCGACGCGAGCCCAAAGACTTGCGTAACAGACCTGTAAAAGAATTGCTTGGAAGAAGTAGATGCCAAACTGCAAACTGCACTGAAATTTGGACAACACGGAAATCGCATGCACTATGCACATTAGATAAGTATTCTTTTGTATTAGATCAAGATATTTCGATATCGAGTGCCCCAATAGGTATACGTACTTAGGAGCACGGGGGCCGAGGAGCGCCAGCCAGTGCAGATGGAGCTGCTATATGCAGGCCCTATTAAAGTTTTATATTTAGATGCAAAGTTCAAAATATAATCATATGATCATGTACGCACAATCAAGGTTCTTAATTAAACGGGGTGTTCCAGTGGAAATGTTTCATATTTGGTACGTCGATAGAGCGTTGCTTTCTATGTAAAAAGTTCTTTTAGACCATATGAAAATACTCACTCCTTTAAGAGATATTCGAACTTTACAGCTAATTGCATTCTTTAAGTTGGACGTTCACTAAAGCTGCTGTAATTTTTGAAGTATTTATTCTATGGCATTTCTTTTTTATTTTTCAATAGGTATGTGGCGATATCAAACATTTCATTATTTTCAGTTGTCTATTTTCTTCTTTTCATATTTTTAATTCGTTCCTTTTTTACTTTAAGGCTAAAACACAATGTGAGCGACACGACAAAAACGCCGTGAAAAACGCTGTCATTTGGGTTCTAATAACATGGCAGTGTATGGTATAAAATACAATGGTGACGACATCGTTCGACGTTGTCGTAGAACTTAAATGAAAATTGAAATTTGTCGCACGTTTAGGGTGCATTTCGCAAATTATGATTTTGGGTTGCGTTCATATTTATTGTTATACGTTCATTGCAATCATATTTATGACTTGATAAATTAAAAATATCAGTAAATAACAATGCCGTGGTAAATATCAAAGTTGGTTGAATAAAAAATGGAAGAAAAGTTTATTGAGATGGTAAAATATCACAGTATTATACAAAAAAAAAAACGTATCCGCATAAAAACCCAATTCCGACTGAGTTTTAGATAACTCTTGGACACACCTCTTCTTCTATGTGGGTTCTGTTTTTTTTTCTTCATTAACAAAATGGCCGCACATGCAATTTTAATAATCTTTTTTAATTTATTCGTTGAAATATTGACTATTTTTAATTTACAACACAAATAACAGAATAAATTTAATTGGGGATTGACATCTATTGTCGCTCCCATTGTATTTTCACGGACGTTTTGTACGGCGTTTTTTACGGCGTTTTTGTCGTGTCGCTCACATTGTGTTTTAGCCTTTATTGTATCTCATTTTGAAATAACTTAACGTAGCGTGCTTTGTAATTATTGTCAGTGCCTTATCCAAAAATTAAAATGACGTTTTTAGATGTCTTCAATCTAGTAGTGATACCTTAGCAGAGAACACGAAAAATAAAAATTGAAATTCTAACTCGATTTTTATTAAAAAGAAATCATCGACCATCCGTTCATATATGTAAGTACCCGAAATCACTACAGGTATTTATTTAGCCTTCATAATAAAATAAATGCTTAGTGGGTAATAATAATAAACGCGGAGAGTGAAGAGCATTTAAATAAGAAATTTTGAATTGAAATCCCGAAATTTTAGGTATTCACTCATTTTGCACAGAAGCTAAGATTTTGACGTACCTACCATTTTTTCAATTATTTAGAAGCTCTGTTGATTACCTTCATATTGATGACTAACACTTATACTTTTGATTAAGAATACAACAACTGTTGTCGATAATTTCATCTACTTACCCCTTAAAAATGTCAAACCTATAAATATGATTACGGTGCTCCATTACGCAGATCTGTGTGCGCTTCATAGAAAACTTCTTGGAATGCTTCATTTGCTGCTTTTCATACATATCTAAGAATTGTGCAAACAGACCCTTCTTATTTGATCAATATGCACATAAATAGTGCATGTCGCAGTTATCAGAGTTTGTAGCGAAAAAGTATTTGGCGTGTGATAGTGAGTAGGATCCAGGATAGCATGTGTGAATTTGGAGAAATGGCTTACGTACACGGTGAGTCACTAGGAAGTGGTATTAAGGCAAGGAGAATATACATTCGGAGATATCCAGACAGAAATTGTCCAAGTACCACATTCTTCTGGAGGTTACATAATCTTTTGAACACTGGATCTGTTATAACCAGGAGAGATTATTCAGGAAATGTTTCTTATGTAAGTATCGTAAATGTAGACTTTTCCTTAACGTTACCATTTAAGTTGAATAACCAATTTCTGTTAATTCTTACAATGTTACTACTAAAGACAGAATCTTAGGGATGGTAGAAAGCAATCCTGAGAAAAATACCCGCAGTATTATTCAACAATTAGTTGTTGGACAGACAACGGTATTGAAGCTAGTTCACAGTAGTAGTATTATGGAAATGAGTTCAACAATCTTCTCTTTTTATATAAGATATTCTGGTCTGATGAGTTCTACTTCAGAAGGGTAGGATTCATAAATCTTCGCAATTGGTACAGTTGGCAATAGGAGAAATAATATCCGTCAGTTGAATGTGTAGAATCTGTTTGGTTCATGGTTTGGGCAGGTGTCGTGTATGAGTACTTGATCGGACTTTAAATTTTTGAAGGGATTTTGAACGGAGTATCTCCATATTTTGAAAAAATTCTTATTTGTACTTTGGGAGATGGAACTCTTATTATCCGAAGCAGAATGATTTTCCATCAGGATGAAGCTCCTCCATATACTACCAGAGCAGTAAAATATTGGGTGTATGAAAAGTACCACGAACGATGGATTGGTCGCGGTGGTTCTATTCAATGGCCGCGACGGTTGCCAGACTTAGCGGTAATGGATTACTAAGTGTGGGGTTATTTAAAGGATAAAGTGTATTTAAGAAAATCATGACATGTGAACAGGATACAACTGCATTGATATTCCAAGAAGTTTTTTTTAAGAAGGGCAGAAATTTGCATAAAGGTGCGTAGTAAAATGAAATATTTATTACAAACTAATTTTATTAGCTTGATAATTGCTTCAGCGAAAGTCTAACTTAAAGAATGCAATGAACAGTAAAGCTCGAATATCTATTAAAGGAGTGAGTATTTTCATACGGTCTGAAAGAACTTTTTACTCAGAAAGCAATGCTCTATCCGTATACCAAATATGAATCATTTCTACCGGAACACCCTGTATATATCTAGGTTTAAGTATAATCGTGCAATCATGTAGGTCCATTTAAGTTTAATCGCAACAAACCCTACGAATATCTTGTTCGATTTGTCCAATATTCGAATCTAAATCCACATTTTTCTTAGAATTCCAGTGTGTAAAATTTCGGCTTTCTATGTAAACTCTTTCTCGAGATATCGAAAGGACAGACGGAAAGACAGATGGGAACAAGATATTTAAAATAACTTAATATTCTGTGGGTGTATAATCCTATTTGTTCTAGCAGCAATAAAACTACCTTCTTTGCTATTTCACCACTATGTAGAATATTTGTTAATATGTTTTGCCGCTTTATTTATTTGCGAATATATGTTGTCTGCGCGACCGTTTTTGTCTATTTTCCGAAAAGAGACAAGCAAGAAATTTTGATACAGGGCAAACTGAGAGTGAAGTATGCCACTGAGTAATATATAATAAAACGAGTAACTTTCAATAAAGCATAATTTAACAATTTTATATATATCAACCAAAATTATAAACTTTAATATAATTTGATATTTCCTTAGTCGTGTACTTCCATTTTTTCGGAAGTAGATACTCCGTTTTTGTACCAAATGATTACTATGCTATTGAAACTTTTCCAAACGACAGCTCTACACTGTCTTATCAAGCAGCCCTTATTAGTACTACAATGGCGCGGATTTGAATTTTAACTGCAAAAATTGTTTGTACAATATCAGCAGAAATACTGTTAATTTAAAAGGTGGATGCTCAACGGAAGAGCACTCTAATGTAAATGTAGCTTAAGCGAATCAGCTTAGTTTACAAATGTTATTGCATTCTTGAATTTTTCCGGTCTTTGGTTTTATCGTTCTCCAATGGCTGAGTTGGCACCGATAATTCCGGTAATTAATCTACTGTAATAAACTGTGAATTTTGGTTCTGAAGAACAGTTTATTACAAGCACGAGCAAGCATATCTATATCTTCTAACATAAGTAGCATGGTATCAACGACCAACTTAAATAAACTACTGTGACAGCTCCAGATATTGGAAGAGGTCGCTACGAAAATCACACTTTGGAAGATGACCAAATGCACATTGTGAAGACTACTACAAACACACGACTATACCTTAGAAGAATGGGATCTGTAAGGTACAACTCCCCTTGAAGGAATGTGTAAACGAAGAGAATCCCGCAACATAACTGCAGCGAGACTTTTACAACTAAAGACATTATCTGATGTGAATGCCGAACTAAAGAAAAAGAAAGGGTTTCTTCAGCTTTTTTTGAAAGAATACCCACAACAGGGAGATAAAAGGAGAATATAATCAGAACTTCAAATCCCAAAACATAATTACTACCTCATCAAACTGTTGTTAACTATGATAAACTTCGAGTGGATGCAGAACTGGCAAGTTTTCAAGTCATCATACACAGATATTCTATTGCTGTGATTAAAGCACGAGTATTTAAACCAGACACTGGTTAGAGATTGATCAGAATCGCAGATGAGCGCCAGAACCTGGAAAGTGTACCTACTATGAAAGATATCAAGAAGACGCAGATAAAGGCAAATGATCTTAAATCGTTAACTTATGGTACATAGCCATTTAACAGCTGAACCAATGAATGGAATTCATTTCCTAACGCCGCTAGCATAGCACTGAAATACCTCTACGTAGATAATTTAATATTTGCAACTAAGTAAAAGTGGGCAAGTACCAGTAAAATATGATTCCAACTGGACTACGGGAAAGATACCGTAGAGTGTTTTACAATATTACGTAATTATTGGATTGGATTGGTGGAAATCTGTCAAAAACAGGTGTGGATCCAGCTATGTGGAGCGAAGGTGCGCGCCCCTCCCTGAAAACCACTGAAAAAAAATTGCAGTAGATCTTCTGAAGTTTTCGGAACAAAATCCATTCTATTACCCTTTTGGTAAATAATATAAAAATGTTTGGAAGCGTTCAATTTGATACATTTAAGAATGCCGGCCTTATGGCTAGCGGCTCAGCCAATTTAGAGGCTTTTCTCAGGGTGTTTGAAAAAGGACAGACCTTATTCGGGTAAAAGCGACGGAAGGTTTGTTTTAATTGAAAATAGCTGCCAATTGATGAGTCGTGATGTAAAGACGTGCTGTTAGATTATTATCGGTCGGTGATTCAAAGCAAATATTTAAAGCAACAATTACAACTCTTAATTGGAGAAATTTAGCGAAACTACGCAACGGCAAACAAATCATTCTATATTGATGTAGTGAGTTATTACATCTAAAGCAACAGATTTATTTTGGAATATATTTTTTTCTGCCTTTTGGGCGTATCAAAATCATTCATGAACAGAATTGAAACAAGTCTACATGACACAGAACACCTGCAAGTATATTATTCGGAGAGAAAAATGTATTTTTGGCAAGAAATGTTAGACTAAGAATCTTGGCAAGCCTCAAAGATAGCAGCGGCTTCTGGTCCCTGGTCAAAACCATAACGAAGAACTTCACCAATTCCTCTATACCTTCACAACTTAACATGGCGAAGTAGCTGTTGACTCCCTTGATAAAGCTAATATTTTGGTTGGTAGATTTGTTTCAAATTCTCGATGTCCATTCACTTCACAGACACCTATTTTGCATCTTTCGTGTAGATGTATACTAGAGCCAATCCACATCCGTAGGAGATATGTGTTCAAGTTCCTTAAGACGATCAGCGTCTCTAAAGCCGTAGGTCCTGATGGTTTCTAATCTCTTTTAATTGAAAGCTGTGCCTTTGCTCAAACTATTCTATTTGTCTTCTTCTACAGGAAAATTTCCAACTGGTTGATTACTAGTTCGCGTTCAGCCTATTCCAAACATTTCATCAATGATCACCAATGTTACTTCCGGACTGGACGCTCATCTGGAGACTTGCTGGCTTTCTCATGACTGGTTAGAGCCGTAGTATTCACAATTTTGGTGCATGATTAGAATTGAATAATGCCTTGATAATATCAAGACTCCAGAGGCAATACCACATGTGTAACTCACTGCAAACAAAACTTTTCTTATAAGTGAATCATATGTCAATTCCCATAATTGACATGTGATGCACTACGTTCGTAAATTGTATGTCAATTCCTATAATTGACATACCCTAAGCTGCGTTTGCAAATGGCAACTTGCTGCGTGCTGAAATAAAATGGTGGAAGGTAGTGTAGCGATTTAAAGATATCATTTGGTTATCCATCCATTTTCTTTAATTCCTCAACTTCAAGATTCTAACAATTGAAAGTAGTTTCTACAAATTTTAAATCTATTTAACACAATTAATAATATATCTATCTCAACAAAATTCTAATTTATCAATTTGCTCAAATATCATACGAAATTTCATGAACTAGATATAGTCCTACGCGTTTTTTACTTCATTCTCTTTCTACGTTAATTCTGCTTCTACGTTAATTCTGTTTCTAAGTTATAATTCTTAATGTACCCTTATGTGTTTAAAACTATATACTTCAAAATTTCTTAATTAATAAACATGTAAATGTTCAAATGCACTTATTCTACGTTAAATTTGTATTGGTTTAGCATGGTTTGCAAAATATGCCATATAGGCATGTTTTTCACAAAATGTCAAAACACAATAAAAATTTTACGAATTCATTTTTATTTAATTAAACCAAAAAAAAATTTCTGAAAGGGAATAAATTTGATTAATGGTTAGTGAACAATTTGTTTAGGTTAATTTGTGACTAGTAATTATACCTTCGTGGCATGCAATCACGTTTGTCCCTTAACCTCAAATTGTTTTAAAAAATGCAAAAAATATAATTACCTTTGTTTTTAATAAAGTTAATAAGTTCTTTCTAAACTTCTACTTGTTGAAACCTTAATGCGAATTTGTACAATTCCAACAAAAAATATGGCACGCAATTTGGTGCTAAATTTGTATTCCAACAAAAAAAAAACTTCCCAAGTGAAGCCGATGAACAATTTGATGAATAAATATTCTAAGTCCAAAAATCGAAATTGACTTAAGAGAAACTTGCATGAAAAGTATATGACAACTCGAATGAAAAGAAGATCGAATGAAGGAATGACACGCCTTTTATAGACAGATTTGTTCCAATTTCACTATCCATAAAGTGAAATTATCAAATTTTTGGCCTTTTGTGTATAAATTAAGAATTTTAATTACTATTGGTATATACCAAAATGAATTTTACATTTTTTGGCCTATTTACCATAAAGATCTAATATTAAATTTCTTGATTTTAATTGATTTTTACGAATTTTTGATCTACATTATCGACGCGCCATTTTTAGTTCATTCTAAATAATTCCTTTCCCGATTTTCACTGTTTTGTCTTGCTCGCACAGTGTTTCTCTTTCGCACTCGTTAGTGCAAATTGAAATTGTAGATATCGCGAATTACGCGAATCCCGCGAAAAATACCGCGAAACGAATGGCACCATTAAAATCGCGCGACGATTTTACCCCATTATGATATGTCAAATGTCATGGGTGATTGAAGTTTCGCTGTAAATCATTACTCGTATGTCAAACGCGCGCGAAGTGTTATTTTATAGTTTCCTTTTAATTTAATAGTGTTTTTGTGTGGTATATGCTAGTATTTCATCGCTGGATACTATAATCTTCAGGTAACGTAAAATATTTATTGACTTTATTGTGGTCTATTGTTGTTTTTAAGGTTGGTGGACACCTGTACAGGTGAGTTTGTTTTGGGTGTTTTCTTACCTGAAATATCCACTAACCTTCCGCATGCACCTTGTAATATCCTTATTAATTGTAGCTTATGTATTTGTAATGGTGTAGCAAGGAAATTATTGTTAAATTCCTATGTTCTATGTTGTTTATTAGGTTATGGTATGTGTGTAGTAAAACTCGTATTTGTTTAATTAGATTGAAAATTTCCTTGTTTTATTCGTTTATTTGTTAATGTTTGTTTACTTCATTTGTTTTTAATTCATTTTCTTCTTTTCTTTCCATGTCATCGAGGGACCTTTGCACCTGTCGTACGCTCCAGGTGCAGGTAAGATGCTTTGGGAATATTTTTATTTTGGTAAAGATACATTGTTGTTCTTCTCTTTTAGGTTCGTCGAACACCACATCTGTCAATCGAATTTGCATAATTAGATCATTGATTAACGACCTTGATAGTATCCTCGTTTGAGGAAAGCGAATCTCGTCGAATTCAAGGCATCTAAGTCTCAAAGCTGTCTTATCTCTTTCAAATAAAATCATAACTTTTACACTCCCATTTCTTTTGATGGAGCACTGATTTACGGCACACCGTCTTTAAGCATTTTTTCATTAATATTTCCTGTAAGTTAAGGTGGACAGATCATATCTTCTCTGTTACCAAAGAAGCATCGGAATATCTTGAATTTCTGAAAAGGTGTAAGAAATATTTCAGCCCATCGAATCTAGCGCTCTTCTACAAATCCCACATCAGACCTAGAATGGAATACAATTCCTATTATATGATCGCATAGCCTTCTGGCTCATTGGCGATTTGGCAATAACTTATCATATCAACTCCCTCGAGCGACGCCGTAATGGTGGATGCTTTTGCTTCTTTCCTTATGTCCTTCCTGTAGTTGTGAAATATCCAATTGACGGAATTGTGACATCACGACGCGAACTAGCACCTGGTATACAGGTAATTAAGCGATTTGCAATAAAAGCATTTTACTTCGCACAGTGGAATGTTTGGCGATTGCGATATGTTTACTTAAAAACTGTCTGATCCACTGCTGTTTGTAATTAAAGATTGAGTCATGGCTAAGTATGTAATCCACCTCGCATAGTGGAATACTCAGCTGGGCTTTATGTTTGATTACATACAGTATTGGGGCTTCCAGCTGACGGCAGTGATTGACGTAATATTTGGTGCTTATAATTGCAAGGTCTTGTCCTGATCTCTGAGTGAAAGTCGCTTCCGCCTAGTTGTGTAGTGAGCAGTACAGCTTATTCGGTGCATAAGGTTGCTCAGTTTTATTCGTTTTAGTGTAGTTGTTATGACCCAGATCATAATTATTAAGTTAAAAATTAAATTAGCATTACTAATTCAAGATAGTCAAATTCAGTATAATCATGATAAACCAAGAATTTCATTTAATCTAGCGTAAGCATTTTAAAGGGTTATTATTCTTAAGTTTATTGAACCAGCGATCATAATTCACCACCGTGAGCAGTGCCGATTTCCATTTTTTCTGCTTTACATGCAGTTTTTACAATATTTACGCCAGGGAAATTACTGCTGGGTCAGCATTCTCACTGCGGTGAATTATTAATCGCTCAAGTCTATGAACCCTGTTACTTACCGGTCAATTTGTGAATTGATTTATTAATATTGATTACGCTTGTTCAATTCTATTATAAATATATTGAATGAAATAAATAATAAAATCAGTTTTGTTATAATCGACAATCAGTGCGTTTCTACTCATTCAAGTCAGAACGGTCAGCTTTTCAACCATTCCCCAGTATTTTGAGTATCGATACAAGCATCGATATTCAATTCTACAGCGGTCTAGAATTTGCATCTAAGCCTATACATCTCAGTTAAAGCAAAAGAGCTTTAACTTAAACATTGGTGACCCCGACGTGATTCAAGTGCATCACTTGAGTCACTTACATACATTCATTGTGGTTGTAACTGAAGCGCTTATTTCCGCCAGAAGGAAAACTTATCATCGCCTTTGAAGAAGATTTCATTTGACTTCCCATCACAAAGTGAGATTACAAGTGAGATTGAGTGAAAATCTGACTAACACGAAAACCTCCATAACTTAACAAAAGTATCGAAGCACTGTTCAAGGAACAAGATCTGAACGGAGATGAGGTTGAAGCAATAATCTCGAATTATAAGAAAGACTCGGTCGACAGGAAAACCTTACCATATTATGAGGAACGACTTAGGCGTCTCGAAGAACGTTGGTCCTTGTTTGATGCTACAGACACCAAGATACGAGCATTACAGAATGTACCCAGAGATCATGTCTACTTCACGAATGATTACTATAACGCCATCTTAACCATCTTCAACAAGTATAAAAACCATTTCACCTGCCAAATTAAAT
The DNA here is from genome assembly GCA_963930735.1 of Dioctria linearis. NCBI lineage: Eukaryota > Metazoa > Arthropoda > Insecta > Diptera > Asilidae > Dioctria > Dioctria linearis. Next base: position 87,257,575 of record OZ005740.1, on the reverse strand, counting down.
TATTCAACAAGGCCACCACTAAAGAGGTCATAGCTGGTACAAGTGACAACGCCCATAACCAAGATGCCACAGATCCAAAACAGCAAAGGTCTGATGACACCAATGCTCATGAAGAGCGTCGTAGAACTGCAGAGATTCAATCAAACCCACATCAGCAAATAATTCGAGCAATAAGACGACAAGGCGAAGTCATCAAGGCACTTCGTCGGCTCATTGCAGGAATGAAAATGGATGAGGATCAACAGAATAAAAATTATTATGACCTGAAGATAAGCAGGTTAAATCAACATTGGTTGCAGATCGAAAATATAAACCAGAATATCTGGAAATTAGCCGAAGATCCAATTCAAATGGGTTACAATGTTGATGAGTACGTGCAATTAGAAGAAGAGGTACAAGATCAACTAGTATATCTATCCGACAAACGGGATAAATTAACAAGTTCTAGTACAACAATCAACAATAACACCATGATGAAACTACCAAAAATAGTTCTTCCAAAATTTGATGGAGACTATTTAAAATGGCGTCAGTTTTATGATCTGTTTAACCAAATGGTTCACAAACAATCAATGGCCGATTGCAAAAAAATGTGGTATCTTAAAACAGACTTGTCTGGGGAAGCTGAAAGGTTAATACGCCATTTAACCTTGTCAGATGAAAATTGCACCGCTGCTTGGGACATGTGAAAGGATCGCTATGAGAACTCCAGATTGTTAGTCACAGCTCTACTCAACAAATTATTATCGCAACCAGTTATTGTGAACGAAAGTTCTATAGCAATTAAAACGCTCCATGATACAATGCTGGAATGTTTACTGGCTTTGAAGAATCTTAAGGTTTCCACCGCTGATTGGGATCCAATACTAATCCATCTGCTAATCAAGAAATTGGATCATACTACACATCGTTTATACGAACAATCTCTAAGTCATCCACGAAATCTTCAATCTACGAAGAGCCTCTTATCATTTCTGGAGAATCGATTCCAATCTCTGGAAGTACTCGGAAGCAAGACAAAAATTCCAGGAAACTACAACGTTAGACAAGGCACAACAAAACCTTTCACCTCTGCTGCTACAACTATAGCAAATTGCATATCATGCAAGGGAAACCACGCACTATTCTCGTGTAAGAACTTTCTTCGACTAACACCATCAAACCGGATAGCTCTCGTCAAAAAACATAATTTGTGTATCAACTGTCTGAGACCAGGCCATTCATCACAGCAGTGCATATTGAGAAGCTGTACAAAATGTACTAGAAAACACAACACTCTGTTACATATCGAGACATATTCAGCCTCATCTCAGTCACTTCCAAAAGTATTTCCACAATCACCAACGAAATGTGAAGTTAACGACAGACCAACAACATTAACCGCACAAACAGCCACAGGACAACAAAATTACATTCTATTGAGTACAATTCTCGTGAATGTAGTTGACAGTAAAGGAATGAGCGTCGAATACAGAGCAGTACTGGACTGCGGATCTCAGATTAATTTCATAACCGAAAGAATGATTAAAAAACTTGGCCTGACTGGTACTTCTCAACAGATGCAGATACAAGGCATTGGACAAACAAAACAGCATACACAACGAAGAGTAAATATGCTCTTACAGTCAAAATTGAATGGGTTTGCTACTAGGGTAGAGGCCTTCGTTCTGCCACAAATCATAGCACCTCAACCTACTCAAGAAATAAGTACAGATTCCTGGGCGATACCAAAAAATATAAAATTAGCCGATCCCAACTTCAACAATCCATCTCGTATAGACGTACTGCTGGGAGCAGAATTCTACCATGACCTGTTATGTATAGGCCAAATAAAGTTGGGCGAAAACTTACCAACCCTCCAGAATACTGTATTTGGCTACTATCCAGAGCCGGAAGGGTCGGTGGAAGACACTTAGACAAGGCCACCTGTGGGGTTTGCAGTGAAGATGAAACGTTTGACATAGAAAGGTTTTGGAGACTGGAGGAAGTTGACACTACGTCTCAAACACTCTCACCAGAGCAAGCACGATGTGAGAATCATTTCAACCAAACTGTGAAAAAAGACCCTACGGGACGATTCATAGTGCGCCTACCATTTAATCAAGCCACTGACAAACTAGGGGAGTCCAAGGATATCGCTCTACGAAAATTCCTGTCGCTAGAACGAAGACTTGTCAGACACAATGATGTTAAATCACAATTCGTGGAATTCATGAATGAATATATCAAGCTCGGCCACATGCAAGAAATTGACGAAAGAACTATTCAACATCCATACTACTTTCTTCCTCATCATAGCGTTATCAAATCCGACAGCCTAACGACCAAACTAAGGGTTGTCTTTGATGCATCTGCCAAAACTTCCACGAACGTATCGCTGAATGATGTATTAGCAACAGGACCGACTATACAGGACGAACTCTTTTCAATCTTGCTGCGATTCAGATTGCCCAAATTCGTCTTCACAGCTGACATCGAGAAGATGTACCGCCAGGTCCTACTCAATGAAGAAGATCGTCGATTTCAGTTAATCATATGGAGAAGTGACTCGAATGCCCCACTGAAATTCTATCAGTTGAACACAGTGACCTATGGAACAACAACAGCTCCATTCCTAGCCACAAGATGTCTAAAAAGGTTGGCACAGGAAGATGGCAAGGATTATCCTACAGCTTCGGAGGTAATTCAGCGCGATTTCTACGTAGATGATGTCATGACAGGGTCCAATTGCCTAGCCACAGCCATTGACACTCAAAGACAACTGATTGCTTTACTGCTGAGCTTACCAAGCGCGCAATGAAAGATCTCAAAATGGAAGATGCCGTCACGTTCTACTGGACAGATTCGGAGATAGTTCTCGCCTGGATAAACTCTAGATCGTCGTCATTTCAAACATTCGTCGCCAATCGAATTGCTTCTATACACGAACTGTCATCACCCCAACAATGGAGGCATGTAAATTCAAAGGAAAATCCTGCCGATATCCTATCCCGTGGTATTGCTCCAGAAAGATTAGAAGGCTGCAATCTCTGGTTTTATGGACCTCCCTTCCTACACGGTGAAGAATCAATATGGCCAAAACCATATAAAACAGGCTCAGAATGTGAGCTTGAAAGGAAACGCACTGCAATCCCAGTAACAATCGAAAACAGCATTCCACATTTCGTATATCATATAAATCACCAAAATTCCTTCAAAAAATTGCAACGGATCACGGCTTACGTTCTACGTTTCATAGATATCACCAGAAATAAAGGCAAAACTAACCTAAATAAGAGCTGTGCATTGACAAGCCTAGAATTAGATAAGGGATTACTCACCATAATTAAGATCATGCAAGAGGAAAATTTCAAAGATGATCGATCTCAGCTACAAAAATTAACGGAGCTAAATAAATCCAGCCCACTTATTAGCCTTGCTCCATTTTTAGACGATAAGGGAGTCATTCGACTCGGACGAAGATTAGAAGCATCATCCCTGTCATATGATGCCAAGCATCCCATGCTCCTGCCCTATAATCATCCATTTACAAAACTTTTAATGACGGACATCCACAGGAATCATCGTCATGTCGGCCCACAAGCTCTCCTGGCAATAACCAGGCAACAGTTCTGGCCAATAAAAGGGAAAACCATCGCGCGCTCCATAGTGCAAAACTGTGTTCGATGTTTCAGAAGCAATCCGAAATTGCGAACACAGTTAATGGGGAATCTTCCAGCTACCCGAATACAACCGGCACGACCCTTTACTAATTCAGGTGTGGATTTCTGTGGGCCGATATGGACGCATTTTCATCTCAGAGGGAAGAAACCTCAAAAAAGTTATGTAGCAGTGTTTTGCTGCTTTGCCACCAAAGCAGTGCATTTGGAAGTAGTGAGTGATCTAACAACGAACGCATTTATTGGTGCTCTGAAACGTTTCATGGGCAGAAGGGGGCACTGCCAGAAGTTATATTGCGATAATGCTACGAATTTTGTTGGCCCCAGAAACCAACTACAAGAACTACTGAATAGCATCTTCGCAGACAAGGCGAGAGAAGAGATCGAAACAAGGTGCAGCGCAAGCGGAATTGACTTCCATTTCATACCTGCACGAGCTCCCCATTTTGGAGGTCTATGGGAGGCAGCCGTTAAGTCAGCCAAATACCTACTCCAACGCAGCTTAGCTTCAGCTTCACTTACGTATGAAGAGCTGGAAACGGTCATGATTGAAATAGAAGCAATACTCAATTCCAGACCAATTACGTCCATGTCCTCTGATCCAAATGATTTCACGGCTTTGACCCCTAGACACTTCTTGATCCGTGAGCCCCTCACGGCCTCCATTGATCCCAGATGTGAAGAAACAAGAATAAGTCTTCTCAAACGATGGAAACTAGTGACTCACATTAAACAGGAGTTCTGGAGGCGATGGTCAAGAGAATATCTCAACCAACTGCAGCATCGTGATAAGTGGAAGCAAAGCTGCCAAAATGTCCAACCAGGTACTATCGTGGTCATACAGGAGGATAACATGCCAGCACTCAAATGGCCGCTAGGAAGAATTGTGAAAACATTCAAGGGCAATGATGGTCTTGTCCGAGTAGCCGACGTTCGAACGGCAAATAATACATTACGGCGACCAATACACAGGCTCGCTTCACTGCCTATAGAGGACGATAATGAAGATAGATCGGCTAGTCATGATGATCAGGACAGAGAAGGTCAAACTTCAAAACGACGGAACTCATCCCAATTAGCAGAAGCTTACGACAACTCTACATGCAGATGCGGCGAGGTTCCAACAAAAAAGACACGTCACACGTATGGTTCCGCACTAACAACACTTCTCTTAACCTGTATGATTCTACCCATTATCAGATGACAGCCTATTGAAACATCCCCTTTCACACCACAACCTGGGTTATATTTTGAGAATATCGGCACGACTAACATAATATCAAATGAATGGAACCTTGTAGTCTATTATGAAATGGAGACATACTGGAACGATTTTCAAGCAATTATAAATAGCACCAAAACCCTAGATCACCTATGCACTCAGATAAACTTCCTCTTTGTGCTAAAACAGACGAGTTTGTGTGTCAAACTAGTTAACCAATTCAATCGTCTGCAAGAGGAAATTTCTACTGATAATGAAATCCTACACGTCAAAACTAAATCTACTAGAACGAAAAGAGGTGCTGTTAATATCATTGGCAATGTGGCAAATGCCCTGTTCGGCGTACTGGGCTCTGAATATGCAGCAGAGATGTCTAACACTATTGATGACATAAAGGAAAATGAAAACCGTCTCCTCACACTACTAAAAAATCAGACGTCTTTGATAGACTCAACAATAAATATAATGAAAACTGATCAAGAAAGTGTTGACGTTGAAGTTGTTGAAGTTCCAAGAAATAGATGATCACCTTGACCAGATAAACCTGCGCATAAATAATATCAGTGAAGGACTGTATCAGCAGAAAGCGATGGAACTGTTTTCTTCATTAGCAATGGAACTGACTCTGATGACGTTAAACTTTCAAAAAACACCATCAGCAATAATAGACACTATCACCGACACCCACCATGGAAGGATTAATCACGTGCTCCTGTCCCCACGGCAATTAGCTCAAGAGCTTACTATCATCAAGGCCCATTTACCCACATCTCTTCAATTACCAGCATCCGAGGATTCTATACTACAGTTCTATTGCTTGATGACAATAGAGGGCCGAGTCGTTGAAAATTATATTACCTTTCGATTGAGACTGCCTCTCGTAAACTTAGAGAAATTCGAGTTATTCCGAGTCACTCCCATTCCAGCAATGATCAATGGAACACTTGTTGCAATGAACCCAGCATCAGAGTTTCTAGCAATTAATCTGCATCGAGATCAATATTATCCATTGACTAAGCAACAACAATCGTCGTGTCTACAAACTGATGAAACTATCTATTTATGCAAGCAGCTGCATCCAATCTATCGAAGAGGAGCAAATGTTAGCCTGTGCGAAATTGAACTGTTTCATCACAGGGAAATCTCACCTACATGCGATCTCAGAAAAACCAACAGTGACCCAGTATGGATACAGTTATTCCACCCAAATCAATGGATCTACGCTTTCAAGGAGAAGACTACAGTCAACGTCGTATGAGGAAATGATATATCTCAAATGTCAATCGAAGGTTCCGGTCTCTTGAAACTTCAAGCAAACTGTGTTATCAGGCAAGAATTCTTGACGATCCAAGGGCATCATGTATATCCAACTACCAGCAAGTTGTCCTACACACGTGTCGGAAGTATTCCCAAACCCATAAGCCTCGATCATCTTCCAATGATACAACACAATGCCATAGCGTATCACGCTAAATTAGCAGAATTGAGAGCCCTTTAGAAGGAAGTTCAAATGCAGGATATAAGAGAACTCCCAAATAAATTTCACGCACACCACGTCCATCACTACACGGTAGGATATCTAACACTGTCCCTGGTAATCATTATTACAATTTTTGGAATCATTTGGAGATGCAAAACAACTAAATCATGCTGCAATACATGTGGCCCGAGACGAGTTACAACCCCGGACTTCAGGGTAAACATTGACAGTTCAACAAGGTATGTTCAACGCGGGGGAGTATGTTATGACCCAGATCATAATTATTAAGTTAAAAATTAAATTAGCATTACTAATTCAAGATAGTCAAATTCAATCAGTATAATCATGATAAACCAAGAATTTCATTTAATCTAGCGTAAGCATTTTAAAGTGTTATTATTCTTAAGTTTATTGAACCAGCGATCATAATTCACCACGGTGAGCAGTGCCAATTTCCATTTTTTCTGCTTTACATGCAGTTTTTACAATATTTACGCCAGGGGAATTACTGCTGGGTCAGCATTCTCACTGCGGTGAATTATTAATCGCTCTAGTCGATGAACCCTGTTTCTTACCGGTCAATTTGTGAATTGATTTATAAATATTGATTACGCATGTTCAATTTTATTATAAATATATTGAATGAAATAAATAATAAAATCAGTTTTGTTATAATCGACAATCAGTGCGTTTCTACTCATTCAAGTCAGAACGGTCAGCTTTTCAACCATTCCCCAGTATTTTGAGTATCGATACAAGCATCGATATTCAATTCTACAGCTGTCTAGATTTTGCATCTAGGCCTATACATCTCAGTTAAAGCAAAAGAGCTTTAACTTAAACAGTAGTGATTAATGGTAACTGACAAAAATATCAGATATAATTGAAATTTAAAAAGTTAAGACATCTTTTTAAAAAGATTATTTATTAAATATAGTTTGAAAGGCGATTAACGTCTTAATTGACTAGAGTTCCTAGTTTTTACTATTAATTTGAGTTACTCCTAGGGAAACGACTGTACTTTGCACTATAGGGTATCTTCTCAGCTTGGCTTATTAGTCAAACTTTCTTAACGATGATTCGGAAGAGTTACACTTCCACCCTTCGCATACCAAAACACAATAAATAATTTAAAATCTCGTTTGACTTTCGCGAATGGAAAAAAATGAAATTTGAGCAACTTTCTCCTTATACCGTTTATACCGTTTTTAACCCATAGTTGCGTTTCTTCACAAAAATCCTTGATCCGTCCCTGTCTCAAAAGCAAGCAGATTGACCCATTTGATGATACAAACAACTTCAATAGGATTTGATTGACTTTGATGTAGTGTTAATTAGTTCTTCCTTCAAAAATTTGTTCTACAGGACCATTGGGTTTCCCTCCCGAAGATTTGACGGTTTTTTCCAAATCAAATGATGATCTTATTTCGACCTTTAGCTTATACTATTATTCTCTATTTCCAAATACAGAACACAATAAATGAATTTAAATTCGATATCTCAAATGCGGATAAAAATATACGAGTGAACCTAGTCATCGTTGCTGCAGTTAAGATACCACGCGATGGCCACATTTAATAGGGAAACATACGTAGGTGTACATGTACTGCATTGTCAGTATATAGTTTATTAACGTTTCTATCTATCCTGATAAACGTAAACTAGCAAACATGACTTTTGGCGCGACTTTGTTGTCTTTAATTTAATTTTCATTTCCCTCCGACCTTTTAAAGTTATTCTCCAATTAAAGATAAACATGTCTGCTAAAGCAATATTGCAGTAAGGTGGGGGAGATGACGGGTTTTCAATAGCGTGGTTTAGCTATGCAAATTATTTTGGTCCCACCAAACATAAATTTGAATGTTTACTTTTTCGTTTTTTTACATTTTAGCTACAACTAAGCATTTTAAATTCAGACCTTGCGTGCAGACTGATGCAATACAGTATGCAGAAAGGAAAAAAAATACGATAATCCAAACGACGCGATCCACAAAAAAAAACAGGATAATTAAGATGTCGTGTTTGCAATTTCGATACTATCAGAGAACACAAATTTTTAGCATATTAACAATTCATCTCTTTCCACTTTAAGGCAGATATTTTCATAATCGTGCTTTTTATCGTAATTTTAAATTAACATAAGATTTTCTGAAGAAATAGTTAAATTGTGATGGTAACATGAGACTCATAATTACTATTACATATACTAGACGTAATTAAAACAAAACTACGGGAGATAATTCTATATGGAAGTAATTACGCAATAAAAATTTTTTTTCACATTGATCACAAATTGCAAAAATATGGAAAAAAGATAAATAAATTATTTTAAATAAGGACAAAAAAAAATATTTAAAGGAACAGACAAACTACATGGTACATAAAAATTATATAAAATGAGAGTAATTAGTGGTGCAATACCAGAGGTATTTACTTTCTTGGCTTGAAACTGATGCATTAGGGGCCTAAGCTACCCATTCTCAGCCACGGTGTCCTGACTTCTAAATATATGTATAAGTAGGGTAACGTATCCAAGATGAAGGCTGTTTGTGCTTTGAAGAGGCCTGAAATGGCCTCCGAACTATTAAGCTCTATGGTATAATTTGTAATGATAAAGATAAGATTGCTCTTTGAGCTGGTTTGATAGCTTTAGAATGGGACTCTATTTCATTGATGTGCATTATTACTGGTGCTAATTCCTTGACAGATGACTGGAGGGTGTGGAGTGGGTGTGGAGGTGTGGCGTTCTCCTGCACTAAAAATCTTGATTTCGATTTGTGTCTTTCTATCACGCTCGCGTCGTAATATAAAACTTTAGTCTAGTACTTCAACATTGGTTGTTTCCTTTTTCTTGAATGTACAGAAAAAATAAACTGGTTACGTTTACAATTGTTTTGTAGGAGTAGGCCCTGATATTTAAAAAAAATAGAAAGTAAAAGTAATGTTAGTCTAATTAAAAGTTTTTGTTTGGAAGAACCAAAAGAAAAAAGATTGTTAGTTTCTTTAATTGACTAATACTAAGGCTGCTGTCAGGGTGCGCGCGAAAAGCGGAGCCGGGCTTAAAGCTGGCCAGTGCGAGAGATCACGTGAGAAAACTATGCACATGCATTTTCATACAAAGTCGCTCGATCATGTCAAAGTGGAAGCAAAGCTGAAAAGAAAGCAAAGCTGATTTCAGAGTGAGAAAGTTGGCTGTGCAGTGTTTTCTCGCGTAAGCAAAGATGGTTTTTCTTGAAGTGTAGTATATAAATGGCCATATACGCAAGAATACTTAATTTACCGTGTAGGTGATGAAATTCCATATGTTCCCTTCTTTTAATATTTAATGTATGCGCAGAAAATAACTTTTTTTTTTGCAAAAAAATAATTGCGAATATTTTACGAACGAAAATATTCCTCGTCGGACAACTCCATAAATTTGTTTTCCGAATGTCACAACTAAATGTAGCGAAACCTAATTCTGAAATCCAAAAAGTACGTATAAAATCATAAACGCATCTCGCATTGCTTGTGGCATGAACAAGCTCTGCTTTGAGCTTCGCTCCGCTTCTCGCGCGCACTCTGACTGCAGCTTTTGCTCAAGAGAAAGCACTACATTAACGAACGTGGTGACTTAGGGAGCGACTCTAATAGCTACACTTTACACATTATTCACCCTTAATATTTGGTTTGATTAATAAAACATTACATCTTTAACTGATTACATAATTGTAATTAAAAGCCGTTCACTAAGTTCTATGGCACTTCGGAAAATTGTATCCTTTTTTTCAATGGAAGCATGAACTAAGTCCAGCAAGACATGAAAACTGTTTTTGTTCATTCTGTAGAAACCCTTGAATTTTTCATCATCCATAGATAACCCGTTAGTGACAATTTTTGCAAATTTTCTCTTTAAAATGGCAAAATTCAACACCTCTTTTTCGACAAGTGCTTACGGAGTCTTAAAAGCCACCAAAAAGTTATTACTTCTTCCTCTGACGAAGACATTTTTAATACTGGTGTTGCACTCAATACTGTATGCATTTGAACAGCATCGCAACATAAAGTAAATACTGCATACTGCGTGATGCATACATTGCATAATTTATACTTCATCAGTGTGACCGCCGCCTAAGTACTGACAGCTGCATACAATTTCTACTGCTACTTCAACAATGTGACCACTTTTCAACGTGCTAAAATGAAATGTATTACACAACGCAGTTTCAATCGTAATGCAGTAAATACGGGATACTACGTGTTGCATACTGCATACTTCATACTTGATTAAGGTGACCGCCGCCTTACTGGTTCTTTGTACCTTTGTAAAGTGTAGATTTAGAAAACAACAAACAAATGGTCTTAGCACTATTGGGGGCAAATACAACTTCGCAGTAGCCGCAGTTAATTCAACAAACACTTCTGGTCAACTAAACATTTTATTATTCCAGATCTCTTAATTTACAACATAGAACTGCTTACTTACCTAAAACAAGTACATACACCCACATTAATATTAAATTGAAATATAATAAGTATCCTCGCGAATTCCACCATCGTATCTTTTCCAAGTAATTTGCAGTGGTTCTTTGCCAACTAGAAATTATTTTACCCGGATCTTCGCACAGGAGCTGCAAATTTGATTTCACCTGTGTGGTCAATGAAGACAAGTGGAGGTAAGCGTTATCACTTAAATTCTAATTAATTTTACGCTGTAAATTGTACAAAATTAGTAATTCTAAAATTCCTGGAAGTCCATGTATTTAATTGCGCGTGAAAGAGTCTTATATTCTATCGTTAACAGAGAGACAAAGTGCAAAAAAAAAAACAAAAAACCAACAATTAAATGAAGAAAACTGGACAGGAAAAAACATTTGTTACAGCGACTAACACTCACTGGAATTCACACAAAATCGCGAAATGGGAGGCAAATATATATAATCTTCACAGACGGGAAATTATTCACATGGTCTCATTATTTTATGATTTGGGAATAGACTGCCTTGTCTAAGTTCACAGATAAATGGAAAATGGAGCTGGTATATCTAGTTATATTGATGAAAAATAAAGAGTTCGGATGGTATACAACTAATTGATGAACAGAGAAGATATATGCTATTATTTATTATAAAACAAAACTTTGTTCCTACAAATATTACTACTTTAGTATGGCCAGTGAGATATCTCTGGAGATAACAATTTTGGATTGTTTACAAGACGGTAGTTACTAATATGCAATATTAAGAATATAACATTTTTTCAACTCACTAAATATTTGTGAAGCACTATTTTTAGGTTATTAAAATAATTCCGAGAAAACAGTTGATTTCGTTCAGCATTTAACTCATCCTGTGGATATAATAGTATATGATTAAAAAAGGAAGTGATATCTGCTTCTTAAAAATTTTGATAAATAAAAGGCATTTTGATTTTTGTTTGACTCACAGTCTATATATAATTTAAAAGCAATGAATTAAAACAGAGCTTTTGTGTTGACAAGCATACTATGACGTGAACTCAAATTACGACTACAAATGTGATCAACTGACAATTGCTTCATGATCGACCTATTGGCCTTACCTGAGTTAGAGTATCGCTATAGAGATAAAGTAATAGTTGAACTAAGACCAATTATAGCGAATCGCTGTAGTTGGACTTAGGTTAATTATTACTGTCGCTCTAATTTTTTTTTCAATTCGTATACAAAAATGCAATAATAGAAACCCAGTTAGTAAACGCATAGCTCCAAAAAAAAAACTCTATCGCTGCAGTTCAAGTTCAATCCTGTGAAAAACATACAAATGAAACTTGATTAGCAGCAATCAGGCATAAAACAACTATTGTAGTTGCTTTCACTGTGCTGATAAAAGTGACCGACTCTTAGTTTGTCAACTTTGAATAGCTTTTCCTCATATGCCTCACCTAAAATCCTTCCTGCAAAAAGCCGTAGAAATGTATCAAAGGCTATTCCCTGGAAATTTACAAAAACAAAAAAAAAAGCACCGCCCCAGTTTTAATCGCATTTCCGGAGTTTATTTCACCAAACTCCTCGCCTAATTGCATATAAAATACAGTTGGGTTGAATTTAATTAGGCGTGAGTTGTAAGCAGTTTATACTCGCCTAACGGCCCATCTATTTATAGGTGAATTAGGATTACGTTGTGCATGCAACCAAATTAATTTAGAGATTGAGTTCTAATGTCCAGTGGGTATTATAAATATATTCAGACACGACACATATGTATGCATAACGCCGCCCTTATTGATCTTCGTCACTACTAACTGAGGTGGATGTAAATTACATTTAACACACACACATTTTCGAGTATAGGAGTTTAATCTCTTGAGAATAAATGAAACTCTTTTAGTCAGTATACAAATATTATGTAAATGTAAAAATCTTATGCAGTAATAAATTTGCTTACCAAAATTGTCCTTAGAGTGATATGCTTATATGACAAATATCAAAGAATGCAACAATCTTGCAATTACTCCATATGTTATCTTTCATGTCACTCAATTCAGTGCACTTCCTTGTTAGCAGAGCATGTATAATTGTAGAACGAGCTATTGTCAGGACCCACTCTGGTTGAGTCAGTGTACCGAAAATTTCAAGACTCTAGAGAATTTTATTTTAATTGGTCTGAAATTGGACATTTTGCAGATGCTGCAACAAAATTTTATATATACATCTGGGCCATTATTTAAGTGAACCTGAGAATGTTTTTTTCCTGGTCATATTGGAGAACAGAAAGATTTCAAATTTAATATTTTACGCGAAGATGGCACAGAGATTCTGGTAGATGCTTTCAACTTCACAGTGTTCATTGTAAACAACAACATTTTCAAACAACTTTTATATTCCAGAAATAATAAAGCTGAATAAATTTGCAAGCATTTTTTAGCTTTATTATTTTTCACAATTTTTACGGCAAAATATTAGAAATTCTTCAAATTCTGCCGGGCTTAGATTTTTGAAAAAGTGTTGCGTTTGTTTGTTTTTTTTTTCTTTAATCAAAAACATAAAAACCGTATTATTTTCCGCCAGGTCCTAAAAACTTTTTCATGTTTACATCAATTTTTATGATTTTTCATACATAGATTTTCCGATCATATTTTTGAATGAGGCCGGAGCTGTTTTCTAAATTTGTTAATATTTTTCATGTTATAATTATTTTAATAACATTTCAATTAAGACCCCTGTAACTTGAATTAAATTTATTTTAACACTAGAATGAAGATTCAGGTAACTTTATCAGGAACCCAAAAGCCGGACAAATCCCGGAAGTAGTTTATTTAAAAAAAATCAATTTGGAAACTTCTCTCTTAATAAAAAGTGTATGATTTATTTCTCAAAAGCTTCTCGTTGTGAGGACACGATCCAGTAGTCTAAGCAAATACTCGGATTTGTATATATGTATGTAATTTTGAACAGTACTTTTTAAGTAATATTGATAGCATTAAGCCTGAATGGCAGAAAGCCCAGCAAACAAAGTGAATCGAAAATAACTCGAAAGTAACTTGCCATGGGCAAGAATAACCCTCGAAAACGATATTGCCAAATGCTCGTTTGTAATTTAGGCGGCGGACTAAACGGACATAAAAAAGCAAGCTAAAAAATGTAATTTATAAGTAATTCGCCTATTCCTTACCAAAAGCAAGTATATATATACTTGCCGATTGCGAGGGTTGAGTTAATTACTTTTATTTTACCAATTTCAACTTATTTTTAATATATCTAGATTGACATTTTGTAAAGCACAAAAATAAGGGCAATCTTTTTTAAATATTTCCACAATATCTTATTATAATTTTATTACAATTTAAGTCTGCTGCTTTGGAAAACAAAATGAGTCAGCAATTGTAATAAATTGTAAAAAGCATTGTTGCAAAATTTAATAAGAGCGAATTTGATATATGAAATATTGCAAATTTTGCACGGGGCTTGCTAAAAGCAAAAAATAGGCAATAGTTGAAAGAGAGGCAATAAAATACACACTCCATTGCTGTCCCTGTTTCACAACTATTGCTCATTCCTTACTTTTGGCAAAACCTCGCCAAATTGTTTGCTGGGAATAAAGCATTCGATTCCGAGCTTCCAAAAATTAACTATGTAGTAGTAGCGTGAACTTTCGTTCTAATCAAATCATCGATTATAACATAAAAAAATATTAACAAATTTGGAAAAAAACAGCTTCGGTAGCATTTAAAAATATGTTGGAAAAACTTATGCACGAAAAGTAATAAAAATTGGTGTGTACATGAAATAGTTTTTAGGACCGGGTGGAGAATAACACGGTTTTTTTAAGTTTATGATAAAAAAAACGCAACATCTTTTTTCAAAAATCTGACCCCGGCAGCATTTGAACTGAACAGTTTTTAATATTTTGCCAAAGGTTTCAAAGCAATATCGTAAAAATTATGGAAAATAAAATGGCTGAACAAAACGCTTGCAAATTTTTCTATATGTATGTACATAAAGCATCTTAGGTTAAATATTGCAGTAAGAGAAAATTGTTCTGCTATTGAGCTGCAGTTGTCAGGTTTTTTTCATGTGGAAAAAGTATAAGTAAGTATCGTACAAGTACCCAATTAAATAAAATCGATCCAGAGAATGGTATTCACATGTTTTTTAAGAACTCGCCGCAATCATTACATGTTTAAACTTTTATCATCACACAAACTTATGTGCATTATCAAATAATGTTTTCTATATGAAAAGAACATTCTCATTTTTGTTATTTCGCCTCAAACATAATACATGAAAATCAAGATAAAAATTGAAAACTAATTGCGAGCAGAAAAAAACTCAGCATCATCCCCGAGAAGTTTGCGTACTTTAACAAGATCCTCAACAGTTCCTGAGCTGTATAAAATTAAATATTTGAAAACAAAAAATACAAGAACGCAAGTAAACTCCGGACCTACATACATATTAGCATGAAGTTCATGGAGACAAAGAACAAGATGAATTATACGGCCTTAAGAGGAAACGATCTAGGTTGGAGGACTAAAGAAAGAGTCATTCATATTATTATGGGTGAGATTGACTAATGTCAAATACAGTTTATGTGCCTTTACCGCTAACCGATTCTCATCTGTATCCCAACTTGGTATGCCGATATGCAAATATGACTTGCAGTGAAAGGAGGTATTTAAGGACTGTATACATAAAACAAGATATGCCACATAAAGTTTGATATTAATGTCGGGATATAAACATGTTTTATACTAGGCACCAGGGGCGGCTTTGCCTATAGGCCGAGTAGGACCGGGCTTAGGGTGGCAAAACTTTGTGAGCTTCTCGTGTTTGCGACAAGCGAAAAATTATTTACGCATGAAAATGAACGGGGGCATGTTGAACGCTCTGGCTATCCTTTCCATCGAACCACAGTTGCTCCGGTCTTTGGATTGTGATGATTTCATAAACAAATTCGCTGCTCAGAAGGTCAGGCAAAAGACAATTTGTGAATAACAATTCATTGTTAGGGTCTCAGACCAATTCTTATGATACCCAAGATGAATGCCCGTATGAAATTTCGTATGGTCACCCATTTGAGCAATTTTGATTTTTTGCATTGGTTTCTAGCATATATTTCTAGAACGGCTCGTCGGACTGAAAAAATGATTATAACCATTTTTATAGGATTTATTATTCTGAAGAAGCTTTTAGTACAATAAAAATGTCTAGGACTGATCGTTTTCAAAGTATATGTAAAAAACCAAAATTTTTAAATTGCAGCCAAGAAGGGGTTGCCCGATTTAGTCCATTTGTGAAATTTGATTTGCTAATACTATGAAAACATAACGTACTAAATTTCAGCTTTCTATGTCGACGTGTTCTCAGGTAGTGTCTCTCCAAATATATAGTGGAAAACGAAATTTTTGTATGGCAGCCCCACGAAGGAGTTGCCCGATTTGTATCATTTTCAAACTTAATTTTACTTTTTTTTTTAATGTCAGTGTACAAAATTTCAGCTTTCTAAGTGAACGTGTTCTCGAGATATCATGCGCACGGACGGACGGACAGACGTACATGCAAAAATCAAAATTACTTTTAATTTTATGCGGGGGTGTCCAATCCATTTTGCTCTACCATTATTATTTCTGTGCGTTACAAACGGAATGACAAACTTAGTATACCCTATAGATTTCATTTAGGGTATAAAAATGGTAAGCATCAGTAGACACTGATTGAGATAATTGTATCATTTTCAGACTTTCGTTGTTTTATTGGAAGATGCTGGACATGTGTGTCCCTTGGTAATTTCATTTTCCATACGGACTGTAGGATCTACATAAACACAATTTTATACGATGTTACTAATGACACTTAAGTTATTCTGAGTATTAGATTGTCGGAAGCATGTGCAGTTATAGCGCTTTAAAGAGAAGTCAAGTCGTGAAAAAAGTAAATATTTTCCAGTGATAAAGAATGGAAAGTTCTATAATTCCTATATCGTACGATTCCAGGTCAGGTAAAACTTGTTTACACTTGGTGTTATAATCCTGCTGAATTGTGCGCCTTTAAATATTTCACAGGCAGTTTTGTTTCTTTTGCAAGGGGTATGTACTTTGGACACTTCAAACATTTGTACCAAGGACATATCCAAAAACGCCATAGACCGGCCTTTACAAAAATAATAAATTAAATATGTATGTATTGCTATAGCAATTTTTTTTTTTTAGTAACCTGGTTTTCGAATATTGTTATTCTTGGTTGAATACAGAGTGTTATTTAATATAACTCTGATGATATACCATAATTTCTGCTTAGTTGGTATATTAGAAATGTCCAAGGGTCTAAGGTAAATATCACACTCTCCATGATACAGCTGCATGTTGTACCTTGGGCAGCAAGCATGATCTTCATATTTCCGAAAAAATAGAATTTTTAACTGCAAATTCAACTATTGGTGAAAGGTTATGGGTTAAACAATCTATATTTATCGCTTTCTTAAAATTTGTCTAATTACTTTTGTCAAAAAGAACGACTATTTCAAAGTGGTACCAGATACAGCACCTTCCCCTACGATGCTCTGTATTAATCTCAATCGGCTTGACTGCAAAGCTTTCTGTCATTCTTCAGGTGGAGACAGCAAATTAATCCTCAGTGCAAAAGTTCAAAGAAATATGTAGAATAGTGGAAATATTTTTACGTGGGTTTTAAGCGGGAAACACAACGTTGTGATTCCGTACCTAGGGTCCTGTTAAGATTTAAAAGCACGACTTTCCTGTTAAACCACCAAATGTCAAATCGCACTTGCCTAAGAATAAAATGAGTTGAGTGCTGGGAATTCAAATGAATAAAAATTATAGGAAATGTTTTGGTCATGTATGAAAAAAAATATCTAGTTTAGCCAAACTTTGCCCAGCTATATGCTACGATTTTACTAACATTGAACCGGTACATAGTGACTGCAACAAGCTGCAGAATTTTAGACTTAATACACCCAAGAGTAAACAGGAGGTGCAGAGCTATCACTAAATTTAGCGTGTCGATATGGAGAGTACAAATAAAGTACACACACAAATATTACACTTATAACTCATTGGGACGACAAAGTAGCACAATTTAACCGCTTCCCAAGGCGACCTTTGGAAGCTCTCTAGAAGAACATTCACTGATTTATCAAGAAAAATAAGCAAAAGCGCAAGCAATTAATTCAACAGTTTCTATAGCTGTTGCATTGTTGTGTGTCGTGCTCTGTATAGAGAGCACACAACCTTAGATAGAGAGGAATTGTTTTAAAACTGTTTCTTGCTCGCGGAAATAAGTGTATATGAATAACACCACTTTTGATATATTTTACCAATAGCAATAGAATTCCCTTGTAAAAGATCTTCGAGGCAGAGAGAATAATAGCATCTTTTTGCACCCTGTTTGTGTAATAGAAATAATTTCAACACTTCTTTTGTAGCAGAAATAATAGTAACGTTTATTCTTCTTTTGTAATACAGTGATATTTTGATAATACTTGTTTTGCAATAGAAATTATAATATGTTTTATCTTTGCAAAATAAATTATATTAGCACTTATCTTTCCTTTTTGTAATAGAAATTTATCTGTAATAGCCATTCGCAATTTAAAATAAAACTCCACGATCTTGTCTTCTTGATGGATTAAACAAACTCCTAGAGGCCAGTTAGTCCCAGGTACCCGTGAAAACTTTAAAAAGCTTTTTTATTATTCTTTTTCATTTCTCAGGGGCCGTTTGAAAAAAAAATACATGATTTCGGATTTTGAAAAATTATATATTTGAATAAAAACAATCTGTGAACGCATAGAGTAAGACCAAAAACTGGAAAGGATGGCCAGTTGACTTTTTTCATAATCCTTAATAGTGTAGGAATGCCATTTCAATCAACCAATTCAAAATAATTCCAATAAGGACATAAAGCGCCATAAGGTACGTAGATAGCTAAATTCTCCCGCTCGCATAAACGCATGCTCACAAGCACACACACACACACAGACACAGAGCGTACAACTTCACTACATCTGTCCAATTGTTTATCTGAGATATCTGTTAGAATATAATAATACTCGAAGCAAGTTATTGTGATGGCACGTATGGGCACAAATGTAGAAAAATGTCGTGTTTCATGCTTACTACGTCTGGGTTGTCCCTATGACAACCCTACGAAGAAATTGTAGCAATTGTAAAGGAATGCTACTGCTTCGTGTCTGCTACATGTTGGTAAAATTTTAGGAAAATGCTGGTGGTTCCTGCTGACTACGTTTGGGTTGTCCCTATGACAACCTGAATATATCTGACTTAACACACAGTTGGATTAGGTACAATTGATAACCGCACATGTATGCATGTATTCTATGTCTTACTTTCAAATGATGAAATGAGCCCCACTAGACTACCAATTACAGTGCCTCAGATAAGTATGCGAATGTTCGACGGTAATGAGTTCCATGCCGCAGCAATAGGGACAGTTAAAACAATTATACTAAACAAATGACAAAAAACTAAAACAGACACAAAAAGTTAAACAAACGACACAAAATTCTCAAAAGAGACTAAAAAACGGATACAAGAAAATATTTGAAATGGATCTAAAAGATAGACAAACAATTTAATTGTCCCAATTATGACAATTATGTAAGGGCAGTTCGAAGAAGTTCCAAATTTCCAAAATAATTTAATAAAAATAATTATCTGAACGAATGAATTTTCAAAAAAATTTTTTGCAATTTAGCACCGAGAGAAATCGAAGGAACGCAAAAGTTTACACGATACCTTTATAGAGTCCCGCAAGGCAGCCTGTAGTATCATAGACCTCTACAAACTGCCCTCGTTATCCATTCAGCATAGCATCACCAACACAGTGCTGGTCCTTCCCAAGGCACGTGCAACTTTTCCTAAGCGGGGAGAAGACCCGTGGACTAGTGTTGCCAATGCTGTGGCCTGCTATCACCAGCGAAAGACAAGACCTCCGTGCTGCACCAACGATAGTGGTTGCCATGTGCAGTTGAATGCATCTGGGTTCGTAGCCAGATATTCCAGACGAAAACGTCTATTCAATCTGTCAATGAAGTGGCGCTTAAGTGCTTGTGCGTGGTGTTGTGGGTGAGTGTTCTGATTCCCATCTCCGACTATCATGTAATACAAGTGAATTGTAGATCTGGCCAGTGTCAACATAAAGCTAAACAAAGAGTTCACCCGACTACAGACCTTTGGTCCCCATAGAAACGATGTCCTAGAAATGCCGCAATTCGGGTGGATCAGCTGGCACACATCGCGCACGAGTTCCATTAGATTTTGCAAAGCGGGTCAATATGTGACAACTGATTAGGATGCATAGGACTGTGATGCAGCAATTTGAATACTACATCAGCATCTTTGTAATTAGAAGGATAACTGTAGACTACTCTGCACGTTATCCCTCCCATCACGCCCATATTCACCCCGACGTGTGGTCGCATCCGTTGTATCCTGTATACTCCGGAGGTCTTATTGACATAAGCACGTCACGGAGCACACGTGTTGTAAGTTTGCTGAAAGGTATGTGAGGTGGTCTGTTCAGAACGAAAGCATCTTCCCACTTAGTGCAAGGGTCACTGGTCCCAAGTTGGCGAAATCTCTCCCGCGCAGAAGCAGCCAGGTCGCGTAGTTGTAGATTGTTAGTAATTATTCGAGAGTTCACAGAGATATCTATAATATCTCCGAGAAAATAGAAAAGTCATCCGCATACGCCAACATAAGAGGCATCACACTGTCATATTGTAGATGAACTGAATATTGTCCGAACATTCGGCGAAGATTCACCAGTAGTGGCCCCAACGAAAGATCATAAAGCATACTTTACAATACACAGCCCGGTCTGATTCCTCGATGAAACGAGATAGGGGCCAGAACTTGTCCCTGATGCTTAATCAAAATCAATCGCTGAATCTCTATACAGTTTCCCGAAGATAACGAGCCACCTGGATGGAAACCCAAATGCCGCGAGAGCAGTCAAGAGATGCTCGTGTGAGACGCTATCAAAAGCCTTTTGTCGGTCTAGTGAAATCATGGCCATTTGTGTGTCTGTTTAAATATTTGGCTACCGCGATGTTGTCGTAGATACTACGACCAGGTAGACAATAGGACTGTTCCATGTGCATTCCCGAAACATCCACTGAGCGGAGTATCGCCCCTAATGCTTTGCAGACGGTTTTGTAGTCTAAATTGCATTGGGTTATTGGCCTCCTGTTCCCCATCCTCTGCAAGTCTCCTTTCTTTTGAATCAATCACATAACAGACCTCCTCCAACTAGAAGGAAAGTATGAATGTGTCTCAACCGCCGAATTGAAGACTTCCGAATGGTCAGGAATTAATACATCCCTGAAACATATGAAGAATTCTGGAGCCAAGCCGTCATAACCAGGTCGGGTGTCGCCTTAGATCCTTTGTCGTAACGATCATATCCACAAATGCGATTACTGTATCCAGAAGCTGCTTACTGTCTTCAGAGAAAGTGGCAATATTCTCAAGAAATTCATCAGTGGTCGAGGATGTTGTCGACGTCGATTCAGAGTCGAGCGCCACTACTGTAGCACTGGTTTTCATCGAAGCAGTCCTCTGGATAGCCTTCTTCCTGCTCCTCCTGGAGCAGTCAGCAAAAAAATGCCCTATCAAATGGCAAGCATGGCATTTTTCTCCGGTGCCTACGTCTATCCAGTGCCTCGAGCCGGATATGCTCAGGTAAAAGCCTTTTGGAAGCGTACACCCCTTAATCAAGGTAATAGACGCCTCCCGGCTGGAACCGAAGGCACCCCGCCCGAGACGCTTGTCCCAAATTTTTAAGGAAATGGCAAGAACGTTGCTATGAACCCTCCCAAATCTCCATAAGAAATTTAGGAGGTCTTCATGGCGTCGAAAAAAGCCTGTATACCCGCACCGATGTTAGACCGAGGCTTACCTAAGTCCAATGGGGCTGGACGAGGAGTGATGGCCTTACTTAAAATTTCAATTGGGAGTTGAGACTTACCTGAGCATATGACATCCATAACACTAACGCCGGAAATCGTTGTGCTGCTTCTGAGCTCACTGCTGTACCTGCTGGTGCTGATGGTTGCTTCTTAAAGGCACTTGCTTTCGCTGAAAGCGGCGGCCTCAGTATAGTACTGCTAGGTTTTCGCGCTGATAATTTCCGATAATTTCGGGAGCTGTCCTCTAGCTAAAGGTGCTGCTTGGGTAGCATACATTGTATCAGCTGACATTCCAGGACCTTATGGGACAGCATCCGCTACCCTGGCGGCAGTCTTCTCCACGGAAGTTGGCTGAACCTCCTGTTTTGTGACCTCTTGATTAGGACCCATACTGGCTTTTTCTGTACGCGCTTGGGTTTTATGAGAAAAAGATTTATTACTCTTCTTCTTCCTTCCATTTAGCTTGAGGGGATCGTCCGTCTCCCCAGAATCAGTACTGCTCGTACTCATTTTTTGTATGGCAGAATTGGCTTTTGACATATTTTTCTATTTTTTTTATAATTTCAATTGTTTCACTTTTAACATTTTTATAAGTTTTGTCCTTCTGAATAACTTTAAATGTGGCACCTGCCAAAAATAATTAAAATATTAGGACTGTCAATCGATTTGCACTTTTTTATTATATTATAATTAAAAGACTTAGTGTCCCACTTGTTAAATTGATATATTAAATTGTTTCTGCTTAGGGTAGCACTTTTTTCGCGGTGTTTTATAAATTTTTGTACCATCTTATATTACAAACGTCGCCACTAAATATGAAATTAATTTCACAATTGTCAAAAGTAAAACGTGGTTACTTAGTTCAAAAGTAAGTCTAAAAAAATACATTTTTAAACAGATAAATTCAGATCGCCCAAGATATGCATAGAACAGAAATAAATAAGGATCTGTTGCACGCCATGTTATACCTCAAGGTCTTGCATTTCCAGATATGTTAAAAAAAAACCAAAATGAACTTATAATCGTAGTGATTTTGCTGTCTGTCCAGCGAAGTAATGCATTTCTTATTTTTAAGGTGTTGTTCAGAGTAATTAAAAGTGTAATTTGTAGTTTTGGATGAAATTTCCTCGTTCGATACTCATAAAGCAAATAAAAATAAATAACTTCCAACCAACGCTACTTTTCTCCTTGAAACGCATATTCCTGCGGACAGGCCTATGTAAATATGCTAGGAAGATCTGGGATAGAGAAAATAAGCCCTGCCAATTTCCAGGGAAGCGCTTCTGGAAATTTTTTAGAGCGCTTTTTTTCCAATGGGAATTTCCAAATACCAAAATAAACAACAACACCAAATAGTTCTTTACTGCAATATTGGTTTTGAAGATGCTTCAGTGTATCAAATACCTTTTTTTCTGAATATCGCGCAGAAATGTCGGGAAACATTTACCAGTGTATTTCAAACTTTAGATATAATAATAATTTTTTTTATTCTATTTTTTATATTTATTTAAGCAAATAAGAAAAAAAGTATTAACAATAGTATGATAATATAAATTAAACTGAAATTAATACTAAGATGCGAATAAACCAGTTGACTTAAAAAACTACAACAACGGCTCCAAGGCCGTCTGTCGAGGTTGGCAAACACTAAGTTAGCATCTTAAGTCAGTCGTTTTCATTAGCAATTCAGTTATATCGTATTTAGATCTAAGAAACTATAGCATTTTTCAGATACTCTGAAATTAAAAACTTTCTGTATTTCCAGGCTTTTGTAGCAAATTGAAAGAGATCCTTATATTCATTTACTCCATTAAGAGTATCTAGTACTTCAGATTCACTTAAGTTTTTCCTTCCGAAAATTCTGATGCGAAGTTCCGATAGAATAGGACAGATTCCAAGAAAATGCAACACGTCCTCAGTCTCACCCAAATTGCAGAGGGACCAAAGGCTATAGAGCCGTCTCTTATCCACTAGCTTATAAGACCACATCTATACTTGAAAATTAAACTTTAAGGAGAATTCATTTATGAAATAATTTTGGCCTGGTATAGTACATATCTTTGGATATAGCTCATAGTTCCTGGTTGTCCTCGCATTTTCAAAAACTTTATTCTTTAGGCACACATCCTTCGCTTCTATCAATTCAAAAAATGCTGTTTTGATCTCGACGTAAGTACTATGCAGAATATCTAAAGACCCATTGTATTTTTTAGCTAGCTCATTCCAGAATCTATGCCCATATACATCTTTTTCTATATCTGTCGAACGAGTTTATGCGGTAATCTGTCGCAATTATATGCGAAAACTGTTCTGATAATATATAGTAAGTGACATTTTAAGGTATAGGTGTACATATCTGACAAATCTGTTTCAAGGGGGAGAGCGTAATTAGGGGTTTGTTGGGGGCAGACTTCACATTTTTTTTTTAGAAAAAAGCGCTGGAATTTTTCTACATAATTAAAAAATAAAATTAAAATCCCCAAATTTGTCCCCCGTAACAAAGAATAGATCTAGTAATTGCATTACATATTTTAATTTTTTCGGAGTGTTGAATACTGTTTGTTATGAGAAAAGTCTGCCATGCACAGTTAAGGCTTACCTTAGCACTTAGTAGGCGTTGAAATACATGCCCCACCATTGATAATTTTGGAGTTAAAACAACACCAAGGTAAGTGTATTTTTTAACTACTTCAATATCACTATTTTGAAAGATCCAGCGTTCCGAACTCTTTCTGGCACCTCCACCACGCTGAATGTGTGTATGTACATTTAATAAAAAAAAAAACACAGGGTTATTAAATAATTTGTTTTTATTGTCTGTACTGTCTTTTTCTTACTGACATTTTCTTGTTTTTGCATTTGCTTGGGGTGCTTTGTTTTTATTTCGCGTGCTTTGGTTTCTCTTGGAATACGTCTAGAACAAGGTGAAATTTTACTTGAACATGCCGCCCACCTTGAAGAATATATTCTTCAAAGTTCAATTGGTTTGTCTATTGGCAGCCTGGACAGTTTTGAAGTCGGTTGTTTTAATAATGTTCCTCCGCAGTGAAAAGTTACAACCCTGACGAGACCGTCGTTGCCTGGATGTACTTGAACTATTTTTCCTACAGCCCAATGTGCTGGGGGCAAATCTTCATGTAGAAAAACAATGTCTCCGATTGTCACATTTGATTTTGATGTTGCCCACTTTGGCCTTTGTTGCAAACGAGACAAATATTCAGTTTTCCATCTGTTCCAGAAATGTTGCATCAACTGTTGTGTATACTACCAACGAGATAGATGATTAACTTTATAATCAAGAAGTGATGGTTCAGGAACTGTAAGTGGTGCTTCCCCCACTAAGAAGTGACCTGGGGTTAACACACCATCATTTGGATCATTGGAGAGAGGACATAAAGGCCGTGAATTTAACACTGCCTCAATTTGATGAGCTCTTCATATGTTAATGATGTATTTCCCAAAATACTTCGTAAATGAAATTTGGTTGATTTGATGCCAGCCTCCCAAAGTCCACCAAAGTTTGGAGAGGCTGGAGGAATAAAATTCCATTTTGTTCCGTTGGCTGATAGACCAGCTATGCATTTTTCCAGCTCCTTAGATGCTTGTTTGTGTAGTGTAGTTAGCTCTGATACTCCCCAACGAAGTTTGTTCCAATGTCACTCCACAAATTGCTACATTTGCCTCTTCTTGCCACAAATCTCTTAAAGGTAGCGATAAAACTCTCTGTTGTCATATCTCCAACTGGTTCGAGGTGGATTGTTACAAGACAAATAAATAGTGCTATGTAACCTTTAGATGTTTTGTGGCCTCGACCCTTGGTAGTTCGAATTGGAATTGGACCATTGTAGTCAAAGTCAACTCCAGATGCATTCATGAGCCCCACATCTTGCTCTCAGGATTCAAAACTTCGTGCGTAAATGTGATATCATGATTTGAGCTCCATTATGTAATGTATCAGTGTGACTCTGTGAAATTATGAGTTGAGTTAGCTTACTTTTTGCTGGTAAAATACAAGGATACTTCCCAGATTTAGGAAGGTGGGCGTGGCGAAGTCTGCCGCCCACCTTAAGAACTCCATCGTTATCTAAAAACGGGCATAGAGAACGAAGATTGCTTTTTGTTGAAACCACATTTTTGCTTGAAGTTGTCTAATTTCATTATAGGATACACGTTGGTGAATTTCCTTTATTCAAAAACGAACAGCTGCCTCAGTTTCCTCTGGTGAAACGCATTTGTCACGTCGTCGATATTCTTTATTGCGAAGATTGTAAACAAAGCGAAAGACAAATGCCGTAACGGAAAGTAGTCGATGTGGTGATGAATATTTATCAAGCAGATCCCAGGCAAGAACAAGACGTGAGAGTAGTAATGCGGCGCACAATTCTAATTTTGGCAGTGATAATTGACTTGTAGGTGCCACCTTGGTTTTTGCAGAAATTAATTGTATTTCGTAGCCGTCTATTTCAACCCTACTGTACACTACAGCCGCGTAAGCCAATGTAGATGAATCAGCAAACCCATGTAGTTCCAACTTCTGCTTGTGTGATGTGACTGTGCCCACCCATCGAGGAATTTGAATATTATTAAGTGCAGGTAGCTGCCCGTGGAATTTTAACCATTCAGCTTCGACATCAGGAGACAGCTGTTCATCCCAATCAACCTTCAAAATCCATAACTTTTGAAGTAATATTTTACCAATTATTGTTGTCGGAGATAGCCAACCCAGTGGGTCGAACAGTCGTGCTATCTCTGCAAGAATATTCCGTTTGGTTGGCTTTGTGAAGGCAGGTGTAATATTTATGCAAAACATAAATTCATCTGATGTAGGTTGTCACTTCAACCCAAGTGCTGATATGCTGTTTTCAAAGTTGATATCCAGCGGTAATTCACATTCTCTCTTAGATGGTGGTATTATTTCAAGAAACTCTGCACTGTTAAAAATGCAGATTGCAAGTCATCTGATCCGTACAGGAAGTCGTCCACATAAAAACTATTGAGGATAGGAAGCACTGCTGAAGGATATTTTGAATGTTCATCAACAGCTATTTGGCGTAAACTTTTTATGGCAAGATACGGAGCCCTTGATGTTCCGTATGTTACGGTTCTAAGACGATAACCGCTAATGGGTTCTGTAGAAGCGAAACGACACACAATCCGTTGAAAATTACAATCCTGGTCATTTGCTAATACCTGCAGATACATTTTCATTATATCAACAGTATATGCTATCTTGTATGTACGCCATCGCAGCAAAATTGTCATCAAGTCGTCCTGCAAAACGGGTCCTATCATGAGCATTTCGTTGAGAGAAATTCCAGATAAAGTCTTGCAGGACCCGTCAAAAACAACTCTTAGTGGCGTTGAACTAGCCTCCTTCATATCACAATGATGCGGTAGGTAATACATTTGCTTATTGAAAAGTTCTTCGTTTGAAACTTTCTTCATATGTCCTAACTCGATATACTGCTGCATAAAATCTTTGTATTGCTGACACATGCTTGAATTTTTGGCGAAACGCCGTTCCATTTGTTTAAGCCGAATAATTGCGATATATCGAGATTCTCTTAACTCGGGTGTTGTAACTTTACGATGTATCTTCCTTCATGATCCCTATTATAGGTACGTTTATGGAAATCTTAACATTTAATTTCATCGTCAGTAAATTTTCTTATTTCACTTCCGACATTTTCAATTTCCCAGAATTGCTACAGAGACTCTTCTGGCGTAAGATGTAAACTAAATAGATTTTTCTGTAATACTGATTGTTTACTCACTGGTGTATGTAATTTGATTGATGTGGCCGTACGTGGACACATTGTGAGTTTTGAGCGAAGTTGACACTAATCTGGTTCTGACTGGAAAGTTCGATTTTGCTTGATAATACCAAAGAACATCTAACATCTAAGTTATATGTTCTTTGATAATACCCAACCAAAGGCGGTATTTATAGCTACAGGATCATTTGATTTTCCTGAGATCTTGTCATTTCGTAGAATTGTAGCGAAAAGATCTGCACCTATAAGGTAGTTGGATTGGGCCTGGCTGGTAGTAAGTTGGGTCAGCGAGTTGCAAATATTGTATATGTGGCCAATGTCGATTTTTAATGTGAATTCGAGGTTAATCTATAGTAATTTGAGAAAGTGTTAATGCTTCGATGGTTATTTGGAATCTTGAATCGGTGTGCGAATGAATAAGAAGCTGCACTGTTGATTTCGTGCATGCTGCCGTAGAATGTCCCACTCCAGTGATGTTAATATTGACGTTTTCTTCCTTAAGACCCAGTTTTTGCACACATGTTTGAGTTATAAATCTGGCCTGAGAGCCTGAATCTAACACTGCACGTATTGGTATTAATACATTTCGTGAATAGGATACCATTACAATGGCAGTTGATAGTAAAACATATTTCAAAGGTTGACAAGATTTATCTTGAAACGAAGATAATGCTATTGCTGGCGAATTCTGAGTCAATAATGATCCACTCGTGGGAGCTTGATGTGTATCCCTGTGCAAGGAAGTCTGATGTCTCTTCTTGCAACTAAAACAATTCTGCATTGACATGCATTAATCAACCGAATGCGATCCTTGAAGACAGTTCTAAGCTCGCAAACGTTTTACATTTATAGATTTTATGTGAATATTGTTGTTGATATTATATTCATTGAATGAGTTGATTTTTGCATTGTTTTTTTATTTTGATCTTGGCCGTATATACCAATTGCCTCTAACGATTGCCAACGTGAATCCAAAAACTTAGTGAGCATGTAGAAAGCAGGGTATTTCTCACGAGTAGTAGTTGATTTCCAAAGCCGATGAGTTTCGGGATCTAGCTTAGAAGATATAAAATGAACAATGAAAGTGTCCGATGTGTCAACTGGCTCGCCTAGTGTTTTAAGTTCTCGCAAACACTCCCGTGTTGTATCTAAAACGCCTTTAATTTCACGAGAAACTCCAGTATTGATTTTGTTTAACGAAAATAATGTTTTTAGATATGAATCTATTATTAACCGATAACGATCTTCGAGCAGTTTCCATGCCTCCGCATAATTTGTCTCTGTAACTGGCAATACTTTTACTAATTGCTCAGCTTCACCTACTAGACTACATTTTAAATTATGAAAACGTAGTATGTTTTACAACGTTTTATTGTTATGCACTAACGTAATGTACAAGTCTTTAAACGACAGCCACTCACGGTAGTTTCCACTAAACGTGGGAATTGAAATTTTTGGAAGCCTCACGTCACATGCTTTTGTTTCGCCAAATTCCGATTGTTCATTTTTTCCTCTTTCCAATACCGCTTTTTTATCTAAGAATGATTTAAAAATGCCTGCTGATTTATAATAGTATGATTCTGCTTGCTCTCGCGTTATAATCTGAAATTCTAACTCTTTTTCACCACAAGTAGATTCTATTGCATCGTGCTGAAGGACCAATAAATGTTTGTACATTTAATTAAAAAAAAAAATACAGGGTTATTAAATAATTTGATTTTATTGTCTGTACTGTCTTTTTCTTACTGACATTTTCTTGTTTTTGCATTTGCTTGGGATGCTTTGTTTTTATTTCGCGTGCTTTGGTTTTTCTTGGAATACGTCTAGAACATGGTGAAATTTTACTTGAACACTGAAAGACCTGTATTTTTGATTTATCTAGATTGACTTGCAGGTTTCAAAGCTGGCAATATTCCTCTAATTATGTATTATGGACTGAAGTTTACCTGGATTATCCGAAAGGATGACAATATCATCCGCGTACATTAGCACTTTAATAGCAATACCTTCCACAGAAATGCCTACTTCCATGCTATTCTCCAAATCATTAATGTATTACTATTATTATAATGTATTACTATTAATGTAATACTAGCCCGTTTCAATATTCGCTTATTGGTAACCCTGACTAAATATTACTCACACACCAATAAATTATAAACAAACGAGCTGAAATATTTTAGCGGAATACAATAACAGAAAAATGAAAGAATAGCATTCCCGCAAGAAAAATTTAAAATTTATATAAAGAAATTTTAATTAATAAAGTAAGGATAATTAGAAATGAAAGAATCATATTTTGTACACCTTGTAATTTTTTTTGTTTTTAATAGATTTTGTACTACAATTTTGGGTTACCGGCCAATGAAGAGCATGAGTATCGCCCCTAATGCTTTGCAGACGGTTTTGTAGTCTAAATTGCATTGGGTTATTGGCCTCCTGTTCCCCATCCTCTGCAAGTCTCCTGTCTTTTGAATCAATCACATAACAGACCTCCTCCAACTAGAAGGAAAGTATGAATGTGTCTCAACCGCCGAATTGAAGACTTCCGAATGGTCAGGAATTAATACATCCCTGAAACATATGAAGAATTCTGGAGCCAAGCCGTCATAACCAGGTCGGGTGTCGCCTTAGATCCTTTGTCGTAACGATCATATCCACAAATGCGATTACTGTATCCAGAAGCTGCTTACTGTCTTCAGAGAAAGTGGCAATATTCTCAATAAATGTTTGTACATTTAATAAAAAAAAAAACACAGGGTTATTAAATAATTTGTTTTTATTGTCTGTACTGTCTTTTTCTTACTGACATTTTCTTGTTTTTGCATTTGCTTGGGGTGCTTTGTTTTTATTTCGCGTGCTTTGGTTTCTCTTGGAATACGTCTAGAACAAGGTGCAATTTTACTTGAACATGCCGCCCACCTTGAAGAATATATTCTTCAAAGTTCAATTGGTTTGTCTATTGGCAGCCTGGACAGTTTTGAAGTCGGTTGTTTTAATAATGTTCTTCCGCAGTGAAAAGTTACAACCCTGACGAGACCGTCGTTGCCTGGATGTACTTGAACTATTTTTCCTACAGCCCAATGTGCTGGGGGCAAATCTTCATGTAGAAAAACAATGTCTCCGATTGTCACATTTGATTTTGATGTTGCCCACTTTGGCCTTTGTTGCAAACGAGACAAATATTCAGTCTTCCATCTGTTCCAGAAATGTTGCATCAACTGTTGTGTATACTACCAACGAGATAGATGATTAACTTTATAATCAAGAAGTGATGGTTCAGGAACTGTAAGTGGTGCTTCCCCCACTAAGAAGTGACCTGGGGTTAACACACCATCATTTGGATCATTGGAGAGAGGACATAAAGGCCGTGAATTTAACACTGCCTCAATTTGATGAGCTCTTCATATGTTAATGATGTATTTCCCAAAATACTTCGTAAATGAAATTTGGTTGATTTGATGCCAGCCTCCCAAAGTCCACCAAAGTTTGGAGAGGCTGGAGGAATAAAATTCCATTTTGTTCCGTTGGCTGATAGACCAGCTATGCATTTTTCCAGCTCCTTAGATGCTTAGAATAATTGCGATATATCGAGATTCTCTTAACTCGGGTGTTGTAACTTTACGATGTATCTTCCTTCATGATCCCTATTATAGGTACGTTTATGGAAATCTTAACATTTAATTTCATCGTCAGTAAATTTTCTTATTTCACTTCCGACATTTTCAATTTCCCAGAATTGCTACAGAGACTCTTCTGGCGTAAGATGTAAACTAAATAGATTTTTCTGTAATACTGATTGTTTACTCACTGGTGTATGTAATTTGATTGATGTGGCCGTACGTGGACACATTGTGAGTTTTGAGCGAAGTTGACACTAATCTGGTTCTGACTGGAAAGTTCGATTTTGCTTGATAATACCAAAGAACATCTAACATCTAAGTTATATGTTCTTTGATAATACCCAACCAAAGGCGGTATTTATAGCTACAGGATCATTTGATTTTCCTGAGATCTTGTCATTTCGTAGAATTGTAGCGAAAAGATCTGCACCTATAAGGTAGTTGGATTGGGCCTGGCTGGTAGTAAGTTGGGTCAGCGAGTTGCAAATATTGTATATGTGGCCAATGTCGATTTTTAATGTGAATTCGAGGTTAATCTATAGTAATTTGAGAAAGTGTTAATGCTTCGATGGTTATTTGGAATCTTGAATCGGTGTGCGAATGAATAAGAAGCTGCACTGTTGATTTCGTGCATGCTGCCGTAGAATGTCCCACTCCAGTGATGTTAATATTGACGTTTTCTTCCTTAAGACCCAGTTTTTGCACACATGTTTGAGTTATAAATCTGGCCTGAGAGCCTGAATCTAAAACTGCACGTATTGGTATTAATACATTTCGTGAATAGGATACCATTACAATGGCAGTTGATAGTAAAACATATTTCAAAGGTTGACAAGATTTATCTTGAAACGAAGATAATGCTATTGCTGGCGAATTCTGAGTCAATAATGATCCACTCGTGGGAGCTTGATGTGTATCCCTGTGCAAGGAAGTCTGATGTCTCTTCTTGCAACTAAAACAATTCTGCATTGACATGCATTAATCAACCGAATGCGATCCTTGAAGACAGTTCTAAGCTCGCAAACGTTTTACATTTATAGATTTTATGTGAATATTGTTGTTGATATTATATTCATTGAATGAGTTGATTTTTGCATTGTTTTTTTATTTTGATCTTGGCCGTATATACCAATTGCCTCTAACGATTGCCAACGTGAATCCAAAAACTTAGTGAGCATGTAGAAAGCAGGGTATTTCTCACGAGTAGTAGTTGATTTCCAAAGCCGATGAGTTTCGGGATCTAGCTTAGAAGATATAAAATGAACAATGAAAGTGTCCGATGTGTCAACTGGCTCGCCTAGTGTTTTAAGTTCTCGCAAACACTCCCGTGTTGTATCTAAAACGCCTTTAATTTCACGAGAAACTCCAGTATTGATTTTGTTTAACGAAAATAATGTTTTTAGATATGAATCTATTATTAACCGATAACGATCTTCGAGCAGTTTCCATGCCTCCGCATAATTTGTCTCTGTAACTGGCAATACTTTTACTAATTGCTCAGCTTCACCTACTAGACTACATTTTAAATTATGAAAACGTAGTATGTTTTACAACGTTTTATTGTTATGCACTAACGTAATGTACAAGTGTTTAAACGACAGCCACTCACGGTAGTTTCCACTAAACGTGGGAATTGAAATTTTTGGAAGCCTCACGTCACATGCTTTTGTTTCGCCAAATTCCGATTGTTCATTTTTTCCTCTTTCCAATACCGCTTTTTTATCTAAGAATGATTTAAAAATGCCTGCTGATTTATAATAGTATGATTCTGCTTGCTCTCGCGTTATAATCTGAAATTCTAACTCTTTTTCACCACAAGTAGATTCTATTGCATCGTGCTGAAGGACCAATAAATGTTTGTACATTTAATTAAAAAAAAAAATACAGGGTTATTAAATAATTTGATTTTATTGTCTGTACTGTCTTTTTCTTACTGACATTTTCTTGTTTTTGCATTTGCTTGGGATGCTTTGTTTTTATTTCGCGTGCTTTGGTTTTTCTTGGAATACGTCTAGAACATGGTGAAATTTTACTTGAACACTGAAAGACCTGTATTTTTGATTTATCTAGATTGACTTGCAGGTTTCAAAGCTGGCAATATTCCTCTAATTATGTATTATGGACTGAAGTTTACCTGGATTATCCGAAAGGATGACAATATCATCCGCGTACATTAGCACTTTAATAGCAATACCTTCCACAGAAATGCCTACTTCCATGCTATTCTCCAAATCATTAATGTATTACTATTATTATAATGTATTACTATTAATGTAATACTAGCCCGTTTCAATATTCGCTTATTGGTAACCCTGACTAAATATTACTCACACACCAATAAATTATAAACAAACGAGCTGAAATATTTTAGCGGAATACAATAACAGAAAAATGAAAGAATAGCATTCCCGCAAGAAAAATTTAAAATTTATATAAAGAAATTTTAATTAATAAAGTAAGGATAATTAGAAATGAAAGAATCATATTTTGTACACCTTGTAATTTTTTTTGTTTTTAATAGATTTTGTACTACAATTTTGGGTTACCGGCCAATGAAGAGCATGAGTATCGCCCCTAATGCTTTGCAGACGGTTTTGTAGTCTAAATTGCATTGGGTTATTGGCCTCCTGTTCCCCATCCTCTGCAAGTCTCCTGTCTTTTGAATCAATCACATAACAGACCTCCTCCAACTAGAAGGAAAGTATGAATGTGTCTCAACCGCCGAATTGAAGACTTCCGAATGGTCAGGAATTAATACATCCCTGAAACATATGAAGAATTCTGGAGCCAAGCCGTCATAACCAGGTCGGGTGTCGCCTTAGATCCTTTGTCGTAATGATCATATCCACAAATGCGATTACTGTATCCAGAAGCTGCTTACTGTCTTCAGAGAAAGTGGCAATATTCTCAATAAATGTTTGTACATTTAATAAAAAAAAAAACACAGGGTTATTAAATAATTTGTTTTTATTGTCTGTACTGTCTTTTTCTTACTGACATTTTCTTGTTTTTGCATTTGCTTGGGGTGCTTTGTTTTTATTTCGCGTGCTTTGGTTTCTCTTGGAATACGTCTAGAACAAGGTGCAATTTTACTTGAACATGCCGCCCACCTTGAAGAATATATTCTTCAAAGTTCAATTGGTTTGTCTATTGGCAGCCTGGACAGTTTTGAAGTCGGTTGTTTTAATAATGTTCTTCCGCAGTGAAAAGTTACAACCCTGACGAGACCGTCGTTGCCTGGATGTACTTGAACTATTTTTCCTACAGCCCAATGTGCTGGGGGCAAATCTTCATGTAGAAAAACAATGTCTCCGATTGTCACATTTGATTTTGATGTTGCCCACTTTGGCCTTTGTTGCAAACGAGACAAATATTCAGTCTTCCATCTGTTCCAGAAATGTTGCATCAACTGTTGTGTATACTACCAACGAGATAGATGATTAACTTTATAATCAAGAAGTGATGGTTCAGGAACTGTAAGTGGTGCTTCCCCCACTAAGAAGTGACCTGGGGTTAACACACCATCATTTGGATCATTGGAGAGAGGACATAAAGGCCGTGAATTTAACACTGCCTCAATTTGATGAGCTCTTCATATGTTAATGATGTATTTCCCAAAATACTTCGTAAATGAAATTTGGTTGATTTGATGCCAGCCTCCCAAAGTCCACCAAAGTTTGGAGAGGCTGGAGGAATAAAATTCCATTTTGTTCCGTTGGCTGATAGACCAGCTATGCATTTTTCCAGCTCCTTAGATGCTTGTTTGTGTAGTGTAGTTAGCTCTGATACTCCCCAACGAAGTTTGTTCCAATGTCACTCCACAAATTGCTACATTTGCCTCTTCTTGCCACAAATCTCTTAAAGGTAGCGATAAAACTCTCTGTTGTCATATCTCCAACTGGTTCGAGGTGGATTGTTACAAGACAAATAAATAGTGCTATGTAACCTTTAGATGTTTTGTGGCCTCGACCCTTGGTAGTTCGAATTGGAATTGGACCATTGTAGTCAAAGTCAACTCCAGATGCATTCATGAGCCCCACATCTTGCTCTCAGGATTCAAAACTTCGTGCGTAAATGTGATATCATGATTTGAGCTCCATTATGTAATGTATCAGTGTGACTCTGTGAAATTATGAGTTGAGTTAGCTTACTTTTTGCTGGTAAAATACAAGGATACTTCCCAGATTTAGGAAGGTGGGCGTGGCGAAGTCTGCCGCCCACCTTAAGAACTCCATCGTTATCTAAAAACGGGCATAGAGAACGAAGATTGCTTTTTGTTGAAACCACATTTTTGCTTGAAGTTGTCTAATTTCATTATAGGATACACGTTGGTGAATTTCCTTTATTCAAAAACGAACAGCTGCCTCAGTTTCCTCTGGTGAAACGCATTTGTCACGTCGTCGATATTCTTTATTGCGAAGATTGTAAACAAAGCGAAAGACAAATGCCGTAACGGAAAGTAGTCGATGTGGTGATGAATATTTATCAAGCAGATCCCAGGCAAGAACAAGACGTGAGAGTAGTAATGCGGCGCACAATTCTAATTTTGGCAGTGATAATTGACTTGTAGGTGCCACCTTGGTTTTTGCAGAAATTAATTGTATTTCGTAGCCGTCTATTTCAACCCTACTGTACACTACAGCCGCGTAAGCCAATGTAGATGAATCAGCAAACCCATGTAGTTCCAACTTCTGCTTGTGTGATGTGACTGTGCCCACCCATCGAGGAATTTGAATATTATTAAGTGCAGGTAGCGGCCCGTGGAATTTTAACCATTCAGCTTCGACATCAGGAGACAGCTGTTCATCCCAATCAACCTTCAAAATCCATAACTTTTGAAGTAATATTTTACCAATTATTGTTGTCGGAGATAGCCAACCCAGTGGGTCGAACAGTCGTGCTATCTCTGCAAGAATATTCCGTTTGGTTGGCTTTGTGAAGGCAGGTGTAATATTTATGCAAAACATAAATTCATCTGATGTAGGTTGTCACTTCAACCCAAGTGCTGATATGCTGTTTTCAAAGTTGATATCCAGCGGTAATTCACATTCTCTCTTAGATGGTGG
This sequence comes from Dioctria linearis, assembly GCA_963930735.1. Taxonomy (NCBI): domain Eukaryota; kingdom Metazoa; phylum Arthropoda; class Insecta; order Diptera; family Asilidae; genus Dioctria; species Dioctria linearis. Next base: position 87,221,344 of record OZ005740.1, on the reverse strand, counting down.
TATTATTTCAAGAAACTCTGCACTGTTAAAAATGCAGATTGCAAGTCATCTGATCCGTACAAGAAGTCGTCCACATAAAAACTATTGAGGATAGGAAGCACTGCTGAAGGATATTTTGAATGTTCATCAACAGCTATTTGGCGTAAACTTTTTATGGCAAGATACGGAGCCCTTGATGTTCCGTATGTTACGGTTCTAAGACGATAACCGCTAATGGGTTCTGTAGAAGCGAAACGACACACAATCCGTTGAAAATTACAATCCTGGTCATTTGCTAATACCTGCAGATACATTTTCATTATATCAACAGTATATGCTATCTTGTATGTACGCCATCGCAGCAAAATTGTCATCAAGTCGTCCTGCAAAACGGGTCCTATCATGAGCATTTCGTTGAGAGAAATTCCAGATAAAGTCTTGCAGGACCCGTCAAAAACAACTCTTAGTGGCGTTGAACTAGCCTCCTTCATATCACAATGATGCGGTAGGTAATACATTTGCTTATTGAAAAGTTCTTCGTTTGAAACTTTCTTCATATGTCCTAACTCGATATACTGCTGCATAAAATCTTTGTATTGCTGACACATGCTTGAATTTTTGGCGAAACGCCGTTCCATTTGTTTAAGCCGAATAATTGCGATATATCGAGATTCTCTTAACTCGGGTGTTGTAACTTTACGATGTATCTTCCTTCATGATCCCTATTATAGGTACGTTTATGGAAATCTTAACATTTAATTTCATCGTCAGTAAATTTTCTTATTTCACTTCCGACATTTTCAATTTCCCAGAATTGCTACAGAGACTCTTCTGGCGTAAGATGTAAACTAAATAGATTTTTCTGTAATACTGATTGTTTACTCACTGGTGTATGTAATTTGATTGATGTGGCCGTACGTGGACACATTGTGAGTTTTGAGCGAAGTTGACACTAATCTGGTTCTGACTGGAAAGTTCGATTTTGCTTGATAATACCAAAGAACATCTAACATCTAAGTTATATGTTCTTTGATAATACCCAACCAAAGGCGGTATTTATAGCTACAGGATCATTTGATTTTCCTGAGATCTTGTCATTTCGTAGAATTGTAGCGAAAAGATCTGCACCTATAAGGTAGTTGGATTGGGCCTGGCTGGTAGTAAGTTGGGTCAGCGAGTTGCAAATATTGTATATGTGGCCAATGTCGATTTTTAATGTGAATTCGAGGTTAATCTATAGTAATTTGAGAAAGTGTTAATGCTTCGATGGTTATTTGGAATCTTGAATCGGTGTGCGAATGAATAAGAAGCTGCACTGTTGATTTCGTGCATGCTGCCGTAGAATGTCCCACTCCAGTGATGTTAATATTGACGTTTTCTTCCTTAAGACCCAGTTTTTGCACACATGTTTGAGTTATAAATCTGGCCTGAGAGCCTGAATCTAAAACTGCACGTATTGGTATTAATACATTTCGTGAATAGGATACCATTACAATGGCAGTTGATAGTAAAACATATTTCAAAGGTTGACAAGATTTATCTTGAAACGAAGATAATGCTATTGCTGGCGAATTCTGAGTCAATAATGATCCACTCGTGGGAGCTTGATGTGTATCCCTGTGCAAGGAAGTCTGATGTCTCTTCTTGCAACTAAAACAATTCTGCATTGACATGCATTAATCAACCGAATGCGATCCTTGAAGACAGTTCTAAGCTCGCAAACGTTTTACATTTATAGATTTTATGTGAATATTGTTGTTGATATTATATTCATTGAATGAGTTGATTTTTGCATTGTTTTTTTATTTTGATCTTGGCCGTATATACCAATTGCCTCTAACGATTGCCAACGTGAATCCAAAAACTTAGTGAGCATGTAGAAAGCAGGGTATTTCTCACGAGTAGTAGTTGATTTCCAAAGCCGATGAGTTTCGGGATCTAGCTTAGAAGATATAAAATGAACAATGAAAGTGTCCGATGTGTCAACTGGCTCGCCTAGTGTTTTAAGTTCTCGCAAACACTCCCGTGTTGTATCTAAAACGCCTTTAATTTCACGAGAAACTCCAGTATTGATTTTGTTTAACGAAAATAATGTTTTTAGATATGAATCTATTATTAACCGATAACGATCTTCGAGCAGTTTCCATGCCTCCGCATAATTTGTCTCTGTAACTGGCAATACTTTTACTAATTGCTCAGCTTCACCTACTAGACTACATTTTAAATTATGAAAACGTAGTATGTTTTACAACGTTTTATTGTTATGCACTAACGTAATGTACAAGTCTTTAAACGACAGCCACTCACGGTAGTTTCCACTAAACGTGGGAATTGAAATTTTTGGAAGCCTCACGTCACATGCTTTTGTTTCGCCAAATTCCGATTGTTCATTTTTTCCTCTTTCCAATACCGCTTTTTTATCTAAGAATGATTTAAAAATGCCTGCTGATTTATAATAGTATGATTCTGCTTGCTCTCGCGTTATAATCTGAAATTCTAACTCTTTTTCACCACAAGTAGATTCTATTGCATCGTGCTGAAGGACCAATAAATGTTTGTACATTTAATTAAAAAAAAAAATACAGGGTTATTAAATAATTTGATTTTATTGTCTGTACTGTCTTTTTCTTACTGACATTTTCTTGTTTTTGCATTTGCTTGGGATGCTTTGTTTTTATTTCGCGTGCTTTGGTTTTTCTTGGAATACGTCTAGAACATGGTGAAATTTTACTTGAACACTGAAAGACCTGTATTTTTGATTTATCTAGATTGACTTGCAGGTTTCAAAGCTGGCAATATTCCTCTAATTATGTATTATGGACTGAAGTTTACCTGGATTATCCGAAAGGATGACAATATCATCCGCGTACATTAGCACTTTAATAGCAATACCTTCCACAGAAATGCCTACTTCCATGCTATTCTCCAAATCATTAATGTATTACTATTATTATAATGTATTACTATTAATGTAATACTAGCCCGTTTCAATATTCGCTTATTGGTAACCCTGACTAAATATTACTCACACACCAATAAATTATAAACAAACGAGCTGAAATATTTTAGCGGAATACAATAACAGAAAAATGAAAGAATAGCATTCCCGCAAGAAAAATTTAAAATTTATATAAAGAAATTTTAATTAATAAAGTAAGGATAATTAGAAATGAAAGAATCATATTTTGTACACCTTGTAATTTTTTTTGTTTTTAATAGATTTTGTACTACAATTTTGGGTTACCGGCCAATGAAGAGCATGAGGAATGAGACGGCTGACCTGCTGGGAAGGCTTTCCCTCCCTTAAACTAACAATCACGCTTCAGGCAAAGCACTTAAGAAGTGGGGACGCTGTAGTCATATGTCGTAAAGAGCAACTTGTATTAAATCCCTCCGAAAGGGTGACACCATCCCATACAAGCGCTGTGGTATTTCTGTAAAGCTCTTGTAAATTACTAATCAATTTAGAGGATACTCCATAAGAATAGAGCTCATAAAAAAACGAGTTACGATCAATTGTATCAAATGCAGCTTTAATATCGACAACAAAATCCATAAATCTTCTTGTTTAGATATATCAATTATGGGGACGGTCCGTATTCCAAATAAAACTAATGTCATTGGAGATGTATATACAAGGTGTCGCAGATCAAGGAACCTTCCGGCATACCAATCGAATCCTTGAGGTCAGGTAATAAAAAATCGTTCTACATACCCGTAACCCCCCACCACCCGCACTAGGAGTCTCAAAGAAAACCCGCAAAACTTTTCTATAATTATATATATTTACATGATACATTACTTGACAGCTTCTTGTATTTAAATTAATCCAAATATGGCATCCGTCCCTTCTATGTTAACTCAGTCTTCTAAATCAATTAATCAATTTTAATTTAAGTAACCGCCTCCCAATGATATTTTTACCCTTAAATTGCGTTCATTAGTTATAACTGTTTCAATTTGTTAACTTTAAGTTTTTATATAGTAAGATTTTAAAGGGTGCCTTTTGTCAATTAAAAATCCTTTCCTCACTCAGCTGTGAAAAAGAAAATTGATGTTTTTTTTTTAAAGGAAACAAAATCCTTCCAAGCAACATTTGCGTTAGAGGGATCAGTATACTGCGACCCGGATTAAAGAGACTTGGAATAAAATTGCCAGTTATATTACACAGCAGAAGAATTAAAAAGTTTTCAAGAAGAGTAAAAAAAAAAAAATAAGAGAAAAGGACAAATTATTTTCCGGGGCTATTTGATTTGATCACATACACTGTGAAAGATAAGGAGTGAGCTATCTTAGCTTGAGGCATGAGATTAGGTAAATACTTCCTTGACAAGCTGCTCGCTTAACGTAATCACTAACAATTGTTTGGATATTTTTAAAGTTTTAATTTGAGAAGGGATTACCTTGCCATTGGTGGAAGCTCTATTAGTATTAGTAACTAACAGGAATTGGAGCTCGGATATAATACTTATGTGTCTAGTACCTACCAATAAAAAGCAGCGTCAACTATGCGATACATTACAATATTCACCTACAAATCATTAAAGATACTTTGAATTTAAATGGAATCTTTTATTATGCATTGTTGCTATCAGGTAATTTGTTTTTTTTAAGGCGGGGTCGAGAGATCCCTAAAGGAGATCAGAGGGGCCTATTGTGCTGTCCTGCTAGAGGCCCTATCACCAAAAACATCCTGTCCTCTTAGTGAAGCGCATGAGGTATTGGTGAGGAAGGTTCCTCAACTCGTCTACAGATATGAGGGCCGAATCTAGGGTACCCTACCTGCTCCGGGCAAAGGTCCAACAACCACACTAAAAGTATTTGGTTGCTTTAGGCTCCTCTTCCAGGCAGGACAAATACGCAGGGCTGCCAAGGACTGCTATCTTTGTTACATGAGCGCGAAACGAGCTGCGGCCGGTGGTGGGTCCATCAAGAAACAGTTTTGTGTACCTGCAAGTACTCAGGTTGGCCCATCTCTGCTGATTCTGCCTATGAACACCCGCTTCGATGAGAGACCCAATACTCGAGGTGGCAACGCCTACGGCGGGTTCTAGTCCGAGGAGGGAGAATCAGAGCCAGCCCTATCAATATCCTGGGATTAATAAGGGAATTATTTTAAAGAAAATATATAATTCACGACGTAATTTTAGTAAATTAAAGTAGAAAATGTACCTTGAAAGCATAAGTATTATTTTATTTTTCATCCAGTCAATTCGCGCATTCTTTCAGTCATCAGTCGATTTCTGCGATATCCGTCAAGCACAAATCTTTTAGCTTTTAGCGGATTTTGCAGTTGGTTTCATCAATCTGAAGAATGAATTGAACAAAGGACTTTCTAATATAAGATCTTCATTAGAAAAAAAAGATGAACATCAATCAGTAATAAGTGACATTAGTGTCTGTCGCTCTATAATACTATCGTCTAAGCTAAAATCAACCATATCAACTAGCTACATCTAAAGGCACAGTACCAAAAGCTTCTGCTCGACATCGAGTCAGTTCAATCTGTATCTGGGTCTATCATATATCTGTCTAAAATTGATAGTAAACATAGCTCAACCACAGGAAATTTATCTAATAAAATAGTTGGGAGTGCCGTCAACCTCAACGCTATCACTGGTATACCAACAGCTATAACAAAGCCTCCTGCTGAGCCGAGCCATAGGCAGATATTTCCTGCGCATATTGATGCGAGTGACGTCGATATCGTAATTCCAACTGAACTACTGTTCAGAAAAGCTCTCGCCATCATAATAAAAAGGTTGTAGGTACAACTGCTGTCGTCGTCTATGACTCTTCTGCGATAAACAATATCAGACATTTGCACTTATCACGTATACGCCATGATTCTACACCTGATAAAATAAAAAAATTATGTTGCCAATATGATTAGTATTTCAAGCAACCAAATTATATGTCATCCGCTATGGAAAAAGGATGCAGAATTAAATGATTCCAGATCTGTGTCATTCACACCAGGATAACCCGAGCAGTTTATATCTAGAAACATCAACAAACGAGCTGGTTTCGAATCGAGCTTAAATCCAGTCTTAATTGATAATTCGATGGAACTGATTCCCTGGAATTGCCTGATCTTATTCCCAATGTTGACTTCTCTAAAATAAATGTTTTAAACGATTATAATAAAAAGAATGGGTTGAAATGCTATTATCAAAATGCTTGTGGCTGAAAATTCTTTATAGTGGACTGTATTATTATTGTATTTGACGGGGTGCCGGTTTTGATAGATAACTCAGTTTTTAAATTCAAAGAATAAAATTTTATTTTCTCATCGTGCTAATTCAATTTTTTTCTTACAGCTATATCACATTTCATTCTTAATTCAGACTTAATACTAATTTCAAATACCCAAGTTCAATAAAACTTAGTACTTCAAATAAAACAAATTCAATTAAAATGGCGGTGTAGCAATGGTCCGTGCTGCGTTGCTCTTTCCTGACTCCTGTAATTAAGAAGAAGAGTCAACGTTACTATGTTGGCACGAGATGGATGTTTTTATGAGAGAAGTTTTACTCTGTTCTCAAATATTAGTACATTTATCTCGAACTGCTACGTGAGGGCAGTTGGGTAGTTTTTGCTCGAACTGCTACGTGAGGGCAGTCGAGTTGTGATAATGGAGTGTATGTTATCACGAATATAGCAACTATTATTGCTGCTATAAGTGACGTAACCAACTACTCTGATTCTAGAGAGCAGTTTTTAGCGTGCTGGTGCGAGAGGGTATGAAGACAGCACTGATGACGTTTATCGGATGCGAACGTTTTTAGCTGCAGCAAACCGGAATGTTGCTGCGTATGGGATAGCAATGATGGCACTTATGACGTTCAGTCTTGTGCGCTTTTATGAGTGCAGAGAATTGAGTACTGCTACGTGTGGGATTGTAATTCCAGAATCAACTTCTGTATAGGGATTGAGTTAACCTCAAAAATTTGTTTGGCCACAATTAACTTCTGTTTTGGGATTGAGTTAACCTCAAATATTTGTGACGGCCAGAACTAACATCTGTTTTAGGATTCAGTCAACCTCAATTATTTAGGACGGCCAGAATTAACTTCTGTTTGTAAGATTGAGTCAACCTCAATTTCTGTATGTAGAATCAACTTCTATTGGATTTCAGAAATAGTTCTGGTTTGGATAAGGATTTTGCTCAGAACAGACTCCAAGGCTCAGGACTTGATCAGATCAACTCTGATTTGGAAACGGGTGATTTTGCTATCGTTCGCTGCCTTTTCATAGCTGCTGATGGTCATGTGATGTACTCCTCATTGCGTTGCAATAGCGACGTTTATACCAGTTGCTATTACGAGAACATCTGGTTGACGTAATATCAGTCGACTGACATGTCAATTTGGGTATACACGAAGTAATGTATATTTTAGGTAAGTTTTGTTTAATTATACTGATTTTAATCATTTTTTGTAATAATATTTTGTTATTTTTAGCCTGGGGAAATCATCGAGAGAGTATGGAAACTGGTTGTAGGAGATGATAGGAGTGTAAAGGAATTTTATTATCACATAAGTATTGAATTTTGTTCAACTTAAAACTTGATTCTTTGTGTGTTTTTTGTTTTATATGGTTGAATGACAGCATTTCTAATAGTGAGATTGTTGATGAGAGCTGCTACACAAACTATCGTTGTCCTCTTGCATGTGGATTTGCTCGTCGAGGCGGTGTTATGATTGCAGTACGTACTTCGATAATAAGCGAACATATTCACTTATCCAATGAGTCGGAAATCATTGAACAACTTTGTGTTCGCGCGAGAAATTTCAATATTTCTAATTGCCTGGATATATGCATCAGTTATATTCCTCCATCCCTTTCACTTAAGGTTACAAGGAGCACATAGTCAACAGTACTACTTAGTCTGTCTAAATATATTAAGGACCACCTTCAAAGTAAGTAATTTTTCTGAAGCGGAACGTTTTGTTATAGATAATTTTTTATGCTTAGATTTAATTCAATTAAACAACATTAATAATATTTTTGGTAAAATTGTAGATTTGATATTCGTTATTCCTGATTTAGTAGTAGACATTAGTGACGTTCAAAGTCCATTGACGCCAGTTGATTTTCATCATAATGCCATTAGCTTTAATATTTCTCTTTAAGATTTTGCTCCATTGCAGAATTCTTCCGATAAAATTGAATTTAATTTAAACAAAGTAAATTAACTAGGTCTTAACACAGTTTTCTCCAACATTGATTTTTTTTTTAACATTGTGATCTGCTGAGAGCAAATCCAAACGAAGTAATAAACACCAAAAATGGTTTGTAAAGGGTCTTTTGAGATTAGAAATGCTAAGAAAAGGATACACAAGCAATATAGGCAGTACCGTCGAGAGGGAGGGGAGAAGGGGTAGAATTCCCTGGGCCGAACTTATGAGAGGGCCCAGTTAATGTTCCTTAAATAAGTACAACATTTTTTATTTTTGCGATACGATAAAAATTAAACCCACACACTTTTTTTCTCTTTTCAAATTTCAATTATACCTTTATTTTTACAATATTCGAAAACCTACTTTTGTCCTTGCTTAATTTATATAAGTCATAAATTATCACCACGGCGAATTAGACTCTAAGCTCCTCTATCGGATATTGAAGTAAGTAACGCTCGTCTAGCGTTTCGTTGATTGACAGCAGACAATAGGTATTGGCATCGTGCCAGCTTATTGGAAGCTACACTTTGTCCAGTCTACAAACTGCAGCTGTACGTTCGGCCACTCTACTTCAGTTTCAGGATTCGAGAGGAATTTTTTGTGTTGTTACGTCGTGAGGTGATTAAAGCGAATTTGTTTTGAGTTTTTCGTATTTTTTTGACTGAAATACGTTTTGAATATATTAAAATATTTAACCAAATATTAGTTTCTTCGTTTAAATCACTTCGGGGAAAGTAATTATGTGCTAGTGGGAAAGGAAAGAAATTTTTAAATAGAAATTTTTTTTCACTGTGATAAGGACGATTGAAATTTAGACCAACAAATTTCTGACAATTGTCGCCAAAGGCAAGCAACCAAATGACAGATTTTCCGGCCATATCTTGTTAATCTTTGCATCATGGGCAAACACTGTCTCAGTGAACCAACTGAGACAAACTTTGAGCAATCGTCTCAGTTGTGTTAGTTCAGACCAATCAGCTGATGTCCCAATTATGACATAGAAAATGGATAGTAATAAATAGAGGAAAGTATCGTCAATTTATTCAAATAGGTTTAAAATATTTAATTAGTTATTACAACAACAAAACCACGGAACTTAGTCAACTGAGTCAACTGCGCCAACTGAGACAAGAAAATTCAGTTTCACTTGTCTCAGTTGCTCAATGGCTGCGATCGATTTCTGTAGCTCAATATGGAACTGAGACAGTTCACCGAAAGTGCAGTCTCACTGAGCCAACTGTGACTTTTGTTGAAAACAAACCAAGAAAAAAAATGTAAGTACAATAAATTTAAAGTTTTCTAATTATGCAATTTGATTTGTGTTCATTTTAGTTCGCTGTGTATTATTGAAATTATTGAAATGTAATTTAATTAAAATTTTATTACTCACCATAACACAATTGTACGTATGATTTTCATAAATAGATTAATAATATCCGTTGATAAATAATTCTTTTTTTACTTTATTTTAGAATATCAATTCTTAACTATGGATTACAAACATAAATCGGGAGCAAAAGAGCGAAAGGAAAAGGTTTTGAGAGATCGAGAGAGAAATGAAAATCCAAAATCTCTAGAAAATTTAGGGTTTGTAGTGATCAATCCAAATACTACGGCAACTTTACCAAATTTTGATGATAATATCAAAGAAAATAATGAACAAGAAGTTCAATTTGACTATCAGCAAGAACAAAATATATCTGTTATCGTAAATGATGATTTTCAGTCATGTTATGTTACTGAAGAATTTGAAGTTCCGTTAAGTTTGCAATAGGCATTAGTTGATTCTTATGATGTAGGTGTAATTGAAACGGAATATTGTACCTCAATTCGAATGGAGAAAGCGATACGCTTAGGTCCAGGAAAGCACCACAACGTATTCCCAAACGGCAATAGTGGAAATGAATTTCCTGTTATTTTACTTAAAATAACTTTGCAAAATGGTGAACAAGTACCTCGCGATTGGCTGGTTTGGAGCGCTAGTAAACAAGCACTATTTTGTTTTACCTGTAGACTTTTAAATAAAGTACCTGGATATTCAACTCAACAGAAATGGAAAAAAATTATACGAAAAAATTCCACACCATCAAAATTCAAAACAGTGTTAACTACATATTTAATTATATGGGCGAAATTTAGAGAAAATATTTTCCAAAGCAATAACAGTACACTCATTACTTCAAAATTGTATTAAGGATCAGGAACGAGAATGGAGACAAATATTACATAGAATTTTGGACGTGACGTTATTTTTAGGAGAAAGAGGTTTGGCATTTAGAGATAAAACAGAACTGTTAAATGATTCCAAAAACGGTAACTTTTTATGAATTTTAGAATTAATAAGTCATTATGATCTGTTATTAGAAAAACATTTGGATAAAGTAAAAAAATCTCAATAATCACACAAACGATTACAAGTACGTTACTTATCACACAAAAGCCAAAACGAATTTTTATAATTCTGTGCAGATATTGTCACAAAAACAATTCTTAAAGAAAGAGAAATAGCGAAATATTACCCTATAATCGTAGACGCAACTTTCGATTCGACTCATATTGAACAAACAGTTTTAGTGTTACGTTATATGCAAGTTAATGATGGAGAAAAGTTTGAAATTAAGGAACGGTTTTTAAAGTTTGTTGACTGTAATAAAAAAACAGGTGAATCGATTGCTAATTTAATTTTAAATATACTTGAAAAAATATGAAATCCCAATTACGATTGCCGTGGCCAGGGGTATGATAATGGCGCAAACATGAGTGGTCCTTATAAAGGTGCTCAGTATAATTTGAAAAAAAAATTTGTTTCGCGGTATTTTCTCCTTGTGCTTTCCATTCGCTTAATCTTTGTGGTGTACACGCTACAGAAGCTTGCATTGAAGCAGTTACATTTTTTGGAACTATTCAAAAATTATATAATATTTTTAGTTCAAGTTCCATTAGATGGAATAGTATTGGTTGTTCCTTACATGGTTCATCTGATACACGTTGGTAAGCAAGAATAGATGCTGTAAAACCATTTGCCAATAACTTAGGAGGATTACGGCAAGCAATTAAATGGCATTCTAAAGTATTTAAACTCTTTTGAGTCTTTGATTTTATCGAATATATGGTTTAAAATATTGGCGGCAATCGACTACAGAACAAAATTTTGCAAAATGTAAATGCAACTATTGACATTGAAGAAAGCAATATCAATAGTTTGATTTTTGATTTAAAAAATATTAGAGAAAAGTGGAGTGATATTTTGACTGAATGTAAAATTTTTGCAGATAATTTTAAGATCGATTTTAACACTAATTCGTATGGTAAAAGGCGTAACTTTAGGAAAAGATTTGCAAATGAAATTAATGATGACAATAATGATACAGAAATAACGGGTGAAAATTTCTTAAAAACGCAGGTGTTTTATAAAATCTTAAATTTTATTATTCGAACTTTAACTTGGCGATATCGATCTTTGAATGAAATATGTGGTTCGTTCGCGTTTTTGTGGAATTTTTTAAAAACTGATGTTGACTCGTTAATACAAAGTAGTAATGATTTATGTAATAAATATATTTCTGATATTGCCAAAGAAATTTCAGATAAAATAACTCATTTGAAAACCATTCACCCAGTCAGATTTGGTGAAAATCAGTTGCTTCCTATAAATTTATTAAATAAAATGAAAGAACTGAGAATAGATGCCGTATTTCCAAATATTTGTATTGCATTGAGAATATTTTGTGTACTGTCCGTTAATAGAACGTACACGCAAATTTGATTAAGTGACTGAAATGAATGCACTGATAAATTTGGATCAAGATCAGTGGTCTATTTCCCAACAACAAATCAACACTGTTCACTTTCTTTGACTCGCAAGAAACTGCTGCACTTAGTTTTTAGAATCTCCCACTATTTAGATCAGATTATGTATAAAAAGGTTTCAGGTCAACGATTCAAAAGTATGGTAAAAAAACACTCACAGGATTGTTAATAATAAATATATAAATAGATATTCAATATATATAATTAATCTAGAGCAAAAGATAGAATAATTTAACTTCAAAACACTGGCACACGTGCTTAACTTAAATATCTCAAGTAATTGTATTAAGACAGAATTATATAAATAATTGGGTCAGAGATCAACATACACTAGAAAACACCACTTATTGACACCGATTTATAATGTAGGGCTTTCAGAAATAGATATATCAAGACAAAACTGTGTAGATAAATTTGGGTCTGAGATTTTTGTATTACACTAAAACACTTATTAGCACCAAGTTATAATATGAGATCGTCAAAAAATGTAATAAAAATATATATGTAAAATAGATATGCACATGAAATGTATAATATATATATGTGTATATAAGTCAAAATATAGTCAAATAGATATATGAATAAGTATTAAAATGTTACAAGTGACTGGTACTCACCGATCTAAAACTTGACACTTGAGGAATTGGCTGTAAGCTAATGTTAAGTCCTTTGTTCTTGGTTAGAACAATTCTTTATTTCCGTCGAGACCAGAAATAAAGCGTTAATGTTAATAAGATAATATCTCAGTCGAGACCCGAGATAATATTCTTTAAGTCAGTCGAGACCCGGCTTAAAGTGGTATCTTATCTTCAGTCGAGACCCGAAATAAGATGCGTTTATTTCCGTCGAGACCAGAAATGATTGTTAGTAAAGATCATCTCAGTCGAGACCCGAGATAATATTCTTTAAGTCAGTCGAGACCCGGCTTAAAGTGTTATCTTATCTTCAGTCGAGACCCGAAATAAGATGCGTTTATTTCCGTCGAGACCAGAAATGACTGTTAGTAAAAGATTATCTCATCAGTCGAGACCCGAGATAATATTCTTTAAGTCAGTCGAGACCCGGCTTAAAGTGTTATCTTATCTTCAGTCGAGACCCGAAATAAGATGCGTTTATTCCCGTCGAGACCAGAAATGATTATTAGTAAATATCTTATCTTCAGTCGAGACCCGAAATAAGATGCGTTTATTTCCGTCGAGACCAGAAATGATTATTAGTAAATATCTTATCTTCAGTCGAGACCCGAAATAAGATGTGTTTATTTCCGTCGAGACCAGAAATGATTGTTAATTGTTAGAAGTGAAATATCAGTCGATACCCGATATGAATGAATGTTAGTCCCTAAGCCAACTTACCCCAAGCGATGCCAAGCACAAAAAGAGATCGAGATCAGTCAGCTTGTCGTTTATATAGCCCTTGCTTGCCCACGACACCACTGATAGAGTAGCAGCGGCGCATGATTACAAGAATTGGCAATGCAGCTGTGCTCTTACGGTACTAGCGATAGAATTTGCCTAGCAACGAACAAAAATGCATAGCAACAAGAAATTTAGAGTTTCACATGCTGCTGTGTTAAATTAATTATATTTGCAAAAAATATTCTCTCTATCACGTTGCGAATAAATTCCCGTTGGATGGTACTTGTAATGATGATAATGATAGAGTTGCAAATTGATCGGCTTGATCTGATTGTATTTGTGCCATGCATTGTATGTTACATGACAACACATGCTTTTGATAGATGTTGTACCTATTTTTGGGAAAATTGTAATTAGATTGAATTTGTTTTCTTTTCAGAACTCAATTTCATCATGGTATTGTTGTAATATGTTCCCTTTTCTGGAATTGTTTTTGAGAATAATTTTAATTTAATTTGCTCAATGAAGCCATACTTTTATGTTGTATTTGTGCAATATGCTATGAAGATGATAAATACATGGCTATGTTGGCTTGTGTATCTGTGTTTTGATTGAGAGTGATTAAATTAGATTTAATTTTATAAAAACTTTCATGCTTTGTTTTCAGGATATTTTCTTTTCAGAAGTTACCTGTTAAAAAATATATATTCGAAGCAATTTGGTTCGAACATACTGCCCCCCGTTGAAAGGCTAGAAATGTCTTTCAAGTAATTAATTTTAAAACTGACATGTAAAGCAATGAGATTATATTTTGAGCCAAATTATTGAGGGAGAAACTTGTAGCCGTATTACTAAGATTCACAATTTTAACTTTCTTGTATCGGTAGGATACATATTTTGGATATTGGCCGTTTTACAAGACCATTTTTCGTTTTGATGCTTACTACACGGATATATTTGTCAGCACCTGGATGAACTTCAATTATTCGTCCTAATAACCAACGGCACGCTACCAAATTCGGTTCTTTGATAATGACTAAATCTCCTACTTTAGGATTTGATATTGGAGTCTGCCATTTAGGTCTATTTTGTATGGAATTTAGATAGTCGTGTGACCATTTATGCCAAAACTGTTGTTGCAACAGTTGGAGATGTTTCCATCTGGTGAGTGATGAAACCATATTTTCCAAAACAGGTTCTGGTGGAAGTATTAGGGAAGTGCCAATTAAAAAATGTCCTGGAGTTAGAACATTGAGATCGTCTGGATCTTCTGTGATAGGACATAGAGGCCTGGAATTTAGACAGGCTTCAATTTGTGACAAAACAGTCGCGAATTCTTCAGATGTTAATGAAGAATTCCCTAAAATTCGCTTCAAATGGAATTTTATGGATTTAACTCCGGCTTCCCACAATCCTCCAAAATGAGGTGCGGAAGGCGGGTTAAAGTGCCAACATATCCCATCTTGGGCTAGTGTTTCCGCCATCTGCTTGTTAGCTTGCAGTATGGCTGTTCTGAATTCCTTTTGTAGGACTTTATCAGCTCCAACGAAATTAGAGCCACAATCTGAAAAGATGTCTGTGGTGAGTCCCCTTCGGCTGGAGAAACGGCGAAAAGCTGCTATAAAGGCTGCTGTGGACAAATCTGACACAGCTTCTATATGAATGGCTTTGGTTGCCATGCAAATGAAGATGCATATATACCCTTTATATACCCGATTATTTCGAAATTTAGAAACCTTTAAATTGAAAGGACCAGCATAGTCTAGGCCAGTTTGTTGAAACGGTTTAGTCATACTGACCCGTGGTGAAGGTAGATTTCCCATAATTTGATTTTTGATAGGTGCGGATTGCTTAAAGCAAGTTATACACTTATGTAACACTTGTTTTATGGTTTTACGTCCTTGTGGAATCCAAAATTCGTTTCGAATGATGGATAATACCAGTTGCGGGCCTCCATGCAGCGTTTTTGTATGGAAGTGTTCAATGATTAAGATGGTTAGTTTGCTGTCCTTTGGCAGGAGTATTGGGTGTTTTTGATTATAAGAAATGTTAGCATTTCTCAATCGACCACCTACCCGAATTAACCCATTGTTATCTAAAAAGGGGTTGAGTGATAAGATCTTGCTTCTAACTGGAAGCGGATTTTGTTCTTGTAGACATTTAATTTCAGTACCGAACGCGGCATTCTGTGCTGCTTTAATGAGCCGAATTTTCGCTTGAACGATTTCTGTTGGATGAAGTAATTTTGGCTCCATTGGTTGTTCTTGGATGGATTTCACCAATGGACTTTTGCATTTATTTATGAACTTAATGCAATAGGCAATTATGCGTTGTAATTTTGAAAAGCTGGAAAATTTTCCAAACAAATCGTCGATACTTGAATGAGCTATTGTGAAATGGGTTACGCGTCTTTGTTCAGTTTCAGGCTTATTAGCTGGAATTGTTTTAGATTTCGGCCAATCACTTTCACTGTCCTGCAAGCAATGAGGTCCATGCCACCATAGCTCATGATCAATCAATAATGAAGACTTAATTCCTCTGGAATTGCAGTCGGCTGGATTGTCAGCAGATTTTACATGATGCCATGCTTTGATGTCGATCAAACCCTGAATTTTCGCCACCCTATTAGCCACATATGTCTTATACTTATTAGTGTGACTACGAATCCAAGCTAACACAATAGAAGAATCTGTCCACGCGAACGTGGGAACTAGATCGAATTGTAGATCTATTTTAACCCGATTGATGGTTCGTGCCAAGAGAACCGCACCGCACAATTCAAGACGTGGGAGAGATACAGATTTAACCGGCGCTACCTTTGACTTTGCCATAAGTAAATTAACATGAACAACTCCTTCGTCATCAACAACTCTAATGTAAACGGCAGCAGAATACGCTTGATTAGGAGCATCTGAGAATCCGTGTATTTGGCAGGTGGATAAGTTACTTGTAGTATGTAACCAACGCGGTATGTTGATGCTACTAATGTGATGTAAATCTGCTTTAAATTCGCACCACTGTTTATCAATGGTTGCCGGTAAGGGTTCATCCCATGAACATCCTGCAAGCCATAAAGCTTGCATCAATATTTTGGCAATGATTATAATTGGCGATATCCAGCCAAGTGGATCGAAAAGCGTTGCAATTTCTGAAAGAATAGAACGCTTTGTAGAGAGGCAATCTGATTTCCTTTTGTATTGTAGCGTGAAACAATCAGATCCTGGAAACCAATGAATGCCTAAAGTTTTTACGGACTCATCGCTTGCGAATCGCAAAGGAATTTCAACTTCTCTGTATGGTTCGGGAATCCTAGATAGTAAATCTGAAGAATTGCTAACCCATTTCCTCAAATTAAATCCGCCGGAAGATAACAGATTGATAAGTTGATCTTGTATTTGGTAGGCTTCTTCCTTTGTATCTGAGCCTGTAAGAAGGTCATCAACATAGAAGTCACGAGACACTATCTTCGCAGCTTCGGGGAATTTGTCAGCTTCGTCAATGGCTAGTTGATTGAGCGTTTTTATTGCGAGATAGGGAGCTGGCGTGGTGCCAAAGGTTACAGTGGTTAATTTGTAATCCATAATTGGTTCATTTTGATTATTCCTCCAAAGTATTCTTTGGTAGGTTTGATCTGGAGGTTGTACCTTTATCATCCTGTACATTTTCTCTATGTCAGCAGACAGCGAATTTGTACTTTCGCCATCTGAGGATGATTGAGAAGAGTTCAGACTGCAGTACTGGACCCGTATGCAGCTGTTCGTTTAGACTTTTTCCATTAGTCGTTTTTGCTGAAGCATCAAAGACGACGCGAACCTTTGTAGTGGTGATATCTTTGATGACAGCATGATGAGGAAGATAGTAGCTTTGCTCGTTACTTACTATCTTGCTAGCCACTGTCATGTGACCTAATGTCTTGTATTCGTTTATACAAGCTCTGTATTCCTGATAAAGTTCAGGATTTCGTTCTAATTGCCGTTCTAGGCTGTAGAACCTACGTAATGCCATACGTCGAGAGTCGCCTAGGCTAGGGCTTTCTGTGGTGAAAGGCAGACGAACTTCGTAACGGCCGTGTGCGTTACGAAAATGAGTTTTTTGGTAAAACTTTTCACATTCTTGATCTGCTTTAGACAGCTTTCTTCCTGGATTAACTTCTTCAGTTTCCCAGACCTGACGTAAAAGTTTATCCAGTGAAGTGTCGTCGTCGTAATGAGCCTTTGCTGTTAACGCAGATGCTGTTAAGAATGTGGATGTATTTTATAACTTTCCGAAAAGTATCCATCCGAGGGTACTGTTTTGGGCAGTTGGTGTTCCTGGAGGACCTTTCCGTAAACCTTCCAAAAGAATTTCACTGTACACTTCTGCTCCTAAAAGCAGGTCAATTTTTCCTGGTTTAAAGAAAAACGGATCGGCAAGTGGTAGCTCATGTATATGACTCCATTCTTTATTTGGAATGGTTGAAGGAGGTAAAATGTCCGTAATTGTGTCCACTATAAGGGCTGTAACTGTGGTTGCCTTAGTTGTGGTTGAATAAGGATAAATGTTCAAAGTAGTTTGTTTTTGAACATTTGTAGTTTCAGTTTTTTCCAGGCCCGTGATTTGAATTTCCACGTTTGTAGTGGATGATTGCAGCTTACGTGCGGCGGCTTGGGTTACAAATGAAACTTGAGAGCCTGAATCTATCAAAGCTCTCAATACCAACATGTTTCCTTTTTTGTAGGAACGTTTAACAGTGCTGTTGCAAGCAGTGCTTGTTTGGTACGTTGGTTTTTTGTGTGAAGCGTGTGAAGAGAGTTATTGGATGTGGAAGGTGAATTACAAGGTTGAGCTTTTGATTGCTGCTCCCTTGGCTTGAATTGGGTCATAACCCTTGGAGTGGCATTATTCCTGTGAAGTAAAGAATGATGCCTCCTTCCACATCGCTGACATGAAAACCTACTCGTACAAGTTTTCGTGTTGTGGCCTTTTGATAGGCAATTATTACACAATTGATTTGATGTGACAATTTTGAAGTTATTGTCTACATCGAGTTTTATAAATTTCGGACATTTAAATAGACGGTGCTGCTCTTTGCACAAAGGACATGCTTGGGTGTATGAAGTAAGATGGGTAGATGCTCTCGGCACATGAGCATTTTTGTTGACTAGGGACGGTTTGGTATCGACTATGGCTTCTAAAATTCTAAATCTACATTGTAAAAATAATTTTAAGGACTCGAAAGTGGGAAGTCCTTCTGCAGTATTGACCTCTTGTTCCCATGCACGGTGCGTTTCTGCTGGTAAACATTGTACCACCATATAGATGAGAATTGCATCCCATTGCTTAGTGGAAACTTGCAATGTCTCGAGTTCGAAGATACATTCGGAAGACTTATCTAGCAAGGTTTTGATAGCCTTGGCTGATTCGTGGGCTGCTTTAGGTAGATTAAAGAGTGCTTTCAATTGGGCATTTACCAAGACTCGTTTATTATCATACCTTTCAAGCAATATCTTCCATGCGCTGTCATAACTCGAGTTGGTCATAGGAAATTGACGCAATAAGTGCTCTGCTTCTCCAGATACACTTAACTTCAAATAATGCAATTTCTGCACCGGAGATAACACAGAATTTGAATGCACCAGGGAATTGAATAGATAGTGAAAAGGCCTCCATGAATCGTAAGAACCTGAGAATTTTGGGAT
Organism: Dioctria linearis; assembly: GCA_963930735.1. NCBI lineage: Eukaryota > Metazoa > Arthropoda > Insecta > Diptera > Asilidae > Dioctria > Dioctria linearis. The sequence goes on along the minus strand of OZ005740.1, from coordinate 87,202,336 downwards.
TGTGATGCTAGGTAATCTCAGAGACGATGAAGTTTCATGTTCTGATTTTGGACTTGATTCAACCTTTGTTTCGAATGCATCTAATGCATCCCTAAGAATACCTCGAAACATGAAGTATTTGTTTTCCACATTTGAAAATTGATCGTTTGCGAAGTAATCGTACTTTTGAAGTCCACTATCTTCCAAGGCTTGCGTGGCTTGGATAATTGTATAGTGATCTTTCTTATAATCTGACCAAATTTCACTTAGAGCGGTTAATCGCTCAGAAATAAAACCTCTCGTTCGTTTTTCTACATCAGTCTTGGTGTAGTTATTGAACGATTTTTCGAAGATTATTGCAGAGGTGGCTTGGTTGCCCAAAAGTTTTTGAAGTGCAGACATGTTTAAAAGATTGACAAAATAAAACACTAGTCCTTAAATCCGGCTCGAAGGACCATAAAATGTACTGTCCGTTAATAGAACGTACACGCAAATTTGATTAAGTGACTGAAATGAATGCACTGGTAAATTTGGATCAAGATCAGTGGTCTATTTCCCAACAACAAATCAACACTGTTCACTTTCTTTGACTCGCAAGAAACTGCTGCACTTAGTTTTTAGAATCTCCCACTATTTAGATCAGATTATGTATAAAAAGGTTTCAGGTCAACGATTCAAAAGTATGGGAAAAAAAACACTCACAGGATTGTTAATAATAAATATATAAATAGATATTCAATATATATAATTAATCTAGAGCAAAAGATAGAATAATATAACTTCGAAACACTGGCACACGTGCTTAACTTAAATATCTCAAGTAATTGTATTAAGACAGAATTATATAAATAATTGGGTCAGAGATCAACATACACTAGAAAACACCACTTATTGACACCGATTTATAATGTAGGACTTTGAGAAATAGATATATCAAGACAAAACTGTGTAGATAAATTTGGGTCTGAGATTTTTGTATTACACTAAAACACTTATTAGCACCAAGTTATAATATGAGATCGTCAAAAAATGTAATAAAAATATATATGTAAAATAGATATGCACATGAAATGTATAATATATACACAAAAAGAGATCGAGATCAGTCAGCTTGTCGTTTATATAGCCCTTGCTTGCCCACGACACCACTGATAGAGAAGCAGCGGCGCATGATTACAAGAATTGGCAATGCAGCTGTGCTCTTACGGTACTAGCGATAAAATTTGCTTAGCAACGAACAAAAATGCATAGCAACAAGAAATTTAGAGTTTCACATGCTGCTGTGATAAATTAATTATATTTGCAAAAAATATTCTCTCTATCACGTTGCGAATAAATTCCCGTTGGATGGTACTTGTAATTATGATAATGATAGAGTTGTAAATTGATCGGCTTGATCTGATTGTATTTGTGCCATGCATTGTATGTTACATGACAACACATGCTTTTGATAGATGTTGTACCTATTTTTGGGAAGATTGTAATTAGATTGAATTTGTTTTCTTTTCAGAACTCAATTTCATCATGGTATTGTTGTAATATGTTCCCTTTTCAGGAATTGTTTTTGAGAATAATTTTAATTTAATTTGCTCAATGAGGCTATACTTTTATGTTGTATTTGTGCAATATGCTATGAAGATGATAAATACATGGCTATGTTGGCTTGTGTATCTGTGTTTTGATTGAGAGTGATTAAATTAGATTTAATTTTATAAAAACTTTCATGCTTTGTTTTCAGGATATTTTCTTTTCAGAAGTTACCTGTTAAAAAATATATATTCGAAGCAATTTGGTTCGAACATTTTGTACAATACCAGTTACTTTGGCTCAAGTGGAACGTTCATTCAGCCCATTGGCGAGAGGAAAATACGTATTAAGGTCAAATATGTGTCAAAATCGGTTAAATAGCTTAGAAGCCGCTTTAGCGAGGGAACTAGATTTCGAAAATATGATAAAACATTTTGCAAATAAAAAAGCGTGAAAAGCTTTATTACACTGATTTTTAATGCATAATTAAGTTAAATTAAATAAATACTATAAAATATATTCTGTTATTTACTTTTTTAGACTCAACAAATTTTTTATGTTTTTTCCTGAGCCCTGTGTTGTCTCTTGACGGCTCTGAATATAGGGCTACTAGAAGCAACGCTGATGAGGAGTTGTTTCATAGACTTAGAACGGAATATGAGGTCCTGCATAGATATCTGTATCGTCAATACGTGTGGTCAATTGAAAATAGCATTAGCTCCAATAGTAAGGCCTTTTGGTCCTTTTTTAAATCCAAGCGTACAACTTCCTCTTTTCCTAAGGTTGTAAATTATGGTTCTAATAAGTCGATCGATTTGCACACCAGCTGCAATCTTGTTGACAATTACTTCAAATCTGTTTATTGTAACGATTTTTTTAATGAATGGGACGAAGAATATCCCGTTAACACTGATACACCCCTTTGGATGTTGGTTTATTGTTTAATGCTGATGACGTCTTGAAGGGTCTCAATGATCTCCATTCCCCTACAAGACTAGATTCTGATAGGTTATTCGCTACTGAAGACTTGCTTTGTTTTTTGGCCGAACCTTTATGTAAGACTTTTAACCTATCCTTAAGTACCGGTAATTTTCTTGATGAGTGGAAAATTTCATTTATCACTCCTATATTTAAATCATGTTGCAAAAGTACTGCAGAAAATTACATACCAGTCTCTGTAGTGAAGGTCGTACCAAAATTACTAGATTATATACTTAACTCTAAGGTGATTTCTCCAGTTAAGAAATATATAGTCCCTGAGCAACATGGCTTTATTAGGAGTAGGTCATGTGTAACTAATCTTACATTATTTTCGAACTATACTACAAGTGCTTTTGAAGATCGTGTTCTATTCATATAGATTTCTCGAAGGCATGTGATAAGATCAGCATTCCTCTTCTCATTCATAAATTGAAAATTATAGGTTTTCACTCCTCTTTTTTAAGCTGTGTTATGGCCAATTTATATAACCGTAAATATTACGTAAGGATTGCCAATATTATATCTGATGTAATAACGGTCACTTCGGGAGCTCCTTAGGGCAGTCACTTAGGTCCTCTATTGTTTCTGCTTTTCCTTAAATGATATAGCAGCTTGCTTCATTTTTGCTAAATGCCTAATATTTTCGGATGATTTAAATTTCGTTGGAATAGACTCTCTAAACCATTGCTTACTACTGTAGAATGATCTCAATATTCTTTTTGATTGGTGCTCTAAAAATAATTTACATCTTAACATATCAAAATGTAAAATCGTTACTTTTCATCTCATCTCTTGTCCCATCTTGTTTGATTATAAAATTAATCACGATATAGTTCCTGGAACAATTGATATTATGGAGTTAGGTGTTATTTTTGACACTAAATTGGCATTTATCCCGCACATTAACACTATTATCAGTAAATCGAGACGTCGTTTAGGTTTCCTTAAGCGGAACTCCAAAGACTTTCATAACATTCATACTTTCAAGGCATTATACTTTTCGGTCGTGAGATCCATTCTTGAATATACATCCATTGTTTGGTGTGCAAATTATATCGTATAAATTGATCGTATTGAATCCACGCAAAACGCATTTACAAGATTTGTTCCACGAAAAATAAATTACCAGAATGACGACTTACGGTGTAGGATATTGTTAATTGTAAACTGCTTGGCCTGTCTAGTCTGAAACTTCGTCGGAAAATTTCCTGTCCTTTATTTGTGAAGGATATACATTCGTTTAAAATAAAATTGTTTGAATTGCTTTTATTAATTAATACATATGCTCCTTAAAGACCAATTCGTTTAAGGGAAATTGTGTATTTAATTGCAATATTTCTCATTACTTGCAGATATTTATATGTCTAGAGCAAAAATTTAAAAGTATGTTTTTCGAAAATGTTTTAAAAAAGAAAATGATTTTATTCGTTAAAAGTAGGATAAGTCAATATCTTTTGTTTACGTAATAATGCTATACAAGTCTGTTTATTATATTTAGTAGTCTGTCCTGTGCAGCTGCGGTGGCTCCTAGGGCGACGACGATGCTCCTCGTTGCGTTCACAGGGAAAATTTTGAAGCTGGTGGGTTTTATCAGAGATTGTTCCAAAGCATGCAGAGTAAAGTTGGCTCTTATGTTCAATACAAGTGCGGTATATTATATTATATTATAAACCATCACGGATTTTAAGTTAATATTACCTACATATTATAGTCGCTGGTAATTATAAATATTCTAAAGGATTACACCCTAAAAATTAATATTTGCTAAACTGTGAACTCAATCGGTGCACTCTTGCGGCTGTGTGCGGATCTTCCATATTATTAGATATATGATTAACAGCTTCAGTTCTTTAGCAACTCTGTAAATAACCTCTTGATAAATATGTACATCCGAAAAGAACCGAAAACACCCGGTGGTCGAAGGTTTCATGCTACCGTCACAAATAGAATAAACAATCAAGTATGTACATCTAAGTGTGAATATTTTGCAAGGAGGGTGGATACTAATCTACTATGAGAAAAGCTATGGTGTTATTGCCACGCCTCAGGTGTCTTCGGAAATCCTAAAGCTAAATGTTCAAATCAAACCATCTTTTTTAATGCTTTTTTATTGAATACACATTAGATACAGTACGTTTGGCCCATAGCTGGCACTTCTCCCAATTAACAATAAAAGACTGAAAAACGCCTGGCAGCGAAAAATTACAAGCGTAGCTTAGAATTTGTATTGCAGCGATATGGTTAACAAAAGGACAAAGAGAACAACCAACCGAATACGCTTTCCACAGCAATCAAATTCGATCTGCAGAAGTTGAATGGATGTAAATGGAGAAATTCTTTCGGAGAAGAGCTCGCAGACTACCTTCGGTATTAGTATACCAAACTGTATTCTGAGTCGATGTCATTAGTATCCTCGTACATCACTAACCTTCTCCAGCACATGGTCCCAATTCCTCTGACGAAAATAGGAACGCATTGGACAGATTTGCCTTCTAGTTGCAGGGAATCTATCATGCGTCAGATACCAAAGAAGAGTGATCTTAGGAGGATGTGATATTTGAAATCCAGGAACAATGCAAAATATGGGCTATAAAAATCGACTAAAAAGCATTATACCCAACACTCTGCTAAGTAGCTACTTCAGTTGTAACTCTGAAAAGTCGCACTGTATGACTGATCATAGTATCTGCGACAATATCGTTGTTGCAAAAGATATTCTTGCATACCACGAGAAAACTAAGATATTAAGACAGCTAATGGAAATAATATCTCTGGATTAGAAGAAATCATTTAGTAACTTGGATTATGAACATTATTTTGCTGTTCTCGATACACTTCAGATCCCACTCAGCTGGATTGAGATGATCACAGCGCTATAAAGTATAAAGATGTTGATCTGGAACCACTGCTTTTGAAGGCAGAGATATGCGGTTCGCCTTTAATCCATCAGCATAAAGTCAGATAAGCTGTTTATATTTGTAATAGGTAATGAGGCGTCTTCAGACGCACATGCACAATTCATTTCATGGATAAGGGTGTGATTGGAGAAATAACGAATGGACTTATATATAGTTATCCCTCCTACTACAAACACGTAAACAAAGCTTACCGATCACCTGATTCAGAGAAATAGCACAGTCTATGAAGGGGATGGTACTTTATTTTATAGTTTAAAGAGATATCTCTTTGCGTCTTTTCACCTCTTCCCTAAAAAACCGGTTTGCATACTGCATCAAGAATACTCGTCTGGGATGGCCCAATCATAATTGTTTTGTCAGAAGCTGCTACGCTTCTAATAAATGAAGTAACGTTTGGTTAAACGTGGCAACAGATTACATCTATGCCGGACGGTGTGCACTCTTCACTTCCATTTTTAATCGGCGTGAGTTGGGCCCCTTAAAAAATGACATCTTTTTACATCGTGGGGTAACGTTGGACTACTACTACTATTACTTTGAAGGATTCCAAATTTTGTTTTCAACATTTTTGTGAATTGGTGATAAATATATACCCCAGAATGTGCGAAAAACATCTTCGCCTTGATTTTCTAGGTTTTTGATGCTACAGTTTTGATATTATCAGTGCCTACTGCAGTTTTTTTCGTCACACTTGTAGCGTCCTTCGTATGTATAATTCGTAATATTAGTAAATAATTATAACGTCATAAAAAGGTTGGAAAAGCTTTGAATATTAAATTGAGAAGTAGCATAAAGAATAACTGTAGACATAGGAAATATAAATGTAATCAAATTCACAAACACTGTATAAAAGTAAATTTTCATAGAAAACATAAGCGCATTTGAATTCCTAGTATACACAGAGTATTCATGTTCTTGTCACTAAGCTACAGCAATTTATAGAATACATTGCGGTTAAAAATTAATTTGAAATAACAAACAAAAAAGTTTAATTAAAAATATAAAATACCAAGATATATTTACACTATAAATAAAACTTTATACAATAATAAATATTAAAAAAATTTTATTTTTCAAATCTTTATTTATTTATATATATAAAAAACTGGCATTACAAAATGCCAACAACTCAATTGATGACAACGGAGAATAAATAAAACAACGCTGGAACCTTTGGAATATCAATAGCTCTCATAGCACAATTCTTAGTAATGAAACCAACTCTCCGTAAGATCACTCTTGCGGCCTCTTGTTTGAATATAATTCAAATTTGACAATACAGTAGTGTTTTAACAAATGAGATATACAGTAATTATTTTTATAAAGCTTGAATATTTTGAAATAAATGGTCATCCATTTTTCAGTTATAACAGACAAATTTGGATTAGATTTAAATATCCTTGAGTTCGGTTGCTCTCACTAGTCGTTGATAAAATCTCCGTAAGGAACTCTACATGAGCCGAACTTGCTCTTGAACAGTTTGGTTTTTGTATTTTCATTACATTGCATTTCTTTCTAGCTTTTTTTAGTTTAGGTTCTACATTCATAAAAAAATTATTGTTGTTATTATTATCTTCTCTTCACTTCCCCTTTTACTCTATTCTGTATTTTTATTTAATTCTAATTTTTCAGTCTATTTCAGTTTTTTACTTACCATTCTATTAAATTTTCTAAACATAAGTATGTCCATTGACAAGTCACTATAAAATCATCATCAGAGAAATGCAATGTTTTGATTACATCATCAGCAAAATAAACTGAATTTACCTTTATTCATTTATATCCATCAGATTTTGGTGTATAATTTGATTTCTCCAGTTTTTTATTAGGGGCAATTAAGTAGTAATTTCCTAATTTCAAACTGAAAATTAATAAATTCATTTCAATATTTCGTATTTATAATATTGCGTTAAATATTTTTCAAATAATTCCAATTAACAATCACCAGATATTTATACGAATATACAAAACGAGCAAAATCAATCAATCAATCACAGCTACTCGCTCATCATAATTTGTGATTGGAGTGTGATAAAAACTGTAACTGAATTCGGAGGAAGCTGAACTGAATTTCATTCTGTTTTACGGCACTGACCTGGACTCCTAGCTGTTCTGCAATCAATTAAATTTTGTGTCCTGCTGGGAAATATTTCCAATTTTTTTTAATTGCCTTTGGGTAAAACATAATGAATTGGCGGCATGTGAGATGAAGAGTCCATCTATCGCTCAATTTTTCAAAGTTGCCGAATAATTAATTTCCGTTGCACTCCAGTCAATCAAATGCATTGAAAAAAGGGTGGTACGAACCATTGAAAAAATATCGCCACTCATGTTCACGGCAAAACTTTTGTTGAAATTGAAGAGGAAGCTTTTTCATGGTACGTTCGATACATGGACAATTTCCATCTACCTGCTAACATATAAAACTGTCATTGAAATCGATGTTACTCTGCCCCAATCAATATTACAAAGTTCTTTGATTGCTTCATAGATTTCAAACTTATAAGAAATTGTTTTATGAGCTATTAGACATTTCAATCCATATGAAATTATATCTGAACAAATTTGGATCAAATTATGAAGCAACTCTTTATAGCGAATTTGTGATCCACTCTATATTTTCGATAGTCTGTAATTTCCGGCATATATGTATGTATGTACAACACAGATATATATCTAGCCAGAATCTACTCTCTGTAATTCCCCACCTTCGGCAGACAAACGACTTGTTGTAGTTTTTTTTTACTGTCTGGTAAAATATTACTTAGGCCATTGTAACAGGAAGGGATTTACTGTGATGAATGGAGTAGATTCAGCTGCCTATTCTTCTACATTGCATCAATTTCACTTAAAGTGCCACGGGTGATCAGAAAGAGTTTAAAAGCAGAGGCAGAATCAACTGTGTAGCTCATTCCTAATGGATCGATATTATGTAGCGATCGCAAGCTCTTTTCAATATAAATATTTGCTTTCGCGATGATCACTGGATGTCAATTCCGATCAGATTGGATTGAAAGCGTATGCTGTCCATTCATTTATTTCACTTTAGCGATCGCGTCGGTATTATACTGACAAATGAAGTTTCTTCAGTGTCATAAGCTGATCACTATTTTCTGCGTATCAATTGCAAGACATCTCAATATTGCAATGTTATGCTTTAATTGATGAAGAGGAGGAGTCAGTTTTCATTCAGATTCCTTATAATTCCTAGAGAAGGTGTCATAATTAATATTATTAACCGATGTATAAATACTCTCAGCGACTGATCCCTATCAGGATGGGGTTGATTTAAAAATCTAGGATTTTAGTGCTTCTAGATGGAATTGAGGTGCGAGCTAAGTCCTCTTTTCCAATATGAAATTTAGTAACAATAAGGAAAAACAACTGCTTTGAATTGCAACCAAAATCGTTTGGTAGTAAAATCAGAATTAAAAATGTTGCCTTCAGCAAAATTGATCATTTAATTAAGGGATAACGCCACTGTAAATTTTTTGAAAAATCGATTTTGTTTTTATTGGTTTAAAAAATAGTTTAAATCCTCTAGAATAAGAAAAAAAGGTCCCGGGCAAGAATTTTTTTTTCTTTTGAAAATGGAGATCACCACCAAGTGCGTCAAACTTGCTCCGAAACGACTAGCTGAAGCTTGAAACACAATTGGAGCCTTTCAGCCAGCTTTATCGCCAGCTTTCTTCTAAAGCTGACTGAAAAGCCGAATTGAACACAACTGACCTTTTTGACATTTGCAACTTTAACTTGTTTATCGGAAAACATTTATTTTTTACCTTCATTTTTTTTATTTTTTCCAATAAAAAAGTATTCTCAAAACTTTAAACGCGTTTTTCTCGAAACACGGGTTTTCAAAATGGCACGCAGCATAACTCGAACAATTTTCATATTTTCGACCTGAAATTTTGACCAGATGTGAACATTAACATTATCTAGAGAATGTCGTACGGGATTTTCAATAACTTTATTTGGTAATTTTTTATTAACAAAAAGCCTGCCGTTTTTTCGTCAAAAATCAAACTTTTTTTTCAAACGGGCGCCAAATATACACTAGATTTTTTATTTTTTTTTATTTTGGTCTAGATTGAAATGTGCACCAGTGGTGCTGCGTGCCGCGGAGCTCTACAAGCAAAACATATCCCGGGAAGATGGCTGTGGAGCCGCCATTTTGTTTTTTTTTGTGTCCGAAAATTTATCAATAAAGTTCAATGTATGGCCAATAATACCCTTAAAAGGTTTTTTTCAAACACCTTTAATTTTTCGAGAAAAAAATTCGTGAAAAAACCTTTTCTTTTTAGCCGTTACAGAGGCGTTATCCCTTAAATCTATTAAAAAAGATCAAGAAATTCCAGAACAAATCTCTGCAGTAAGAAGTGTCACGTTGACGCAAAATAAACAAATGAACAAGTTCGCCGTGATTTCGAAAATATTTTTGGAATTGTAGAAGGCCTCGACCGTTATTAAGGATTTGTTGTTTTCTAGTCCGTGACACCGTAGATGCTGAATTGTTTTTCGTTCCAACATTAAACGCTGTCGTGTTGTTTTTAAATAAACTTAATCATTTTAAACCATTCTTGTTTTCCTTAAATTACTTTTCATCATATCCATTCGATCTTGACAATTCAGAAGTGCGATCTGAACGTGAAAAGAAGAGGGTGCGAAGAAATTGCATAATCAGTTTTGTTCTAACAAAATGAAAAGTGAGCGAAGTTCATAAAACCTGAAAAACAAGTTGTAAAGTACAATTATGGCTCAAGTACGAATGAACAAGCTCTAAGTACGTGAATTAAAACAGAAGTTGGCGGAACTAGATGCTCCCTCAACGGGGACAAAGGCAGGGCTAGTTCTTCCTTTAATGAAAAAATTGGGCAGTGGAACCGTCACAGTTAAAACGGATAGTTTAGCCGATTTGGACGAGCTGAAAGCGGATATGACGAAATTGACGAATTTGGTTATACACAAGCGCAACAGATATCGATAGTACAGAATTCGACTTCCAGGATACCAACGCAAGCGAGCTCTCCTTTGTTGGAGAAGAATTACCTAAACACAAGCAGATCTTCAATGCCTACCACCTCAAACCGAGATGGGGCTATAACTTCGAAGAATTTTACCTCATCAAGCATCAACACTGTTATTGCAACGATAACACCATGAAATTACGTAGCGGAAGATCTCTCAAACTCAACTTTGGAAGAAATCACTGAGCCACAAAAACACATTACAAGCCTGTTACCTGTTTACAGTTCTATTTCGTCGTCATCATTTCATAATATTCGTCATATCGTAGAAATTTTGCCGGAATTTAATACGACCGATGAATTTTCGTTAAATTCGAAACAATTTGTTGCCCACATAGCTCAACTATTCGAAGCATACCCTTAGGATCAGGGGGCTTTTGCATTTTCAGTTCAGTCTAAGCTAAAGGAGCCTGCAATGATTTGGGTCGATAGTATACCAACAGTATTTACCCAATGAAACACATTTGTAGAGGAGTTCATGCAGAATTTTCCAATGCCCGTAACCGAAGCAGATATTCACATAGCAATGATGAATACTTCCCGACAGCCAAATGAAATAGTGGAATGGTTTGTATACAGAATTCAAGCTAAGGGTGTAAGAGGTGGCTTGTCAGAAGCATCCACTATTAAGTACATACGCAGAGGATACGCAGATGGAGTTACAATGCACTATAGCAATTAGTGAGTTCCGATCAATGAACGAAATGCTTATCGCCATTCGACGATATTTCGTGAATGCTGGAAAAAGAGAAGACACGCAAGAAATACGCCTTTCTAATCCACCTAATCAGCCGTGTAAATCTAGAAGTAATTCTACAACTCAAGTAGAAGAGTGACTGGCTGCTAGACTACCGGATTGTGTACGAATAGTTCGAAAATATTACAACTGTTTTGAGCAAGGACATTTATCAATCCATTGTCCAAAACCCCAACGGCGAATGTGATGCAAGAAATGCTTCAAGTCTCGCCACGACGAACAGCAATGCCCGTACAGAAAGTTACCGAATACAACAACTCACAGGAATATTCGGCATATTGAAGTATATTACGAAACGAAGGGAAAAATCACGAAGCCAATAAAAATTAACTGAAGTGAAACGAATGCACTTATTGATAGTGGCAGCGATTGTTCTCTGATCCAAAACTCATATCCGTCGTCATTGGGATTTGCGCTTCAGCCATCCGATAATTACGTGAAGGGATTTGGAGGAACTATCTTGACATCAACAACGAAACTGCCTTGCACCATTTCGATTACAACGTGATATCGGAAAAGTCTTAATTGGAATTGACATACTAGCAAATTGTGAATTACGCGTAATCATTGAAGCAGGTTAATCCCATTTGGAAAACATAAATGCCAAGAAAATTAATTTTGGTTTAAATCTATGAGAAGGGGAGAAGGCAGCGTCTGATGAAATTCTTCAAGAATAAACAGGGTGTTCCGCAGAAAATTTATCGAAATTAGGTAAATGTAATATTAGTCAAATAACTATAATTGAATTCAGATAAGCCCATTAACCGAGCTCCGTATAGAATACCATTCACTTAGAGACAAAGAGGTAGAAAAAGCGTAAGTGAATTGGACGTGGAACAAGCTAACACAATCCCGAAGAGCCGATCAAGAAGCTGAAATGTGGTAAAATGTGCAAACAAACATATGGGTGGAAAAACCGAAACAGTAATGTATTTTGATAAAGCGGCACCTATAACGTTTCGGTTACTGCACCTTGATCACCGTGGACCATTTCCACGAAGCCCACTTGGATGCACACATATACTAGCAATCTCTGATGGGTTTACTAAGTATCTTGTAGTACAACCACCGGTGCGCAATACGAAAAATCAACCCATTCTCAGCGCTATCAGTGACCGTAAGAGGTTTTTTTTACTTCCGAGTCAAGTAAGGGTAGAGTATTTACGTCAAAGTCGTTTGAAGAGTGTTGCGACAACAACGGAATACAACATGTGAAAACTGCCATTCGAACGCTTCGCGTTAATGGACAAGTAGACCGAGCCAATCAACTTATCCTAAATTTGTTACGAATTACAATGAAAGACAAGTCCAGGTGGGACGAGTGCTTACGAGAATAACAATGGTCGATCAACACTCAACAAAGCGCAACTACGCAAACGAGCATATCTTCGACTTCAGCCTCCGTTATCTTACTAGAAATCGAATGCTACAAACTCTGCAGGACGACCCGTTAGGCAACACAGCAACTCTGCTCATGAGTTATAAACGAGAGCAGTTAGCTCGCAAAATTGCGGTAGAGTGAGAGAAATGGAAAAAAAAGCTTCGATGCTCGGCACAAAATACCGACAGTTTATCAGGAAGGGAACCTCATCGTCTTAGAGGCCGTACCGACTGCTGGAGAAGAGTTCCATAAACTTGAAACACGTTACCAAGGGCCTTAGGTAATCTTAAGAAGCCTGGGTAAGGATCGTTACGTTATAGAAGATATCGAAGGTGCACCCCGGAAAAAAGGAAAATTCCATTCAGTTTTTTCTGCAGGCAGGCTGAAACCGTGGTGTGGACTATACCCAGAATAAGACGCAACCAGCGAAGAGAGATTTTCCGACACCGAAGATAACACAAGGACAACGAAGTCTACGTACTAGAAGGGGCAGAGACCGTCCCATGTTAAGAACGGCCGAGCTGTCACGTTACCTGGCAACGCTAAATAATAAAAGCAACAAGTTCACCGTGATTTCGAAAATATTATGGAATTATAGAAGGCCTCGACCGTTATTAAGGATTCATTGTTTTTCCATCCGTGAGACCGTAGATTTTGAATTGTTTTTCGTTCCGATATTAAACGATGTCGTGTTGTTTTTAAATAAATTTAATCATTTTAAACCAGTCTTGTTTTCCTGAAATTACTTTTCATCATATCCATACGATCTTAACAGAAGTATGCGATAAGAATACGATGTATATACAAATACATACATATTTTATATTCATAATCATATGATAAAATTTTACAGAACAAAGTGTGAAACAAGCGAGACTTCACCGACAAAAAACATTTATCAGCGGACTTTTTTTACGGCACGCATTTACATCTGCATGTGGGCCCCTTTCAGATGGTTTGAGATGAATATCAAGGGACTGAATACCTAAATCTTCAAGTCTTCTTCCGACGGAATTTATCCAAGCAAATAATTTATTAGGGTCGAATGTGATAAATATTTTCGACCGCGAAATAGGGTACTCAGGCACCTAATTAATAATGAGCTCATGGAGTTAATTTCTATTGACAATCGGGGTCATCTCGCGTTTGATAAAAGGGCGTGTGGTTGGTTGGTCGGTTGGTGGGAGCTAAAAAATTTAAATGTGTATACTAAAATGTAGTTTCAGTGAAAGACATGCGTACTATACTAAATATTATTTTCAGTGATTTTAGCTGACAGTGCAAAGTATTTACATCAATCCAAAGGTGTTTCAAGTCCGTAGTACCCCTAGTAAGCCAAGTATGCTATGCCTAGGCTTGGCCCACATCAACTAGCAGAAAATTTAAGATTGTTCTGAACTGAAATAATAACACACTGGGTTTTGTGAAATTCATGAACTAACAATTACATTTATTCTTTCTTCATTCCCTACGCCCGTTATCAATAACATATTTTAGCTAATAGTCATGGCTAGATAGGTTAGAATTTTAATTATTATTATACGTGTTGAATTAAGTTAGTGTGGTTAGTGTGAGAAGCTATACGAATTACTCCAAGCGTATTTAAAATTCCGTCCTTTCCTGATCCCTTGATGATAGCAGTAGGATGTTCCAAAACAATTGCAGTTTGTTTTAAAATTTTGAGGCCGTATAACTTGTGCAAAAATATTGATAACTTTTAGCCGAGCAGTTGACTTCCAGCAGCATAAAAAAAACCTCTTCTTTTCGGTATTCGTTTTTACTTCTCATTACCATACCATTTTCGCTGGGCTTTGAATGTTCAGAATTTGTTAGGCTTTAAATAGTGGTTTTTGTGGTGGGTCGAATAGAGATTATTATGTTTTCTTCGTTTGTTGATTCTCCTGCGAGTTTATTCGAGCTTGTAGAAAACATTTAATAATATGTCTAAAGTTGCAGATATAGATTAAAATTTAAATTGTTGACTTCTCTTGTATTATTTTTTATTATAGTTTTGTTTACTTGTAATTGTAATTTTATTGTGCGTTTATTTATTATCTTTATCGTTTTAATTCTATGGCTTAAGACTAATATGAGAATATGCAGAATGTAAGTATATTTACAAATGACAAATTAAATCTTGTACCTTATCCAGCCTTACAAGGTTACCTGACGTTGAGGTACATTACACCCTGAGAAGAAATGCATATAACACATCTGTTCCATCCCGGAAATCAACAGTCTCATTATAAGCAAACAATTATGGTACCCCAAAGCTAAGTTCCCCTTGACAGTTCTTGTAGAAAATATCCATTATTTATCAGTAAATTTTCTTTGCATTCATAATAGGCGTCAAAATGTTCTTCAAAAGTTTTCCTAATGTTGACTGTCGTGATGTGATGTGCCCGTGACGGATAGTGCGAATGGCTCTATTCAAGTACATTGCAGGCTATTTTGATGGACGGTTGCCTGTCGCAAGGCTGATGGATAGTGGGAATAGGCCTTAACGCGTGTCAAGTGGGAATACTTGATGAAATGACTGTCAATTAGTGATGGATAGAGCTCTCCGGAGTAGAGTAACTTGCTACTTTCTGCAGCTTGTGTCGACAGTGTATCTAGTAAAGTTAAAATGGGTAAAAACTAGGCTGCTTTTAAAATCAAATAAATTTTTGGCAAAATGGGCTCACTTTCTGAATTCACATTTTAAACATAAATCCAAACTATACGCCATTCTTTATTTTCAAAGAGATTATATGCACCATATTCAGACCTCCTCGAAATTCACTTCTTCAGGCATTCTGACTGATTTTTATTTTTCGTATCCTAGATGAACTCTATGCGGGTATACTAAGTTTGTCATTTCGTTTGTAACGCATAGAAATGATGCTGCTAGAGCAAAAAGGATTTGATACCCACGTATAATATTAAAAGCTATTTTGATTTTTGCATGTCTATCTTTCTGTCTGTCTGTCCCCACAATATTTAGAGAAGGCTCATACTTAGTGATTTGAAATTTTGAGTACGACCCTTTTAAAATAATTGTATTTTTAATTTCGAGAATTGGACAAATAGGTTAGCTTCTTTGTTGTAGGTTTGCCATACAAAAATTTCGTTTTTCACTATATGTTTTGACAATACCTGAGAACGCATCGACGTGGAGAGTTGATATTTTCTAGAAGGCGTTTTAATAAAAATGGTAAGTAAAATTTCAAGAATGAATGAAACCCTTGCAATCCTTCTTGGTGTTGCAAATCAAAAATTGGGGATTTTTACGTATACTGTGAAATCGATCAGCGCAGACGTTTGTGTTATCCTGAAAAGTTCTTCAGAATATAAAATTCTATGAGTCATAATGATTTTTACTGTCCCACGAACCTTATGCTTATACCTTTTACAAGAGCTGCTTCCATATGAGTTTTTAGCTGCGAATAATATTCAGAAACTTAACTGCATTTTGCATTTTTATTTGACGTAATGATGGTACATTTAATTAAAGATTTTTTTTTTATTACAAATGGGACAATAGTGGGTTTTCTCTCTACGTGACCATACTGTGCCCGGCCATGAAAATTTATAAATTCCTTTGACAAAAAGAATTTATTTACAAGCATATAAATAAAAATTTTATCTCTTTATGCAATCTAGAATACAAATCAAAACAAGAAGCACAAGCTAACTAAGCTCTATAATATACTTTATAAAAACTACGTAAGTGCGAATTATGGATATTTAATTTCTGAAACACAAAGTCTGCAAATAGACAACTATTTAGGAATTTACTTAAAATTTCTTTACACGCGGCTATTATGGTAAAGTTTACATAAGAGTCAACTTCACTGCTACACAAATACATACTTTCCACAGTCAATAACAACACTCGCTAGAATATACTTGACTTTGAAAAGCTTATCTATAGAATCAATAATGAAAGTACCACTTAGAATCTTAGAAACCAATCAGCTGAAGTGTATAGAAAACTTTGAAATTCAATTGTGTTTCACTGAAATCCGATTAACTTCAATTTTTCGTTAAGACTGACTGCTTTCCAAAGTTTTAATTGATAAAGTTTCCTAAATTAAAGAAGCGGTCAATTGATTCTTAAGACTTTTATCTTACCAATTAAACACCAAAGTACACACTGACATTAATCTTTAAAATTTAATGGATTGAGTTTTTGCAGACTAAAAGTAATTTGATCAAAATTTTACACCTTAGGCAGTGGTTCAACCGAGAGTGTTTATTTATTATTTATGTGTTGTTTCTGTTAGCTACTGCGATTTCTCCTATTATTTCTTAAGGAAAGACAGACTAAAATGTCTACCGTACTACGGAAGAGCTAAGTTTTCCAAAGTTGGTCACATTTATTCATCTTAATAATGAAAATTATTTAATAAATTTAGATTAACTAACCAAAATTGTGATTATAGAAACAACAACAAAACAACCCACCTGAACTGAAAACTTTGCTCGAAAAGGTGAAATGTATCTTTTCAACAAAAATCTTGTTGCAATTTTATAATACTTTTGCTAATAAAAATAAAAAATTAGACCAGAACTGTCGGTAGGAGGTGGAAGCGGACACACTATGCAACTTCCTACCCTATATTATAGCTCAACATTGCACAGCCAAAGTAATTTTTGTTTGTCACCTTCGGCTTCAAACTATTTATTGGCCAACTATTTTGAATGTTATCATTCAGCAATCAGCCTCCAGTGACAAGTATCCGAATACTTGTTTAATACTTGTTTGTACCGATTTCGATGGAACTTCAGTGCAACACCAGTGTAATAATATGATTGTTCTGATGTCACGCAAGCATCTATCCATGATTATTTATTCGTCATGACTTGTACCAAGAATATATTTGAAAAGGCAAAAGACTGCCGAACTTACTTTCGATGGCTAAAAAGCCGCTGTTATGACGATATCCCTTGGTACTTATTTAAATGGCAGAATATGCCGGAGTTCCTCTTTATGGCAGAATATGCCGCTGTTTTAATATTATATAAAGGCAGAGTATGCCAATGAAAAGTGTGTGGCAGAATATGCCGATATTTTATATTAGAGGCAGAGTATGCTGTTTTATTCTGGATGGCAGAGTATGCCCATGTTTTTAGAGAATTCATAGATACATTTCGATGGTCAGATAAATTCTAATTTTTATTGAACAATAACTGCTTATTTATATAAAATGATTACAAAGGAATCAGTATTATTGCAGAATTGCAATACTTAAAATTGAAAATTAGAAATTGTAGTGTCAGCATTTCTGATCACACAATTTCTGAATGAATCATAATGTATTGATATTGTAAAGCAATGACCTCAAGTGTGTATTTTTCTCAATGAAGAATTATGCTTGCATAGCGGAAATTGCTTGCGTTGCAAATTCTTCTTGAGTTAGAGCAAACTTTGTTTGTTTTCAATTATTTTTCGATTTGGTTTTTGTTTATAATTCTTGACCGTGGTCATGGCTTTACACCAGTGTTGTACTTTCCTAGCAGTGCTGATGACAAAAGCGTTTGATAAGACCACTTTCATAGCAGATGTGCAACACAAAGTTTTGCACAGAGCTTCCCCTACTTTATATTGGATTTTATCTTGGTGTTAGAAAGCCATATTGACATCTGTCAAAGTAGGCTTTTATCTTATAATAAAAGCATAATTTGTGAGAAATTTGAGCTAAATTTATGGTAAAGTTTTGTGCGGATAATTTGAATCAAATAGGTATATTATATTCTATAAAGCTTAAGTGGAAATTTTTTCAATACTATAGCCATAAAGAATACTGATTACTTTTGGTAGTTAATAATAAGAATAAAGATAAACTTTGATTCGGTGACATACATGTTCAACAACAAACTTGCAAAATAAAACCATTAGAACTCTGAAAATAAAGTTTTTCACACTTCCCTGTATTGTCACTTTACAACCGCATGCTGTGCATTCGGGATATAATCTGAAGGAAAAATAAATACCTATTGTAATTTAAAATGAATTAGTTAAATAGCTTGTGAATTAAAAACTACAACATTTATCAGTAAAATCTGCCAAGAAACGAATTTCTTGGCAGTAACGCAACAACAATCTAGATAAAGGTAAACAATGAATTTTTAACGTGAAATGCATACCTACTCTGCACAATAAATGCTTGCAAAACTTGCAGAGGTGGTTAAATGTGGTAAAAGATAGGAACTTGTAGAATGGAAGTTCACCTTTTATTAACAAAATTGCAATTTTTGTGTCATTGCTGATACTTCAAAACCGCTTTTACAAAATGAATAATTATCTTAATTTACAAAGTCAATTTGACTAATTCAAATGCGAGCAACGTAATGGTGATACCATAAAGCTTGGCACCTTTATGGCATCACCAGGTAATTAAATATACGCAAACATTTATACAAGACAGATATTGAAAAGAGACCAGAAAAAATTTATGTTCCACATCGCAAAACATCATATTGATGTAATATCAGAAAATTAAGAAATCTAATTAAATAAATAAGGCAAATTCATGGATGAAGCAAATTAAATTTTCCGAGGCAAGTCGCCATATTTTGGAGAGTCTGTGTAAGTTATTCCGACACGAAAAATGTGCTAAAAATGTAATTTTCGTGCGGAACTTATTAAAATATGGCTGCCAGGAAGATAAAAAGAGACTTGTCGTAAGGAAGCTTTCAGTTTTTTGACAGCGATCACACATGGTATCAGCATAGAATCAGACTAACCAAATTGACATTTTTTTAGTAAAACAAACAGTTACCTACAAACAGCACGTTATCCTACATGCTAAGTTTTTTAGTGCAAGTAGTATTTGGAGAAATTAATTTTTTAAGATATAAGTATTCTGGGTATTGCATTAACAATAATTTAATTGCCCGAAGTATTTAGATTAGTGCCCTTTCGTATAAAATTAATCATTTGATAAGCTATAGCATAGCGAAAGGACAACTTTGCTAAGGAAATATAAAGTGGTGAATTAATTATATAAAAATGGATTTAATTAGTGAAAATCTGGTAGTAACATATGCCAAGGTATTATTTATTATTATATTTAATTATGCTTGACAACATAATCATGACCGTCTTTAGCAAACTGGGGCCCTGGTGACTATAGAATATGGGGGCCTCCTGACAGAAATTATTTTCTACAACACTTTCGGTTATCAATATGAATAGTAACATAAAGTATGTTAAGGCCTATCCCGCACTGGAGGCTTTTTGTCACGTAACTGTTTTGTTACCACTGTCATTTTCATAGTCTCTAATATAAATGCGCGCATGACATCAAGGTGAGATTTTAATTCCTCCGGCTAGCAACTTTTGGCTGACGAATTGGTTTAAGGCCAATGCTTATGAAACCCTAGATGAATGCCCGTATGAAATTTCGCATGGTATACCCATCTGTGAAAGTTTGATTTTTGAAGTGGTGGTGGAAGTGAAAGGATTTGATATTCTGAAGAACTTTTCAGTACATTAAAAACATCTATGTCCTATATTTATGAAAACACTGGAAATCTTAAGAAGGAGTTACCCGATTTGTGCCATTTTCTAACTTAATATTTTTTTTTTAAAAGCCCATGTACAAAATTTCAGCTCTCTAAGTACAGGCTTTCTCGAGTGATCGTGCAGATGGGCGGACAGATGGGTGGACAGGCGGACGGACAGGCGGACATGCAAAAATAAAAATAATCGCTTGTTGCGACAGATCTCTGATTGGCTGCAGCAATGTGGTTGTCCCTGAACATGCTTACTCTCTCCACGTTTCGTGCGATACAAAAATTTATTGCAGTAATGCTATTAGTTTGTGCGATTGTCACTTTAACCTCAACATTTATGTTTGTTTTCATTTGTACTCGGGTAGTACAGTTCCGCAGTAATGTCGAAATTTACTGTAATATGTAAATATAGAAATATAAATATATATATAAATTTCACAATAATATCTTCTTACCACCACAAAACCAAAACAAATTAAGTTGTAGCCGCTGTCAACCTTGTGAACGTATCGCGTGATAAAAACCAGTCACAAATAGTGATAGATCTATTAGGAAGAACAGGGCGACACCAAAATATCGTAAGTATCGTATCGCGCTCGTGAACAGGGGTTAACTTTTAATATTATACGTGGGTGTCCTGTCCATTTTGTTCTCTCATCATTATTTCTGTGCGTTACAAACTGAGTGAGAAACCTATGATTTCATCTAGGGTATAAAAATGTCGGGACAAATATCTATGAAAGTGTTCAGATATAAGCATTCGAGCTACAGCAAGTCTCTCTTCGGGAAAGATTGATTATCGCGCACATTGGTACTTTGATAAGTTAAAGCAGGTCTGAAAATCTGTAGTAAATCATCAACACTCATACGCAATTATCCAGAGAATTTTTCAGGATAGGATCGACAAATACACATATCACAGCTGCCTCCTCGAGATTTATGTTGATGAATGGTGATATTAAACATGCATTTTTTGGAGGGACAGTTACTCCTTATGTGCATATTAAACTCGCCCAAGGCGACAGGATGGATACAGTTAATTTATAGAAATGGTCAGGCTGTAGATATTGGCGTCACTAGGTAAGGGCCAGGGTGCCCCCCCCCCCCTCCCAGAATGCGGACTGGACCCCCAGGAAATTATGCAAATTTGCAAAAGACATTCGTTAATTCTTACAATCTTAGGCCTAATTAAATTGAATCCGTTCGGATCACTGACTTATAACAATGAACTGAGCAATTTTCTGTTTCATGTGGCACAAAAAATATTGCGTTAATGTATATTAGAGATTGAGCACCCTTTAAATGAAATTTTACACCCGAAAATCGAATTAAATTAGAAAAATATCTTTCTTGTGTTCAAGAGATATTCTAGTCGCTTATAAACACTTTCATAAGAAATTAAACTCATTCCGAGACGGAGCTAAACCTTACCTTATTCTTCCTGCAGTCATTGCATCTGCAGCCAACATAAAATATGAAATGACATAAGAAGACGTTCAGTAAGCGATATTTTGTGTTAGTAGCTCTAAGTCTGCCATAGCGCGAAAAAGAAAACTACAAAACTTGTGCCATTTTTTCCTATAGGAAAATGACAATACGCTTAGTCCATTGTTATAAGTCAGTGGTTCGGATCGGAATCGAAAAGGCTTTAACGAGTTCCCTTCTTCAAGAAACCCTATTAAAATCTTTTTAAAAATTTTAAAAACTCTTCTTAGATTGCTCTAATTCCCCTGAATTTTGACAAAGTTGTGACACATAGGAGAAATCACGCTGAACTATTTTGACAGTTTGTGTGGAGATTTTAATTGATAACCTTTGCTATCAATGAAATTTTAAAAATTTCATAAAACTTTGTTTAATTTTCAGGAAAAAAAGCTTTTTCAAGCTCTTTCGACTCTAATCCCAACGGATTCAGTAATAAGGCTGATTATCCTTATAAAGAAGAAATAACTGCCAATTAAAAACTTCAATAATATTCTTATCATGTTACATTATGGAATAAAACTGTATTAGCACTCTAGACAATAAATACTTCGGGAAACCGAGAAATTCACAGAAAAACTCGAGTCTTAAAGGACAAGGTCACCGGAGACAGCTACAAACTTTCCATCAGATTCAAGGCCAAAGCAATCCGGATATTGGAAGATACATATTTGGAACCAAATGTTGGACAACATTATCACTAACTTCATAAATAGGTTTGTAAATCAGTTGACTAATTTATAAAGTTGTAACTAAAATAAGGAGAGGCATTTTTAGAAAATTATTAAAATGTTTTCAATGTAGGGTTTACAGGGTGAAACAAAAATAATATATAATATGTTCCAAAACAAGAGCTTTGCAGTAAATTTAGAAAGGCAAAACAAAATCTAATAAAGATTTCTGCCCAAATTTATACAAGTAGTTGCAAGCAAGTATCGGTTTCCCTATCGGCTTTTTGAACATGGCACTCATAAACATTGAAAATTAGATAATTAAAAACAAACTAACAACGCAATAGGTGGTACATAAGTTTGCAGAAAAAAAAACCCGTAAACTAAAGCGTATACAGACTTTAACTATCTCTTTGTTAGTGGTTAATAAAAACGTAAATAATTGATCTAAAATATGTATATAACTTCAGGCCTGTAAAGTCTTTAAGTACATTGGTACTTAAATATTAGTACCAGGACATGGACTTAAATGTTTCTTAACTACAAGTACAAGTCCCGGTACTGGTAATCAAAAAATTCTCAAGTACACGTCCTGATATTGGTACTTAGCGCATTTATAACAAATACCGCCATAACGCGAAGTACCTCAACTCTTGTAAATTTAAATACGTCTTCTAATAATAGAGGTTATCTGCATCTCGACAGTGCTTCAAGAAATCTTACCGCCTTCAGTAAAATAGAAAGAAAATTAGCGCAATATATGAGTAACTGTAGGATGGAGATTGACATGCTAAATCGATAGGCTTTGTTGAGAAGGTTGGAATTAAATGCAACAATCCACTACCTTCCTCCGCACAGCGTTGATTATCATTTGCAGGTCTTGTAAATGCAACACAAAGGCAATCACTATCTGATGTGACATTTGCCTTGCTAAAGGCAAAGTTAAATACTGTATGAACAACTTACAAAATTATGTGGAAATTAAAACAGCCAAAGCTTATACGATATTTTATGATATTTCGTAAATGGAAACCTCGTCCAGTTATTTAACCGGCTATAGATTTTTCAAAAGCTCTGATTTGAGTTCTCGAAAGCTCTTGAAACTTATAAGTACCAGTACGGCAGTAGTACTGGCAGTATCAGTACCTGGATTTGTATTTAAAATATTTTAGGTATGGGTCTTGGTCTGGTACATGGAATAAATACTGAGCATTAGGCAGGGCCTCACTATCATATCAGTTTCGGGTATAGAACTTGACTTGAGGATATTGATTTATTTTCCTTAATACGTTAAAGAAGGAAAGGATGGAATGTGAAAAACAAAAGTCTCTGTTAATTAAACAACACCACACAACACTGAATGCAATCTGATTGATGATTAATGATGACGATTACAATCTGTAATCTGTAATCATGATTACAGATAAAATTAATCAGAAAAGTAATCATTTTTGGCGATTAATGATTGATCAATCGTAACCGTAATCATGATTACATGGTTACATTGTTTGATTACAAATTTGCAAGAGTTTTAAAATTGTAGTTAAATGAAAACAAATATTGTTGCATTTCTATTCCGAAATCGGTTGGCACATAAACTAATATTTGCAAGCACATATCTGTAATGGGATGGTAATGGATTATCTACTATCTGTGGATTGCGTGGATTGTGTTTACCAATTATTAGTGATTAATTAAGAAAAATTAAGAAAGGGAGGTAGATATCAAAAACAATACTGTATCGTTTTGGTAGTAAATCTAATCTTTGATCCTCACTCTTGCTGTCATGTCAGTAATATTTACCTATTGCAGCGCTCCGAGCATGCTTCTAACTGGTGTAGATATATATGCTGCATTTCAAAATAACTCACTTTGTCTTATTCTACAACAGTTGCAATCTGCCCTTGGATTCATACGAACTAGCAAATAACAATTTGGAGCAATATTAAAAGTGTGGCAAACTCAAGGCGTTAAAAGGCATTATTGCATTTTCCGTACTCAACGATTCTCTAATACGCCCCAGAAATCTAATCTTTTTCCCTACCTTTTTTCCCACATAATTAATATCCTTGAATTTAAGTTGATGATCAGATATGTGCGTGTCTCTATCAATCGAACCACTTACATTCTTTATACTGACTCCAATTAATACATAATCGAACAGTGCCTTGGAGTTTTCTACAAAAAAAGTTCTTACTTACGATCACAGATTGTCTGTTTTCTTAGAAATCTCTTGATAAGTTTCATTTGTAATCAAAATAAATGTAATCATGACTACGGTTACATTTTCCTAAGATTACTCGATGTAATCATGATTAATGATTGATGGGTAATCATGATTGATGTAACCATGATTGATATGTAATCATGAATGATGTAATCATGATTGATTTAATCATGATTATTAATCTGATTACAAATGTAGTTGATTACGCCCAACACTGTTATGTGGTATTATAAGAATTTTCACGAGCCCTTTAGACGCGTGGACGGCGCGTGTATAATGACAGGGATATCACTCCATATACGGCTGTTGTGGAAAAGGTAAAAACTTTCAATTACAGTCTGAAAGCGTGACAATACTAAATTTTTATTACATTTGGAGTTAGTAAATTGGAAAATTCTCTAAGGTACTCTGGCTTACTTCCTTTTAAAAAATTATACTAAGAAACCATCTTTCTCCGTTTAAGATAAAAGGCAAAGAAATATGACCGGAAAAGTGAGAGATGGTTAAACCAACCTAACTCAAAAATGAATCGTATATAGGTAGTCGTTTCGGGTAACTTCCATCTAGCTCGTACAGATATTTACCAGTTTAGGAAAACCAAACATCTTAAAGTGAAGTAAGACAAAATTAATATTTTTACTATCTTTAGTAGAGAACGACTAAGATAAATTTGCTAAACAGCAGTCTGCGTAGGCTCCCTTAGGTTTTTACAAACGTATTTTTAATGTTATCAAGAAACTTCATATTGGAGTTTAATAACATTCCAGGATTGGTGTCCTTATTACACAAAGGCAGTGAAACGAGCATGAAAAGAATAGGCGGAAAAGCGATTTCTGTAAGTATGATAAAATAAACTAGAGTGCAAAGCGATTTCTCAGGATTTAGTTTCAATCGATTACTGTTGGATCCGATACAAATTCAGTCCAGATTAGAGCTCATTTGTGCAACGTAATCCTTGAGCAGACCAATGGGTCTACTATATGGTAGGGCCGAAAACGGTTAAGTCCATACGAAGAAAATGTCATAATATACATCCATATTAAAAGACCGTTTCTGTTCGTCAATTGTCCGGATTTCAACAGTAGAAATAATTAAAATTTGGGGATAGACTCGATTAGGTAGTATTGGCACAGAAAGCTCTGCATGCGTTCTTATTTTCGTTAACTCCTTTTGGTTGCATTCTACAATTGTTTCTATATGCAGAGTGGTCAATGTGCTCTAATTTGTCAAATATTGTGATAAACATGAATTTTAATGCACTCGGATCAAAACATATTCAAAAGAAAATGGCAATGGTAACAAGTAGCATGTGATGCAAATATTTCAAACTTAAGTGCATGCTTTTGTTGCCAAGCAAAAAGCTTTAGCAAGCAGCGTAGCCTAGATAGATACCATATACAAAAGGTCTGGTAAACAACGAGCGCAAGTTATGAAAAGACTCTAGCATTCTTAGATTTATTTAAACTATTAATAAATGAGTTTAAACCTTAACCAAATAAATTTAAACCTTGAACAAATTATTTTAAACCCTTAACAAATATATTTAAGTCGTTAACAAATGAGTTTCAACTGTTAACAAAAAGACAATATTTTATTTCAATTTAAGCATTTCATTGAATTTGTTTCGAATTTTGGGTTCATATATAATCTACAATACTTTTAACTTGTCATTGCCACGGTTGACCATTCACTACCATAGGAATAAGTAAACCCAAATCCATTATATAGTTGGAACAGGCATTTGTGATTTGTTGCAGGCTATCTTCGATCACTGAGAGAAGATTATGTTCTCTACTGATGTTACCTAAAAATGAACGTGCATGTGGCTTCATTTTGGACTACGATTTTTCAATAGGGTTTGAGTAAGGAGGCAAAAATTTTGGTGTTAAATTCGTTTGAGATAACATCTCGCGATCTTGTTGTGTTTTGTGTATTCTCACATTATCCATAATTAAAAATGCGTCACTAAACGATGGATTTGTTTCCAATTTTTCAACAAGTTCGCACAGAAATAGAGTAAGCCTATCGGAAATGCAAGTAGAATTTGTAATTCCATAGTTACTTATCACAGCAATAAGTGTGTCGTTTCTGTCACATTGTGCTGGAACTATAACCCGAGCACGGGTGCCCCTTCTTGAACAGGCTTCTAAGATAAAGATTCAAATCCATAATATAAAACAATAATGTTGGCCTCCTTAATTGCCTATGTTAGAACCCTATCGAAAAATCATTTTCTAAAATGAAGTCACATACATATTCAGTTTTAGGTGACATGAGTAGAGAACATAATCTTCTCTCAATGGTCGAAGATAGCCTGCAACAAATCACACCTCTTCCAGCCTATAATGGATTTTGTTTTACTTACGCCTAAGGTAGTGGATGGTCCACCGTTGCCCTGAAAAGTCAGAAGTATTGCAGATTATAGATATGTACACCCAAAAATTGAAAAAAATTGAATGAAATGCTTACTTAAATTGAAATAAAATATTTTACATATAAATTTGTTAAGAGTTTAAATGTATTTGCTATAGGTTTAAGTGTTTTTTTAACAGTTGAAACTCATTCGTTAAGGGTTTAAATATATTTGTTAAGGGCTTAAAATCATTTGCTCAAGGTTTAAATTTATTTGTTAAGGGTTTCAAATCGTTTCTTTAAGGTTTAAATTTATCTGTTAAGGGTTTAGAATCATTTGTGCAAGGTTTAAATATATTTGCTTAAAGTTTGAACTTATTTGTTAATGATTTCATTGCGTTTTGTTTTTAATATTATATTTATTTTTTGTTAAGTTATAATTTTAATTACCTGGCTCATTTGGTAGGATTGTTATCTGCGGGAGCTTTTCGTGTATCGCCTAAAATTTATGAACGACGGTTTATTGTTCAAATTTTAAAATCGAAGAAATATCGGTATTAGTGATCAGTTAGTTAAAGGTCGAACACTAGTGGAAGCTGTGTGCTAATAAAAACGAAATAATACGTTTAAGTGCAGCAATAAAGACATCTACTTGGCAAGTTCTAAGATTTTAGTTCATGTGAACTTACGACAACATTCAAGATAATGATAATGGGGAAATTGGTTTTATTGTAAACATTTACAGTGGACTATAGCCAGAAGATGTAAATACAGGACCTGACGGACCACTGGAACTAGGACCAGCTCAAACTTAAAAAAAAAACTCACGCACATGATTCGATAGATTTAACTATAAACCACGACATTGTTGAAACTACCAACTTAAATTCAAAGAGCTAAAATAAATCTACAGACTCCTTTTCTCACAAAGAGAAGCAACAGGGTAGCACTTAATATCTTAGGCTCAGTAATAATAGCCATTTTCAGAAATATGGACTCTGAAGATACCGTAAACATAAGTGAAGAAAGCCAAAAACGTTTTCTAAATTAAAATATTCTTTAAAGCGCATTAAACAATCAAACCTCGAATTAAGGACCAGATTATTGTTGCGAAATGTTACGGATCACATCAATTAACAATAACAATCGATGAAGGCATTTTTAAACAACTACAATAAAACGATAAATAACCAAAATTAAATGGGAAACCAAAGTTTTACGTACTCACAGTATATAAACAAGATCAATTTTAATATCGACTTATTCAACAGTTATCTAATAAATATAGCAGAATCAGAAGAATTAGGTAGATTAGATATAATTTCGACACATATCATCAATCCAAATAAATTAGATGAAATCTATGAAATTTTGAAAAAGAAAAACTTAGAGATACAC
Organism: Dioctria linearis; assembly: GCA_963930735.1. NCBI lineage: Eukaryota > Metazoa > Arthropoda > Insecta > Diptera > Asilidae > Dioctria > Dioctria linearis. The sequence goes on along the minus strand of OZ005740.1, from coordinate 87,174,136 downwards.
ACACTATTATAACAAGTTTACGAGTTTCTTGAATTACAAGCTTACTATAATGACACAAATATTATATTCAACATCCAAATACCCATTTGTTTCAAGAAAAACCTACTCATTTTTCCACCTGATACCCATACCTATAAACAAACCCCTATCCATATCAACCAAACCATACATAACCTATAATGGGGTCAACATACACTACTTGGATTACAGTTTGCCACTGCTTGAACGAGTTTACTACTGCAAAAGGTCATCAATAACCCCAGATGCTAGTGAACAAAAATGGATCGAGAACATAATCAAACACACCCCCGTCAACTGCACATTTTTGAACGGGTTCGAGAGCAGCACGGTTTTTCAACCCGAACCAAATTAAGATATATGCATCAAGATTCCAGCAATATATCTACATATCTACAATCAACATGCAACGCCCCTCTAAAAGAAGTAAACGGAATAGCACTAATCCATTTTGGGAACTGCAGCATAGAGATCAATGGAATAACATATTGTTGCAATATATTTATTAATGCGTTACAAATCTTTTCTTCTGTACAAAACTGGTTTTGTTACTGGAATAGTTGATGGGAGGAAGGGGAGTGGGGGCTACCTGGCCGACCGGTTACCGGGGTTACGTTCGTGCTGATGGCGTGATTATCGCAACAAAATAACGCAGAATTTACCCGAGTTTTCTCCCAGCCGCCTTTAGTTAGGCGGGTGAGGCTCTAGTAGAATAAAGTTCACTCTTCGGCCTTTTGGGGTTTGCTTCAGTCTCCAGAAATAGATGTGTGGATTTTTCGTCTAGCCTTTTTGCCACAATTTTCTTCCGTTTCTTACAACGTCGCTAACTACAAAAAATTCACCAGTCATACAACAATTTTTCGCAAGCTCAGATTTAAAAATACACGCTCACAATTTTACGCGGGCCTACGTGATCAATTATTCCAAAATTTTCTTACAATCTTTTACAAAATTAATTTTGACCCACCTCTATTTTTTTAAGTATAAGTTAGTTCGAATACTCTTATCCTGTAAGGCATGTTACAAGTGTTTTATTCATTTCAATCTTTTCAGGGTTCAACGACTTGAGAGGAAAAAGCTAGGAACGCAGTTTGGCTATCTGAAGAGATGTAGACGTTGGAGTTGAGGCACCAAGCGGAATGGATAGTTCCACTTCTGGTCCGACCACCCATGCGCCTGTTTTGCCATCCTTTCGTGATCCGTCAATATACCAGACTTTGGCCTGTCCATGAGCACTAACTCGAATTGAACTCTGCATGGAAACATAGTTCAGATGCGTCTTGAATATACTTTTAGAACGAATGACATTTATCACTTGTTACATATTTGACATTTATCATTTGTCACTACTTCCAATGTTTATAGTTTTGTTTTGTGTGTCATCTGATTGTTACTTTCAGGAATATCTTTTCTTCTGAGGAATATACTCTACTCTTCTTTTATAACAGTCATCTGGAGTGCCTTATAATTCATATAGGACCAAGAAGATGTTCTTCCACCCACCGCACCACTTATATTTATATCTACTAATTTCTCTTATTGAATTTATAACCATTTTACTTATTTAGTAATGCCTAGTATGGAAACAAAAAATCTGAACGTGAACTTAATGCTTGAGAGATTTCAATAGTTGGCATGACATTTCGATTTCAAAATAAAACTTTACAGAAATTATGTTTGTCTGTATATAAAAAAAAAATATTATGAAACCATGGTAAAGAAACCTTTTGAATTAAGTAGTACAATTTAAAGGAATATTCCCTATTGTACTTTTGCTTTTAGGGCGACAATATAGATATTGAACTTTTCTTCGAAAATAAAGCTCTGAAAAAATATCTTCTACAACAGCAATGCCAACGTAAGCAAAGTTTTTACTTTTACATTGCCGTCGCTAAAAGAGAGATATTTACAAACAAATTCACAATTAGGAAATGATACCGTTCACATTTCCCTTTGCCGTTGAATTACGAACGGCGCTTTACTTGCATTGCCCATCGAGCCACGAGTACATTCCAAAGAGTGCAGTATATGTCGACGTCTAAATGTTCTAAGATTACCTATTTTGGAAAAGATTAGGCTTATCAGTTCCTTGAGTAGAATTTGTCTTCTATCGAGTTAATTCATAAAAGTGGCGAAATCTGGCTACCAACAAACCAATATAGTACATGTACTTAGTAAAGAAGCCTGCCTTCCACCGAACGGGTATACCCAAACAGATCAGAGATCTCACAACAATTGACCAGACTAACTGAATGCAATATTCATGCCCAAACCTCGGGAATTACAGAGCCGATCCTTATCCCTACGAAAGTCCATTATATTTTAACGCCCAGGCAGTGGCTTCAAATTGATATGACAAACGGCTTTCGGCGGTAGCCCTTAAAGAAACTTGCTGGATATTGATGGTAAGTTTGGTGTGATGCACAAAGATACATAGAGTTCGCCGTTACACCAACCACGTCAGCCCCAAAAGTCTAAGCTAGTATACCTCAACAAATCGCCGGCAATCATTGACTAGAGCTAGGAGATAAAATGTGTACTTTCCACCTGCGATGTGGTGAACTTTATTGAACGCATACAATAAATAATAGTACAGTTTTCTCACTGCTAGAATATTGAGACGCAAAGATTTATCTTGGTAATGAAAAATATATCAGATGATGGGAAGCAGTAATATCTGAGAAAAGAAGTATTTACTTCAACAGGATATATATACAACAAAACTTTTGCTGGAGATGTGCATTACGAGGTCAAAATTGTCCACCATTCAATAGGCCTCTGAAAAAGTAATAAGCAATGATCGATAAATTGTCATCCGAATAGTACCCCATGAAATACTAAATACTGTATAACCTAACTACCTAACATCTTTGTATATGTATCTACATAAAATTAGATACGGAAGTATTACAGGTTATGATGTGTTCAAATAACTTGTCAACAGGAGACCAAGATAACATACACTATTCTATAGTTCCCCTGATATGGCAGTAAAAGTGCCTGCATTAACAAAAATAATAATAAAAATTATAAAACTGAAAAAAAGATATTTATCGAATTCACTTTACATCACGTGGTGAAATAAAAATTAATTTGCAAATTTACGGATACCATAATTCGCAGCTTTTTCAAACTGCTTGTAATAAATTCACACTCAATTTGCTGTGATTAGTCCCGACCATGTTTTCAAATGGAAAGACTAATCGGAGTCGATTAATTTGTTGCCCTCCTCTAATTAGAATTAATTCGCAAGACCGCAATTTTATGAAATTTTTGCAACAAGCTGTAATTAGTACTAAAATCCACTGAGTCTCTGGCACGATATCGCTGATCGCTGAAACCCCAATATCATCACTTCGTATGCTGTAATTATCTTCAATGCTTTTGGTAAGTTTTTCGTATGCACAGATAGATAAGCGTGGATGAAAAACATTTCCTCTCACAAGAAGCACATAAAAAGGGAAAAAGGGTAAAACGGGCCGCCATACGTTGTTTATTAGTGGTAAGAGTAGAATTCTAAATTTGCGACTACACTAACAACAGACAATTTATCGCAGCATCCTGCGGCTACATCGATAGCATGTCCAATATTAAAATTATGCCTTTTAAGAGTGTGTTGCTGGGTTTTTTTTTTATTTTTTTTTTTCGATTAACACACTTTGTATGTTAACAACAGTGTAATGGTACTTTTATAGCATTTGAGCTTTAATTGTCCAGATTTACGTGTACCGATAGCGCAACTGAAGTCGACACCACTACTTTTATAAAAGATAGGTAGTTGCGAGTTGCTTTGATATGCTGTGAAAATTGATTTTTTACCAATTGGCTCACAGTAACTAAAATATCTGATTTGCTTCCACATAATGGCTACTTTACTACTTTTTGTTGACCGATCGAAATAGTGCATGCACAAATTAATAAAAAGTAACTAGAGAGGCCACTAGCCTCTCCTCATGGTTGCAGTTGCTATAAAATCGCCTGAGTGGATCAGTAAACAAAATCTTGCAAGTATAATTGTGCGTACACTAGCGAGGAACAGGTAGGTTACGCCCACCATATATTTCTATTATTTGTCCAAACTGGGTAAAGGTTGGGAAAAATTCATTTGCATCGTTTTAGGAGGCTCACAATGCTTATTAATCAAACGGGTATTTTCACTCAGTTTCATCACTTTTTCTTTCCTTAAATCCATTGTTTTGTGTGACCTCCTTTATGAGTCATTACCTCTAATAATATATCGGTAATTGAATTGTAAGGAAATTTAATTAGATTAATCGGCATCTGAGCCCAAATTGTGTATGGTTTTTCCAAGTCTGTTAAATTCTCAAATTGTCTCTCATAAAATTGCCTTTCATAAAGCTTTCGAGTAAGAAATTCCCCTTGGTCCTCGTTAATATGATGATTGGGGGGGGGGGGGGGGTCGGTTAAACTAATATGAAACGCTAATGTTTTCTGTTGCAAACTATCTAGAAATAGGTTCGTGTTCTTGCTGGAATACCCAATTTGTTGCATCCATAATTTCGTCCATATCGGCAGCAACACTTTGCAGTAGGAAAATGTAAATTACAGCGGTTTTCCTCCCACTCTGGATCTATTTCTAAATTCCATTAATAGAAAACAAATGGGCAAAAAAGAACCTTTCTTAATTTCCTTCATGGTATATTTGGGGTTGGGGCTATGAGTTTTGTACTAAGAAATGTACCAGAATGATAATCTTGTAGCGCTCCATTAAATTTCTTGCATTTTAAAGAAATATATTAGCGTTGTAGTCTCAATTAATGATTTAAATTGAAATTTAATGATATTTACCTACTATGGATTCCTAAATTTTTTTTTATACAATTCCTTGCAATACAAATATTTAAAGTAGTTAAGAAAGGCGTTATTTCTTGATTATAGACCCTCATTTGAATTTTATATCAGATGTAACCAATCGTAAGCTCTCTAATACTGAACAGGTAAGTATATCTTAACGAATCGCGTCATCTCTTTAATAATTATATTGACTAAAATGAACAAAGTACCCAATTTTTACAGAAGAGTGCAGTTGGCACTCTTTGACTCACATGTATAGAATATAGATTAAAAACACGGGTGTTCCGGATCTTCTCCTTATGAGCTGATAAAAAAAATGTTATGAATTCTTCTCAATTTCATTTTCGTTTAGTACTTGTTATATTTTCCCTTTCTTTTCAATTTCGTACAGCAAAAAGATCTGTTAGTTATTATGATTTTTTCATTTACACAAAATACATCTCCATAGAATGCTGCCGGCTCTCTATTTTATAGTTACCTGATTTAAGTAATAAATTAATCGCATTTAAACTGAAAACTGCTATCCTCTTAGCCCTGGAGATTTCTCTGCTGTAAAAGTATACATTCTATAGATTTAGCTTTTACTATTAAAGCTTATGGAAGGAACACTTACTACGCAAATTCACACAAACCTCGAAGCTTCTTCAAAAATTCTTTGTCGTTTAGTCCTACTTAGAAAATGTTTTCCATCCCAGATATATTGATTTCGCCCAACAAGATGAAATTTTTCGCTTTCCTTGTGTATATGAATCTGCAAAACGTAGAATAGTAATGACAGAAATGTATTCTCTAAAGCGAGTAACTACAGGCCACATCACCGTCAGGATGCTAACTTAGATGATTTAATTTAAAAAAAATAATAACGCAGCTCCAGGAAAGGAAATATAGTTTTGTTCATGACATCAAAAGCTGAGAGCAAATTAAAGTAAGTTTTCAAATGGCAATTTCGGTGAAGTGAAATGGATATTGATATCAGACATAAATGACAAATCGATATCGTACTTTGATTTTGTGTGGTATTAGGTATTTGTTAGGTACGTATTTCACATAAGCAACGCAACCTCTACTCTACATGCTCTCATGAATTCATAATCAAGCCAACTTTAGTTCAGGTGGATCCTCTACAGAAATACCAATGAGGCCATTTCACTGTTTTTTTTTTTTTTTTTCTAAAAACATCTTTCTAAGTAATGACAAGAGTCGTGAAAATTGTTGGCTCTGTGAATTTAATTTAATTTATTGTCTGCTTTTGCAAAAACCCTGTTAAGAAAACTTTAGCGAGAACATATTTGTGCAATATTAGTTTGAAGTTTGTACAACAAAACAACTTATCTATTCTTCAAAATTATGTCGACAATTTTCTTGGGAGTAGCATTGCACCACAAGAGGTTATCAAATAAGAAAAATCATATATCTGAACAACTTACTTTGATAAAAATTTCAATCTATTGATTCTGTGGAAGCTGAAATCATATCTGAAACGGATGTGCTGAATATGAAGGTTATTGAACTGAGGAGGGAGTTAAAGCTTCGTGGCCTATTCACAGTCGGGAATATTATTAGAATATTTTTAAAAGGATATTTCATTAAGTGTCTAAAAAGAATAAAAAATAACTTTTTTTTTTGTTTTTTAGTCAATTCTATAACTTTCATATGAATTTTGGAGAGACGATAATAAAAGAAATTGTATCGCCTAAATTAAGAGTTGAACATCAGCAAATTTTTGATAATATAAGTATTAATGTTAGAGAATGTTAAGAAAAATATTTTTCAGCGGAGTGTTGCGTATCTTTGTGAAACTGGTGTGCGTCGCACAGTGGGCCAAAACGACTTGTTGGCTATCAAAATGCTGTACATTTTGCTGTGTTAAACATATCATAATGAAGTTTGGGAAATAAATTTTGACATTATTAACCCTTAATTGACAGAAAAAAGGTCCAATTGGTTTACCTGCCTCAAAATAAATCAACAAAATTTAACAAATCTATTATTAATGTTATCTAAAAATTCATTTTCCCGATTCGAGAGTTATGAAAGATGATGACGAAATCCCTGAAGAGCTAAGACCTGAATGCAGGCCTTCCAATAGGATTAAAAGTCTCTGTGGCAGAGTCTTCACTCCAAGGAAAGTTAAATGGGCCGTCAACCCTTTTAAGCCATTCAAATCGCCTGGAGCTGATGCATCTTTCCAGCCCTACTTCAACAAGGGCTATTAGAAATACTGCCAAATCTCATTAAGTCTAAAGGTTATACTGTAGGGTATATACCAAGGACATGGAGGGAAGTTAAGGTAATATTTATGCCTAAAGAGGGAGGGCGTTCACCTGTATTACCCAAATCCTGCCGTCCGATCAGCCTAACATCATTTCTCCTCAAAACTTTGGAGCGTGCATTCAAGCGATCACCGCTGCACCCAAACCAACATGAATCGAGCCTTCCTTGATAAAATGCATAAAAGCTTTGCTTGAAAGCCGGAGAATCACAGCTAACCTGGGGGAGGACTCTATTACAGTAGTGGCTGGAAAGGAATGTCCCCAAGTGTGAGAGCTGGTCTCAAACAATAAGGGAAAGGTGCCGGTTGTTGAAAAGATAACTCAGCGCTTTTCAATTTCAAATATAAAATTTTATTTAATAATTCATTTCCTTAACCTAATATCACGAAATTCAAATAGCAAATTAGCTTAAAAATAGAAATTCAAATAACAATTCAGTATAAAAATTCAATGTAAATTAAAAATGGTCCAAATGACGTGGTCCGTCCCTTTATTTTTGAAAAGAAGAAGAAGACCGGATTAGTTTCTGTCACCATATAAACTACTAGAATAAAAATAGTAATACTGCTACTGCGTGTGGGCACCAGGGCAGTAAAGTGACGCACAGAAGAACTTCTTCAGAATCTATTTGATGGTAGAGGTCCTGTCAGACAGGAAAGCTGAATATAAGCAACAAAGAGGGGGTGCAGCAGCGTGCTGCAACGTGTGGTGCAGAACAGATGCAGCACAATAAAAGTTTGGCAGAATTATTCTCCTGCTTAGGTGTGAGGATGTGGATGATTGGAATTTTCAGATTAAACTCTGAGCAGAATTATACTTCTGTAGTAAGGATAGGAATAATTTCAGATTAAACTTTGACCAGAATTAGACTTCTGTAATAAGGATAGGAATAATTTCAGATTAAACACTGACTTCTGTATGGAGGATAGGAACACGATTCTTATTTTTTAGATTAGACTCTGAATCAGATGAACTCTGAGGAAAGAATGGTCTTCTGTTGCAGCTCGTCGGCTTTATATAGCCGCAGCATCCAGTTATGATCTCTCGCCTCTCGGTGTTACCCTAGCGACGTTTGTTGGATTTGATGACTGAGGCGAAAACAATTGATATGACGTAATGTCACTATGTGACATTACGAAATGTAAATATACGAGATGGTGGTATACCATTGAGGTAAGTTAAAAGTTTTGTTATGAACAATAATATTTTTACATGTTTCAGGTGTTAAACTTATTTGTTGGAATGTTTGGACGTCGCTGGATGAACGAAAGGAAGTTCCCAACTATTAGATAAGTGGTGTTTTTGTTGATTTCAATTAGACTTTGGTTCTTGATGTTTTTTTTTTCTTTCTTTTTAGGAGGTGTTGTTTCGTCGATGGAATTATTTGGGGCGTATTTCGGACAGTGGACTGAACTCAACAGTGTGGCACACTGGGGACTTACCCTTTGAAAAAGGATCTCTTAAATGGTTCACGGATGGGTCCAAAATGGAAGGTAAAGCAGGCGTTGGCATATATGGGCCAAGGTGCCATCTCGCAAAGGCACTGGGGCTTCACCAACCATTTTTCAGGCAGAAATACATGCCAAAGAACTCTGCGCTCGCGAAATAATCCAGAAGAATATGCCGGGAGCAAAAATATACATAATATCAGACAGCCAAACAGCACTTAAAGCGTTCAATTCGTTTACCTTTGAATCTAAGCTCGAAGCAACTGGCCGAGACAAATGGGGTGACACTGATCTGGGTACCAGGACATGAAGGCATTTGGGGAAACGAGATTGCGGACCGCCTTGCAAAGGTAGGAGCCAAGTCTCCGTTTATTGGCCCTGAGGCTATTTTTGGACACCCAGAGATTCACCTCTCAGCTCAGAGGACGCTTTGGGAGGACAGAACTAAGAAGAAATACTGGGCAAATACCCCGGGGCTGAGATAAGCGAAGAAGTTTATAAAGTATTCGCAACAGAGGACAAAAGAATTCCTCACACTCAGCAGAAAGGAACTAAGGCTCATAACGGGCCTACTTACTGGGCAAAGTCGATGATGAGACCTGTCGATTCTATATGGAAAACGATGAAACCGCTGAACATGTCCTGTGTGACTGTAAAGCTCTGTCCCGCATAAGGCGAAGACATCTAAGAAAGGCATTTCCACTGCCAGAGGATGTCGAAAAAATTTCCCCAAGAATATTATAAGTTCGAATGGGCGCCCTAGGGCATCTAGGAAAAATGTCACAAAAGATCTTATAGGTCGCTGTGACAAGATGAGAGGGGGGAATCCTGTCTGCATCCCCCGTTTTTAATAATAACAATAATGTTATTTAAAAAGATTTAGCAACTTTTTTAGCTTAATCTTTAATTATTTTATTATCTGCATAAAAATACAAAATTAAAAAAAAGTTTACAAATATATACAAAAAAATATAAAACTATATATACTAAGATACTAATCAGTTAGCTGGAACATTTTCAAACATATTATCTATATTTTCATCTCTGTCTAGTAAATATTTCATTTTCTCTGGAGATTCCTAACTTCTAGAACGTTGGTCTCGTATTGTCCGAAATGATGAGATGTATGGATCTGGTGATATGAATTGCATATTCATGAGATCAACGTTTTGCCTCTTCCTTGAAATTTTTCTGGTGTTGTGGTATCTATAGTGCTTGTAGTCTTTACTTTTGGCTTCCTGGGCTTCTTCCGACAATCCACCAATTGGCAAAAGACAGTGAAGTATAATATTTTTTCCATTCCCGAAAACTTTGTGTGTGGACTATTGCTTTAATTTTCTCAATGCATATTTCGAATTAAGTAATATTTCTGTTTGTTCTGCATATATTCCGAATTTTTCGTCGTTTATTGGAAGGCGACAAGAAAGAAGAGAACTTTTAATATGGTCTTAAATCTCTTTATAATTTCCACGTCCACTTTGGTAATATCAGCTGTTATGTCTGTTTATTTAAAAAATCACTGTGTTGCCGTCATTTGTACTTCCAAATCCTTGCTTAGGTGTATCAATAATTAAACCAACTTGTCGTCTGAGCTCTTGTTATATTCTGTATTTCTCCTCCAAGCACTTTTGCTTATTATCAGGGTTCTTTCGCACAACCCCATCAGTGAAACTCAAGTCCTAACTCATATGCAATATATGTAAATTCCATAAATCAAATCTTTGCATAAAGAGGTGAAGGCCCGTATTGATAAATTTATTTATCATGGCATTCTTCTTCTTTATTTTGAAAATCTTTTGAATTTTTTTGGAAACAAGTTGCCGATAATTTGGTGTTTGTTACAAATTGAGTTACTGTGCCATCACACATATTGTTATGTGAATGTTATGAATTACTTCTCTTTTTTTGTCATTAACTAAGCATTGCGTCATCAGTAAAGCATTTATTTCTTGTTTCACGATGTGAACTTAACTTTGAACCAATTCTTTTGTTTCCTTTACATATTTAAATTTAATAGGTCTACCAATGATGGATGATGATTTCTCTACACCAAGTTGTCCCAAGTGCTGCATTTTAAAGGAAGGAGGAACCAATGACATTACGAATAAATTGGCGTCTATTACATTTTATTCATCATTTCCAGAAATTTGTTGCTTGTATTCGCTTTGCCCCAGAGATCCATCACATTCCCATTTATTCACTAACACTAAAGTGGTATCATCTAAGGCCTCTATATCTTCCTGTGATTTTATCTTTGAAATTCTGTTCGCAAATTTTCGGGAGGCACCGAAGTCTGCAGCATTTCAGGCTCTTTTTTTGTTGCAACAATTTTGTTGTATGTAGCTTGGTAAAGCATCGTGGTTTCTCTTTTTCAATTCATTTCTCAGAAAATTGTACTTAGCTTTAGAAAGTCCCAAGTCTAAAACAAAGACAAAGCTTCCTCTGGAGTGATTTTTGGGATGGGGATACTATCCTTAATTCTTCTCACACGATTTGGACATACTTCATCCAGATCTTTTACAATAAAGGCTTTTTTAACTAGTTTCTCGGACGTATGTCGTTGGTAAAGTGATTCCCTTATTAATTACGTTGATATATCTGCAGTATGCTCTCTGAGTTTTTCTTTTTGGTGATTTATGAGTACTGATCGAAGGATTTAGCTGGTCTACCTCTGCCGAATGATATAGAAAGTTCCAATGTTGATGAAGAAAATCCCAATGTTAATGTAGAAGATTCATATTGATGTAGAAGGTAAAGGTGTAGGCGTCGCACATGTTGAACTTGATGGTTGAGATGACTCGGAAGATCTTATTTCTTCAGCATTGATTTCCGTTAGTGTATTCAACCACGAGTCATTGTTTTGTTCTAACTGTCGTGCGTTTCTAGTAAGTTGCCACTTTTTCTTCAAAGTCCGAAAGACTCGACGAACTCTTTCTTCCTCCGGAATTTTAATATTCTACGTATTTGAAGGAACACGCACGAGCTATGCAAAAAAAGGTCAAAATATCTTCCAGATTGCATTTGTTGCATTTGGAAAATATAAATTTCATGATATTTCCATTGGTTCACTGAAAAAACACAATTTTGAAGCATTTTTGCTTAGTTCCGATTCGGATCCGGGTCATAATGACCCGGATAATTCGGATCTGGATACGGATAGTTCGGAGCCGGATCGCATGATTCGCATATTTCAGGATATTAGCAAATCCGGATTCAATTTTCAGCTCCAGTTTCAACTTTAATTTGAGGCCAATTATAACGTGGCCATTTTTTAATAGTTAAAAATAAATTAAAATGCTTTCATTAAAAAAAAACTATTCGACTTTTACCATAACTTCTTGGTTTAATAATACCTCCTCCCTATACAAACATTTTCACAATAGAACTGGGAAATTATAGAAAATTCGACCATTTTTTGAAGAAAATGAGCTGTTGAAATGTTTCTCTAACTTTACCCATTCTAAATACAAAGAGGGAGGTAAATATGTATAAAAAAAAAATGTTTACCATCAAGTAATATATTTCGTTTACTATCGAATAGCATTCAAATTTTTAAAATCTATGACATGACGAAAATCGGCTTGCTGTCATCCAAGAATCGTTTTGGCCAACTGTGCATCGCATTTGAACCACTCCCTATTTGCACTAGTAATTTGGTTTACAAAATGTCTCTTCTCTTCAAGCTTTTCTTTTCACATACTTTTACAAAACCGCCGAATACCGCCTTTTTTCTTTATTTTTAGCTTGGTTGGTCTGAATGGTCTTTTTTTATATTCAACAGGAGTTTCTCTTCTGGCGGGCATCAAAAACCCAAAATTAATAAAAATTGTTTTTTTTTAAATATTTGTTTTTATTTTATCGATTTTTTTTTAATTTTCTTGGAAGGCCCCAATTAATACCTTCAATTTGAAATATCGCAGAAAAGAATCGAGTAGCCCGATCCGAAGTTATCAGAAAATTAAAATTCACGTCCACAGTGAAAACATTAAAAATTGAGTCAACGTTTTTCCAAGACCTGAGGTCTTAACTTACTTAACTTTTTCTAAAAGTTTCATCGAAATCAAAGGCGTTCGGGTACAATGGGTGTTGGTTTTGACATGGAATGGCTGAATACATATATGTATAAGACATTTTATTTAATCAACGTCAGGTCAATTTATAACAAACATAAATTGAGTATGTTTTTTTAAGAACATTTTTGCAGTACGATTTTTTCTTACCGAATTATTTTTCTAGACGTACTTCTGAGGAATGACGCTCAGTAGTGCACACAGAATTTTGCTATTGGGGGACGGGACCATATGTATCCGAAGTCTAACAGGGGTCAAACAAATTGGGCTCCAAATTCGCGTCCTGACGCGAACTGAGTACTTAAGAACATCTATTTTGAAGATATTGAATTTCATGTTTTCTTTGCTAAAATCTCGACATAGACCATAAAACGACTGTTTTCTTTATCTTCAATATATTAATCATAATTGCATAAATAATGAAACATTTTCGTTTATGCATTTACAATCCAAGCAATTTGTGACGTTTTTACAAAATTTTAAAAGGATGTGAGGTGCAGCTTCGGTGATATAGCGGTACGCGAAAAATCAAAACACACAAATATATTCAAATTCATGTCAAATCATGCTATTTCTATTCTATATACCTACATACTCCCACTGTATTAGTAGCACTCAGAGACTTAAATGGACAGAAAATGGACGCAATATGGACGTCATTGCATGCAATATGGACGTGCGCTGCCGCAACTTCGCCGGAAGTATATGGGTGGTTCCATATCAAATGGCCGACATGTGTGACAGCTATAGCATTTTAAAACGTAAAAAAAAATATGTCCTGGACTTCTTTAAAACTTCATACAAATTTTGCTATTCCTGCAAGAATGAGAAAATATGGCTCATTTGAAAGTTAGGATTTCAAACTATCTAAGAAAAATGCCATCTCAAATTACAGGGATGTAAAGGACTTACATTTTGACTGAACTCATCGCTCAACTCAAGCAGTGAGTCCGCTCAATCACTGAGTCCGCTCAACAGTTGAGCGGTGGTTCATCGCTCGAAATTTGAGCGGACTCACTGGTTGAGCCGACTCAATCGTGAGCGGACTCAGTCTTGAGCGGACTCATTGCTTGAATGGACTTGAGCGGACTCAAGTCTTGAGCGGACTCAAGTCTTGAGCGGACTGAAGTCTTGAGCGGACTCACTGCCTGAGAGGACTCATCACTTGAGTTGAGCGGACTCAAATCATATTTTAAATAAGGAAGGAAGGAGGAAGAAGAAATGTTGGCTAAGAAAATTAGCAAAAGGTAAATCAATAAAATATAATATAATGAATGACTTTTTTATAAGTTTTTCTTATTTTATTGAAATTTCAGTTTCAATTTTAATTAAATCAGATTCTCTTTATGTTATTTAAAATATGATTTGAGTCCGCTCGACTCAAATGATGAGTCCGCTCAGGCAGCGAGTCCGCTCAAGACTTGAGTCCGCTCAAGTTCATTCAAGCAATGAGTCCGCTCAAGACTGAGTCCGTTCACGATTGAGTCCGCTCAACCAGTGAGTCCGCTCAAATTGCGAGCGATGAACCACCGCTCAACTGTTGTGCGGACTCAATGATTGAGCGAACTCAAATCCTGAGTTGAGCGATGAGTTGATATGATAAATGAGTTCGCTCATTTACAACCCTGTAAAATTATATGCAAAAACGGATATCAAAGATAAAGATTATATTCGTCATTTTGAATAACGTACTTTTAATTTCATTATTTTTTTATTTTCTACCTTATATTATCCACTAAAACATAACAAAATTTCAATTTGAGATCTTAACGAGATCAGGGAGTCAAAAATCATACACCAGTCATGTATTTGCGCATAATCAATTCTCAGCCTCTTGAAAATTTCATGAAAGTGGTTCGAGATAAAAAAAAAAACTAACCCTCTCGGGTGCGAAGGAACCCGTTGGTTCCCTCCTTTCGGTGCTCCCCTGATGACGCTTATCCAACCCACTTTCGGTATCAATACGTCTCAAAAAAAAAAAAAAGATAACATTGTCTCTCCTTTACTAAACAAAGAATTCCAAAAAATAACGAAAAATTAAATCATTAATTCAATATATAGGCGAATGTCGTCAGGGTTGGCCTGTCGCCTAGGTCGGCCATCTGCGATTTTTTTAGTTTTGATCACTAGTGCCACCAACCCTCGACCGCGGGAAAAATTCGCTCAGTTATAGCGAACTTTTCATCTCATTTCAGATATCGAGTGTGAACGCAAAGTATGTCCTGTGCCATCAGTGGTTTGAAATACCAAAATAAGTTTTTATTTAGCAGCAGTGAATACGGCCAGAAAGTGGGGAGAAAATATGCAATCATCAAGGTCAGCATTCTGAATGTGTTGTGTGACTGGTACTTGAAAATAAGGCAAGAGGAAAATTCAATACTGTAACACGTTTTGCTGCAGTGTCAGGTGATGTGGCAATGGCGCTTGTCGACACGGTTGGCCACTTTGTGTAGTCAGGGTTGGCCCACTATGATTGTGTGCTTGGAAGATGCCCAAAAAACGTCCAGCACTAATCCCAATGAAGTCCCTCAATAAATCACCAGCTAAAGGAAGATACCCGCCAAAAGAGCCCAGAAAAAGCTCTCTTAGGACGATGCAAGAGAGAAGTGCATTTAAAATGTGTCAATATAACAACCTTTTCCGGAAATGCGATTTCGAATAAGGTGCCATTCAAATTTGGCTAAAAAGCACAAAAATGCATTAAACTCTGCTTTTTATTTCATTCAATTAATTTTGTCATGTCATTTCCAACCATTTCTGTAAATATTTCTCGTTCACTGGACAACCTAGACAACACTGCCCAGCCCTGACAGCATTTCACTTTTTTTTAATGCGTATATTATTATCATTTTTCGGCCAATAAATTTGGTATGTTCAGCAGACCTTTCCAAAAATGTGCTTGTATTGACGAAATTCTTTCTTAAAGGGAATTTACAGGCAAAAGTTCAAAGGGTGTCCAACCCTGACAACACTCCTATATTGATATCGGGTGGCCACACTAGATGATATTTAGAGCCGTATTGAAAAATCGAAAATTTTTAAGAGCCAAATCGGAAAAAAATTCGCCACTTCAAAAAAACGTAGAAAACGGGCATCCAGTAAAATATACCTCCTGCTTCCCTCTCATTATACGGAACAAATTTTATTAAAAATTCAAGAGTCATATTTATTAATTTATTTATTATTTAATTATAACATGTTTTACCTACATATATATTTACATAGAATTATTGTTTGCTTGTACCAAATTTATGTATTTGAAAGTCCAACCATTTTTTAAATATTAGGCTCATAATTGGTAATTGTACTTCTTATTAGTTGCTGTAAATGTTCGTTTGTTAATTGGGACCGATATTTAGATTTAATATATTTCATTATAGAATACAGTGATTCCATACTGTATGTTGTTCCGAAAATTGACAATAATCGATATGCAACATTTTTTAAGTGGTTGTATTTTTCTGATGGTACGGCATTCCAAAATTCATTAACTGAAGTTGCAGATTTATGATACATTTTCAGTTCTACATCTTTTCGCATTTCTATTAATTCCATTTCTCCTTCCGCTGTTTCTTGTAGTAATGTTTTAGAAATAGGAAAACCATTCGAAATTATATCAACTTCAAATGGATTTATTAAAAATGCGGTAGATGGTTTTAATGCATCTAAATCTGCAAATTGTTCCTCAAAATCTTCCAAAATGTTACCTAATTTTGTATCATATTTTTTTATAGCTTTAGGAAGAGGATTGTATTCTAATGCAGCTTTTTGTAAACACGGAAAAAGATTAAAAGTTTTTTCGCTTATATCTTTTCGAAATAGTTGTAATTTGGTTTTGTAACTGTAAATAATTTGGCTTAATTCTGCAATATTTTTATTTTTTCCTTGCATTTTTAAATTTAAATTACTCAAATATTCCATTGTATCGGTGAAAAACATTAAGTCGTGGATCCGTTCGTTATCTTTTAATTGTGGATATGATTGATTTTTTATATTAAGAAATTCGATTATAGTATCAAATAGGTTAACAAATTTGTTTAAAACGTTATATGTGGATAACTATCTTACAATACAATACAGAGATAAATCTGCGCATGGTTCGTCAATATCATTAATGAAATTACGGAAATGACGATGATTTTTTCCATTTGTCCTAACAAAATTCACAATTTTTATAACAGGAGTAAATACATTTTCAAAATTAAAATATTTTGCAACAAGATGTTCGCGATGCAGAATACAATGAATGGGTATAATATTAGGTATACTTGCATCTTTTTGTAAAAGGTCAATTAATCCCATGTTCTGTCCAACCATTGCTGCTGCCCCTACAGTCGCAACACTGACTAATTTAGTCTTTGGAACACTTTTTTGTTGGAGTCCAATATCAATAGCTTCTTTTGTATCGATTCCAAGAGTCGTTTCTTTCAAAGCAATTAAATCTAACAACTACTCTTTCGTTTCTGTATTTTATAAAACGAGGCGAATAAGAATTGCTAATTGTGGTTTTTCTGAAATATTAAGGGCATTGTCCCAATGGATTAAGTGGGGGCAGCTCATGCTGGATTCTGGGAATTTTATTTGACAGAAATTTTGTCTCTCTGTCTCTACTTATCCTTATTTAGAGCCGCATGTGGCTGGCGAGCCGCCGTTTGGCCACCGTTGTATACAATAATACAATGTTCATAAAACTTAAACCAACTCCACACCCAAATGTAATAACTCCAAATACAACCAGACATATGACAACCAAAGTAATCAGGTCAAAGGATGCTATATGCAATTAATGACGGAATTATTATAAAGGGTAGGTACACTTAATATTGCTCCTGTTAAAGAAATAAGTAAGCCTACATGCGGAAGCGCTAAAGCAAATAGGTTCAAGCCATGAGTAATTCATAAATACATGAATTACAGTTAAAGACAATACAAGACCTTATACCTACTATCTCTGGAGTCATCTCCGTGTATCCAGATAATGGAGATAATCAATACTTATGGTGGTGAATAACATTGTTCCAATGGGAAAAGCATAGTTAGTAACTTTGTTCGCAGATATGTTCCACACTGTTAGTGACGACAAGTCAGAAGAGATATACCACAATATACCGACCATGCTTAGTAAAAACACAAACTGGAGACTGCACATAATGGAATTATTCTTATTAAGTCCGGTATCAGGGACTTCTTATAAATAAAGTGTTACTATACAGATTCTAACGCTATGAATTGAGCCAAGCTCTTGGTTAGGCAAACTAAAGCAGAACAGCGCATTATTGCTGGCATTAATTGCAACCATTCTAAGATATGAGTGATATGACTTTCTAATCATTTTGTATGGGGAGGACATTGGGCACAGACTATTCGTATAGATTTTTGAATTGGTAATATTGGAATGTTTTGTGCTTTGCACATGACATACTTATACTTTGATATAAGATGTTGGCAATGTGCGACTGTAACGTTTACTAAAAAAATAGAAAATTAGCTACTGCTGCAACAATCCAGCCTGATTCCATAAATTTCGTGCGGAATAGCTAGAACTTCTACGTCTAGCCCCGTTTAGATAATAAAGAATAGCCTCAAAAGCAGCTAAGAGCTGGTAATTTTTTCGAATAGCATATGGATCATAATTGTCATCATCTTCAACAGAAAATATAAGATTTAATAAAATTACATATATTTTTTTTAAGCATACCACTTCTCCATTTGGTCTCAACTACCAAAATCTTCGTGGTCGTGCAATTGAAACACGGTAAACATAAATAGATTTAAGGATTACATTTTATTCAATATTTCAGGTCCTTACATATACATATACCTAAGTATGACTGACATCAGAAGCACTGATTGCTTTGCTTCATTTTCTAGGGTCATAATTAATTATTTTTTTGGAAGTGAGCATGAATCATAATAAGTATTAATAGTCCTGTAATAGTTGATTTTTCAGATAAAAGCATTATAATATCAAAACCAGAGTAAGCAACACTCATTCACGTGCGCACACGAAAGTCTCATGAGTAATTTACGCTCATGTGGGCGTTCCATTTTCTAAACTCATGAGGGTGTGCGTGAGTTGTTGTCATATTTATTAGCGCACATGCCCCTGAGTGAGTAATTTCCAAATAAGAAAGCGCACATGAAATTTATCACTGCTCATTACTCATGGTAATAGTTCACACATAGTTATTTTTTATTTCCACCTCCCACGCCAGACGCACCCCCCCCCCCCACCCGTTCGCAAATGCAGTTAGAAAAATAAGTAAGTAACTAAGAAAAAGATAAAAAACAACTGTAAAGAAAAGAACATAAAAGCATTCAAAGTTCATTAAAAGAATCAAACGAATTGATCAAATATCATCAATAATTTCATTCATAAAATAGGAATGTGAACTTGCAAAGGAATACTTGAGTACAGCACCTGTCAGTTTGCTGACATGGTATTTCACACCGTTTATGCTCTGCACTGACCTCAATGAACCCGAATATTTGGAATGTTTGAAATGGTTTGAATGTTCAACGGCGAATTGTTTGCTTGCGAATTGTGAAGTGTTTGATTGCGATACATCAGGTCAATAACTAGCATATCAACAATTTAATGATTAAGTGATGACTTGTAAATTCTTCAGGTACTCATTATGTATAGAGATATTATTGGATAATATAAATAAGTTGATTTAGGTAATAAAGACAAAGTACGTTTTGGACAAGTCAAATTATTTTTTTATAGACTTCCTCTTCGTTAACTTAGGCAGTCTTTTACGACATTCCTGTGAAAATATCGGCTGAACAATTTCCCCTGCACACTTGCGCTACACATAAGCTGAGCTATCTCGCCTGCATTATAAGGCACTGACGCCACACATATCGGCTGAGCTGTCTGGCTAGTATCATTATGCTGTCTCCAACGCCAGATTTGCTCACGTTTGCTGAATCATCTCCCTGAGTCCGCCACTGACTGAGAATCAATCCGTAAGATTTTTAAGAAGACGGCGACTTGATGCGAGTATAAAATTATAAATAAATTGAGAAAATTGAGAAGATGACAGCTTGACCCAATTATTACAAATTTTGTTATTTTAGGACGAAATCTCATTTCAAAAAATTATATCTCGAGAACGAAAAACGTTGTTTTTAATAACAGTATTTTGTTCAAAAAAATAATATTATTTACTATTGAGGATCTCTAGCACTTTCTTTTCTATTTTGAATTTGAAAACATAACATTTAATATGACATATGAATACAACATGAATTATGAAATTCGAGCAAAAAAAATGTTCAACAAATTAATTACATTCAAAGAAAAATATAAATCAGCAGTTTATAGAAGAAGACAAATGAAAATCTAGCGAACCAAGTTACACAATTATTATACAAACTATAAAAATTATTTATATCAAATAAGCAAATTGCATCAAACTTGGTAAAGGTCATTCTCTAAGCAAATATTCACAAAAACAGTGAAATTGCTAGCTTACTAAGTATTTTCGAAATTTCTGAATTTTGCTTGCGGAATGATTTTCCCTTTAACCAACGTATTCATATTATATAAAAAGGTCGATATTCAAATTAATAAACCAGAATAGCTTATTGTACTCAGGTACTTTGAAATATCTCGTTAAAGTGGCTCTTAAGCCTAGTAAGATCATACAGCGGGACACAGTCTGAGTATTCTTTCACAAAGCAGCTCTACAGCCTCATAAAAATTATAGGCAACAAAGCTCCGTACAACCTGCCATATAATTTTCCTCTACTAAGAACACTCCAAGCACGCAGACGCAAAAGCGGCATTTAACATAGTCTGGTTAAACTTGTTAAAGCAATACTCATGAACTCCTCTATTATTATTCATCATCTTAGGAGTAAGTTAGCCGCATCATCTGAAGATAAATAGGTTAAGTATTAATTTTTACAAGGAATTTACTCGAAAGTTTTAAAGGAATGCGACAATCGCAATACATCCATATATACATACAATAAAAGAAGTAACAGCTTTGAAAAATGTGAGCATATTCTTATACCCTCGTTGATTAAAAGTTTCAGAACTCATGACATTATAAAATCAAAATATTTAATAGAATGTCTCGTAATGTCGTGTGAGAAAATCAATTGGAATCCCTTCACATTAGCTTCCAAGTCTATCATTTTAAACATATTTGAGTGATTAGGTAGATCCTTATCGTTAAAGTTGCAAGAGATTTTAAAGGCAATCAATACCTTCATTTTACACTTTAATAAATATTGCTTATACCTTGCGAAAAAGAGTACATATATTTATATGTTAGAGGTTAGAGTGGCGGCCATTGCACGAACCCCTGTGATCAGCCTCACTTAGACCATTTGCGGTTCATTGTGATAACTAAAGCAAGAGTATACATACCAAGCCATTAATTATGAATCACTGAATACTAATTCCAATTGTACTAAAATACATGCAACTGATTTTATTAAACTCTCCGTCTGGTAGGTTGTATGCTTAAACCATAGACAGGTGAAGCCCTCAAAGATAATTTACATACATGAAAATAATTGGAAACTTTCCAACTTAGGAAAACGCAATCTCAATATCACGAAACTTTTACTTCCAGTATTGAACTTGTATATACCTTTTCAGGGGTAGGGGTACCTTACGAATAGAATATCGATTTTCACATCAATGATTTTATGACTATCATTAATCAGCTCTTTATTGTTCCCTTTGCTTTTTATATTACGTAAACAACAAATATTACAACAACATCTAATTAACACATGATCAGAAAAGCAACATAAAATAAAATTTTTCGTTCAAACACTTTAACGACAAATAGTGTGTTGTTTTCCTTGTGCATTACCTTGACATTGCCTAGGTGCATAAACCTCTGGTATCACCTTGTGGTAATGTACTCAGGTAATTAGTTTACTATCTGGCTACATGCTCAATGAATCGTAATCGGAATACTATGGTGAATGTAAGCCTGTTCAGCAAGTTGTTTCTTGTTAAGTCGACAAAGTCAATAATATCCTGACCACAAGAATGCACTCTACATACCTGGTTAATGACAACTGCATGAAGATTGAATTGACTTGGCTTAGTGTTCCTTTAGACATTGCTAGATAATTCAAAATTTGAAGAATTAATATATGATGCTATGTGATTATTAATTTCTTAATTCTTGCTCCTCTTTTTGTTCAATGGTATGTGGAATCGAAATGAAAATGTGGAAAAAATTCCAGGTGAAAAGTTGTGTATATTTCCATATTTAAACTTATTTTTGCGATACCTTTATAACCAATTAACCAATAATTTTATAATTTTTTTATTGGAATCCTTGAAAGTATCTCTTTCAAACGATACCCCACAAGAAAAAAACCAAATTCTCTTTTGAGGGCCCAACTTTCCCCAAATTAAAAAAAGATATTTAATAATTGTTGACTGTTGATAAATGTGTGCGTCATAAAACTTAATACTCTGGCAAATTGACAGCAGACAAACGAACGCACGAGCAATTTATAATGGTCCCGTTTTATCCTTTTGTTGTACATTTGTTGTCATTCCGAATTACAATGAATTCGGTTTATGACAATAATTTTGTTCCAAATATAATAAATAGAATAAAATAAATACCTATGCCGTATTATTAATGATTAAATTGAGTTGTGAGATAAATGATCAGACAAATGATGCTCTGCATAAATATAAATTTTCATTGAACACACTCTTTGAGAATTTCGTTGGTTAGAGACTCATGGAAAAAATAAATATTTATATCTGTTTGAAATCTGTAAACTATAAAGATCCATGTTTATTAGACAATTTTCCTTTCCTCCTATAACTACGTGAAAGTGTTCAAACAAAAATTTCGATGGAATGGAACGTACCAAGTTTGTCCTTGGAAATCTG
Organism: Dioctria linearis; assembly: GCA_963930735.1. Classification (NCBI taxonomy): domain Eukaryota; kingdom Metazoa; phylum Arthropoda; class Insecta; order Diptera; family Asilidae; genus Dioctria; species Dioctria linearis. Next base: position 87,151,626 of record OZ005740.1, on the reverse strand, counting down.
ACAGGCAAGATACAAAATGGCTGTACAAGGTACGTACCTCACACACACATAAATCGGCTTTTGGTTACGCTCTAGACTATGCATTTTATAAACCATGCCTTTTCCATTGTTGCCTGCTCAAAGGCTTATGTGTAATATTCCATTAAATATTTGTGGCTTTTTGGTGATTAGTCGTGAGTAAATTATATACTTTTTCTATTTAGAAATTAATATATATATGTGCAACTTTTATTTGTTTATGCCCATTTATATATGTGACATAATGTGAGTTAATTGAGTGAAATTATCTTGTTTATTTGATTAATTTTCTTGAATTAATGGTTTTTTTTATTGGATTTATTGGATATATTATATAAAATTATGTAACCAAATTCTTGTTCTATTTAGGTTACTGAACTAATGTGGAAGGAAACAGGTATGCGAAATACTTGTACCCATGGTAAGGTTCATTCGGACCGGCTTATTGGAATAAAACCACATCCGAATGCACTTCAGGATTTAATTTTATATAAGTTTGAATTCATTTGCTTGGTAGATTTAATTCTTTCCTTTTCTTCTTCTCAGCTTTCAGGATTCTGCTGGATGGTTCAACATGCTTTTCTACCATTTAGAAAATATACAATAACGCATACTTCCAAATTTCTGGTGAACTTGATAGCTCACTTTTTATGGCACGGGCTATACCGACCCTTTGCCCGTCGTCCGCCTCCAATAATGCATTAAAATTCAAAGGAAAAAATGTTGAGTAAATTTTAAAGAAAAAATTTAGTGCTTCCTTCACTATAATAAGAATCGATGAGCAATTTTCTTTCAAAAATATAACAAATTATGAAGAGGCTGTGAAAACCCTATATTGCGTACAATTGTACACCAATTCATAATTTATTATATTTTGTCGATTAGAAATACTAAGGTATTGCATTAAATAAAACTTATTAAGTAGGGTAAACTCAAAAATGAAATTTTATTACAAGTAAAAAAGCTAGAATTGGTCTAAGTAAGACCAATTCTTTTGATACCCTAGACTAGATAATTGCCCATATAAAATATCGTATGGTCACCCATCTGTGCAAGTTTGATTTTTGAAGTGGTTTTTCGCATATATTTCTAGAACGGTTCGTTTCACAGAAGAAATGATTACAGCCATTTTTATAGGATTTCGTATTCTGAAGAAGTTTTTGCTACAATAAAAATGTCTAGGACTGGTCGTTTTCACAGTATATGTAAAAATCCTAAATTTTTATATGGAAACACCAAGAAGGGGTTTCCCTATTTAATCCATTTTTGAAATTTTATTTGCTATTACTATGAGAACACCACGTACTAAATTTAAGCTCTTTGTATCAACGCGTTCTCAGGCAGTGTCCGAATATATGTATAGTGGAAAATGAAAATTTTGCATGACAACCCCACGAAGGAGTTGTGCGATTTGTCTCATTTTTGAACTTAATTTTACGTTTTTTTTAAAGACCGTGTACAAAATTTCAGCTCTCTAATTATAAGCGTTCTCGAGTTATCGTGCATACAGACAGACACATAGACAGACAGATACACAGCCAGACAGAAAGACGGACGGAAGGACGGACGGACAGACGGATATGCAAAAATCGAAATAACTATGTGTTACAAACGGAATGACAAACTTAGTATAGTCTACAGATTTCATCTAGGGTGTAATTACTGAAAAATGTGCTCATCTGCAGATTCGATGTCAAATAAATTTTGAGCATGAAGGAGATGGACGTATATAAGCAATATATTTCCCTGAATTTTATGCCAATTAAATAAAATTAGAAGTATAACAGTTCCATTTTTAACTGTAGGAATTAGATAAGAATGCTCAGTCTATTCTTATTAAATGTCACTGGCTTCCCTATATCTGTTGTATATGCATGCATGGCCACCAAAATGTGCATAAACTTACATATGCAAGACTTAAAAATATTACGAATGATTCCTCATGCATGACCAACATTTGTAGAGTATTTGTACAGCCTGTCAAATTTGCTTATATAAAGTGCGATCATGAACGTATACAGACAGAAGTTGACGAAAGGGATTAAAACTTGACGATCGGTTTCATTTTCCTATTGCGGGCTGCTATTGTGAAAAGCACTTGCTGGCGTCTTTGCATATGCTAGCATATGCATATTGTAGTTAGCCCTTTTAGCCTATCCAACCAATTCATCCAATCTATACACCCATCCGTTCCTTTCATTTCATAAATAGCAACAACTCAAAACAAAAAAACTGATGAAAATGAGCAAAAACAATTACAGGCAATGGAAAAGTTTTGACTGTTCATTTCATTCTTCGGAGTTTCGCTAAAGGTAGCCAAGACATTTCAGTTAATCTTGCCAGTTAATATGAACCGATTGGTATCACATTTGACTATGAGCCTTGCTTTTCTGAGATCTTGGCTTCCATAGTATGAAATGAAGTGCTCAATAACATTTTAATTCAACCTCCGTTAAGAATGAAAATATTGAATTATTGTTTATGAAATATATTTTTCAGTCGTAGCCTTGTACTGCGCATGCTTGCATCATGCTTCCTTCTGATCCAGAACGGTGTCGCGAAATATAAATTATACCTTTTTGTACCTGGTACTAAAAAGCTTATTTAATTTCAAGAATTTCGGAAATATTTATATATAAGCCACAAAATTGATTGAGGAAGTAACAAGGCGCGAGATATTCTACAACTTGCAAGACAAGGAGTGTAGACAAGATGATGAGAATGGCTTAATGGCGCATAGTTATAAATTTTAAGTTCTGCCGTCTTGAATTTAGTTAATTTCTGTATTTTAAGGAAAGTATAGAAAAATCTCCGCGATACTTATAAAAAAATCGCCGGCAAGGTTACATGCAATCGGGGAGCTGCGGAAACGTCTTTCACAATTAACGTTGGCCGCCGTTCCTTGCAATTGTGTTTCCATTTTTTCGACTGCCTATTTTGACAGCAGATTTCCTTCAGCCGTTATAATCGTCGCAACTGTGTTTAGGCCTTTAAGGCTTATACCCTAGACACACAGCACGAACTAATGAATCATTTGTACTAACTATTCATTAAAATGCCGTGTGTCAAATAGTATATGTCATTATAGCTCGAAAATCAGATGATAATGAAGTACACTAATGAAGTGTTTTCCTCCTTCATTATAGCTATAATGAGGAATAATGTGCTAGATTTGGCATATAATGTAAATCTGGAGCTCCGCTGTGCATCTGCCGATTTGAAAAATAAGAAGAAGAAATGTAAAGAAATGCAAATAACAAATTATATATTGTCAATATTCCTTTTAATATAAAGTTTTTCTCATTTATAAATTGTTAAATTGAAAATAAAATAAATAAAAACAAAGTTTATCGCGTTAATTCGATCCATATTGCTTCTTTAAGGTGATAAGTTCATCAAAACCAGTTTGACAGCACAACTTAATTTAAGAAATGGCTGTGTGTCCGCAGTTTATAATGAATCATTATAGACTAATGAGTCATTAGTTATTTCTTCATTAAGAGTGCTGTGTGTCTAAGGCATTATGCTCTGAATCAACACTACTGGAAAGAATAAAACCGGTACAGTACGAATAGAAAATTTAAACTGTTTTGTTTTTATTAAGTTGCAGACTACAAAATTTCAGAAAATTTCCACCGGCATGACTTTCGCCCACATTTGAAACATTCCAGGTAGGGTAGATTTTGCCGAATATGTGTGGCGCAATCCCGATAAGGCTGGCAGAAACATGTTTTGAATATTTTCGCCTTCTTCTGAAGATGTCTACTTGTTTTATGGATTAACCGTATGTACCTATATCTGTATGTAGTTTCCTACCATGCTTCCTACCATATATCTTTCAGTGATTCAAATTTCCGTTCAGCTAGGGACACTTGAATGAATTCATTCTTCTTGACAGTTTTGAATGTACCCACTTAAACTACCTCAATTACTGCAAGGAGTCTCTTGTCCTACCTAGGATACTTGGTTTTGATTATATGTTGCATGGATTCTACATTCTGTAGCTCCTGTGAACTTTCCAAATAATTCACTTCGCCTCTAAGTGATATTTTGTAGTCATGTTCAGTACAATTCTTGTTCCTTGCCTAGCATGACCCTAACTTTGTCTTCGGCACTACGACTCAGAATTCTCTTTGCACGCTATTGTGGCTTCCTTAATAACAATCGAATAGCTACAAGACATTCGTAAGCCACCGAATATCAGATATCATTCATAATATAGGCTCCACCCCTTGGCGCCATATCTCATCATCTGAGAATCCCGCGGACGCTGCAAGTCGTGGTATTTCAGCTTGCAGATAAAGGAGCATACCATTTGGTGGAATGGTCCATATTGGCTGTCTAAGGCCGAATCATCGTGGCCTTGTCGTTTCAATCAGACTCATGCTGATCCTCTTACCTTAGAGCTCAAGCCAACAAAGGCTCTACTTTCGTTAAATTCTAGTTCTGACTTAAGTGAAATACTCGAAAAATTTTCTCCTCTCTCACGTCTTATTAGAATCACAGCTCTATGCAGAAAATTTATCTTGAAATGTCGAAATTGAGATCTAGTGCTTACCCCCTGGTTTGCAAGTGATGAATTCGACTCGGTGCGAATAATTTGGAGTATGCACGAACAGATTAAATATTTCCCTGCAGAAATTCGTCTTTTATTAAACAAACAGCCTGTTCATAAATCGAGTAAACTAGCATCGCATCATCCTTTTATCGATGCTTCGGGATTATTGCGTGTTGGGGGAAGATTAGAAAATGCACATATTTCTTACAAGGAGCGACATCGTGTGATTTTATCTCCAAACAGCCACTTCTCTCAACTTCTCATCAAAACGCTCATGTGACATGTTTACATAGCGGCCTAACACTAACTCTATCCTTACTGCGCAGGACGGTGTGGATTATAAACGGTCGCAATACCGTTAAGAAACATATCCGAAAGTGTATTCCTTGTTTTAAAAATTCGTGTCAAGCACAGACTCAATTAATTGGTACGCTTCCAGCTCCCCGAGTCAATGTGATTCGTCCTTTCACAAATGTTGGTGTGGACTATGCCGGGCCTATTAATGTTCGCACTTCCGGCACTAAAGGCTGTCGCACATACAAAGGATATTTAGCTGTTTTTGTGTGCCTTTGTACAAAGGCTATTCATATCGAGGTAGTTAGTGCTTTAACCACTCAAGCCTTCTTAGGCGCATTAAAGCGTTTCATTTCCCGTCGACGACTTTGCCGCAATATTTATTCAGATTGCGGGACGAATTTTATTGGAGCAAGGTACAAACTAGACAAAGATATAAAATTAGCAATAAGTCATGCAAGTCGTGAAACAGCTAGTCTGATGAGTGTTCAACGCATACAGTGGCACTTTATACCCCCAGCTTCGCCACACTTTGGAGGACTTTGGGAGGCGGGGGTGAAGTCAATTAAGTATCATTTGAGACGCATCATTGGAAATACTACACTCATCTTTGAAGAAATGACCACGCTAGTAACGCAAATAGAAGCGAGTTTGAATTCGCGACCACTTTGACCGACAATGCGAATGACCTCAATGTCCTCACGCCTGGATTTTTTAATAGGTGATGCGTTATTATCACCCCCCGAAGAAAACTTTACTTCGTCAAAATTAACTTCACTCAATAGATGGAATTTTGTTCAACGCTTGCGACAAGAATTTTGGAAGGCTTGCAATAAAGAGTATTTGTCAAGACTCCAGCAGCGTCCGGAATGGGCTAGAGTGTCTAATAATATGCAAATTGGGAGTATTGTTTTAATAAAGGATGAAAGGACAGCTCCTAATCAATGGGCGTTGGGAAAAGCAATTAATACGCATGCCGGAAGCGATCAGTTGGTTCGCGTTGTTACATTAAGGACTAAAGGAGGGCAGCTAAAACGCCCTATAACGAAAATTTGTTTATTACCGTCAAACTAAGATTAAAGATTCAAATAATAAATAGATATATGTATATGCATATATTTATAAAAAAAAAACATATCTGCATGATATACCTTAATTATTATACATGTTAATTTATGTCAAGTATAGTCATTGAAGTGAAGTATACATTTGCAACATACTCGAAGGCTTGAATTTATTGAATATTTATGCAAATTTATTATAATTTCACATTTTAAGATTTAAAACTGTGTGCTAATTCTTTTACCTCGTTGAACTCCCATCTTATCACTCCTGTCTGGACTCCTAATCTGAGCATTACCAACGAAGTAGAAGTTATACCAAATAAACGCCAACATGATCACATCAAAACCCAGTCAAGCGGTTAACTAGGCGACCTGATGTATTTTCCAAGCAAGATATGGAGTACACCAATCTGTTAGATCGTGACTTCGACGAGACTCACCATCCATCACCTTTGTTGAAATCTATCAGGACTTCAAGGCAGGGGAGAATGTTCGAGATCTTTTAATCATCGACGCCACTGGATTTGTTGAAGCTGTGGACAAAAGAAGCGAGAGACACATTCCAGTAGAATACTCTGTACATCAACAAAAAGATCGGGCAATCTGATAAAGTCGGGACGAGAGAGATAAAATCACTGATACAGAATCCGAGCAGGCGGTTGGTCACTGTCCTATTAAGCTACACATAATAAAACTGAAATAAAGTATCTAATTTTCATCTGGTTCAAGTTAAAAGTGCTCTTTTTTATTCCAACTGTGTTGTGTTGTTGTGCCCCGGTATTCATGGTTATCTACTCGTGAGGGATTTGCACAAAATAACACTACATGGCGGAGTCGGTGTTGTACTTGGAAAGCTTAGGGAAAATTTCTGGATTCCACAAGCCCGTCAGCTCGTGATGCAAATTATTAAGAGATGTGTCATTTGCAAAAGCCTGACCAGAAAGCCTGCATCGCTGCCATTTGGGCAGTTGCCCAAAGAGAGGATGATGAAGACCTGCCCCTCTGCAACAACCGGAGTGGATTTCGCAGGCTCATTATATGTGAAGCAGCCTGAGGAAAGTGATTCAAGGAAAGTGTATATTATGCTGTTAACCTGTGCCACAACTCGAGCAGTGCTTTTGGAAATGGTTGCAGATCTGTCAACTGAAAGCTGCATCTTAGCGCTACGACGTTTTTTCGCACGAGGGAGTCTTGCAGACGTTATATACTCGGACAACGCGAAGACATTCAAACGAACGTCATTAGGGTTATCGGAGCTAGCTACGTTCGTCCAATCTGAGAATTATATGGATTTGCCAGTCACCATGGCATTAAATGGAAATTTATTGTAGAACGAGCTCCCTGGTGGGGGTCTTTTGGGAAAGATTAGTAAGAAGCGTCACAGTTGCACTTAAAGCCACGTTAGGAAGAGCTGTTTTAAACATGGATCAACTACGGACGTTGCTAACTGAGGTTGAAGGAGTGGTAAATTCTAGACCACTCACGTATATATCAGATGACCCCGCAGATCTTTACCACTATCTCCATCTCACATTCTGTTTTTATCTACTCCTATTCTTCCCCTCTATTCCCCGTTATTGCTTAACGGTGTAAGTCAAGAGCCAACACCTTTAGATATACGTCCATTATGGAATAATCGTTTGAAAGCCGTAAAATATTTTTGGAAACGCTGGAGATCTGATTATTTACAACAATTGAGAAGTCTTCATCATTTCGAAAAAGGGAATAAATTTTCAGCTTCTCTCAAACAGGGAGATGTCGTTATAGTGGAAGGCAGCTCAGTTCCACGCATTTTAGGAAGTTAGCAATTATAGACGAGGTTTTCGTAGGGCGGGACAAGAGAGTACGAGCTTGCATTGTAAGGTTTTCTAATGGCTCTAAATTGCGGCGCCCTATACAACTTCTTTATCCATGGGAGCTAGCAGAGTCCTAATTGGCCGGCCGGAGGATCTAACAAATATTCATGATATGAAGCAACGAATTTAATTTTTTTACTTTTTGTCTCAAAGTACATAATTTTGAATTGTAATGTACAGTTATATATTTATTGCCTTATGTTTCATTTCCAACAAAAACTTTGTATATTCTCTTTTTTCATTGGCAGTAGCCGCAGAATTCTCAGCATAAAAAGGTGAAGTGAATTAATTAAAATAAATCTACTTAATTAAGACCCGGTGTTTTTTCTTCAACTTTCCCGCTAAGGAAGAATTTAGTACACTTATTAATAGATCACTGTAATTGAACCAATTAGAATAAACAAGAAGTAAAAAAGCTAGACTTTGTTTAAGACCAGTTCTTATAATACTTTAATGATACCTTAGATGAATGCGTCTAGGTAATTTCCTATGGTCACCAATCTGTACAAGTCTGATTTTTGAAGTGGTTTTCCGGAAATATTTTTAGAAGCGTTCGTCGGACAGTAAAAATTATTATGTCCAATTTCATAGAATCTTATATTCTGAAGGACTTTTCAGTACAATAAAATAAAAAATAAAATATTCGTAAAAATTCTAAACTTTTATATAACAATACCAAGAACTGGTTGCCCGATTTAACCCACTTTTTGAAAGTTTATTTGCTATTTCTATGAACCTGTGTACAAAATTTCAACTGTCTACGTTGGGCGTTCTCCGATAGTGTCCAAATACATATACAGTGAAAAACGAAATTTTTGTATGGCAACTCCACTAAGAAGTTACCCGATTTGACTCATTTTCGAGCTTAAATCTACGATTTTGTTAAAACGCTATTTGGAAAAATTTTAGCTCTATTAGTCCACGTGCTCTAGAGTAGACAGATACAGACGGACATGCAAAAATCAATATAACTAATCCATAATGCTCTACCACCAATATTTCAATGTTGTAGCACAATGAATGAATCTAGGCTATAAAAATGCAGTAGATTCTAAGATAGGAAGAAACCAAGCAAGATACTTACTTTAAAATCAATGCATCAATACTTATAGGTTTGGTAGGGGCATCATATTCAGTCATAGAGCACGACTTCATTAGTAATTTCATTTGTGTAATTTTCACAATACTTTCTCCACGATTTCATTCGTTCATTATCAAAATATCATAAAAAACGAATCTTACAAAAAACACCTGTTCGGTATGACAGTCACGTAGAAAATGAAATGAAATAAAGAGGATAATTGGGAGTCAATTTACGAGTGCTTCTGAAGAATGCTCCAAGATAAATTGATTTAATGACTTTTCTGAATGATCCGGTGACCAGTAGATATGTCTTAATTGACAGGCTAAGAACCAGTTTCCAGATCAACAAGAAGACAGTCAACATTTGTACGAGTCTTCCACATATTTCATGAAAATTTATTCAATTTGTGGTTGCATTTTACTATCTGAGTTTGATTGAGTATGGACAACATACTTAGGTAAGTAGTAATGTATTTATGTATTTTGTACAGTTCTTTTTTCTTGCTTTTTTGTGTATTTTACATGTCAGGAAGGAAATCTCTTTTTTTTATCGCACTTATGAGTTTTATATCTAAGATTTCTAGAGAGGCTTGTTCGATTTCCTTTTCTTCTGTTTGTCTTAAGGAACTTTTAAATAATAAGAAAAACTAGTTCTTAATGCTATCCTCCACAAGATTAATGGAAAGCAGCAAATAATAAGTAATTCTTAATGAATTTTTTTGAATAATAAATGATAAATCAACGTATTTACACTAAATTTTATGAAACATACTGTTCAGTCCGCATACATAATCCGCATCCCAATGAAAATTCTTCCCCAGTACGTGCCTCTTAAAAATACAAAAAAAACCACAACGTATGATGTCATTAATAAATGAAAAATCGCTTAAAACTTATCTACAACCATCCTGTGCACCATTGTATCCAAAAGCAAACAAAAAACTCATTAATAATTAGAAAAATAAACTAATAATCTCGCAAAATTACCATTTCTCCTGTATATTTACAATATCAATGCCATCAAATGACATTTATCACGATATGACGTCAATTCGTGACGCCGCAGTCAAAGTTCAATGGAATACAACTTTGAGAACGAGCATTGCCAGGGCAACCCATCATGAAGCCGAAACGTAGCTGTTCACGGCGGCTATAAAAAGGTGATGAGCCGCAGCAGAAGGACCTCATCCCATCCAACTTCCCTATTCCTCTAAATCCCGAAATTACTAAACAACAGACAAGAACACAGCTTGCCGTTGCGCAACAAGCTGTTAATAATTTTTCGACATCGCGTAGCCAAAAGTTAATAATTATTCGATTAAAGTGAATCAAAGACAAAACTGAAACCTAGTGCAAAATTAAAGCCTGTACGTGTATTTTTTTTTTAAATATACCGGGATATCAGTTCGGTTTATAATTTCGCCATAATTCGTATAGTTTCGTAAATCGCGTGTGAAGAACTCTGATTGTTTGATTGATTGCAGAAGGACCTCATTCCTGGTTCAGAATTCAGTCTGAACATATCCTCCACCAGAATTTAATCAGTTTCCTATCCTCTGCTAAAAATTTAATTTTTGCTTCCATTATATAGAAATTTAATTCTGTGAATCCTTTGTCCCACACCTAAGTAGGAATTTACTCCTACTGCAGAAATTTACTTCTGCTTTAGTTCCATCCCACATGTATATAGGAATTTGCTCCTACTTTAATTCCATCCTTCACCTAAGTAGGAATTTACTCCTACTACAGAAATTTACTTCTGCTTCTCCTTTATCCCACATCTAAGCAGGAACTTACTCCTACTGCAGAAATTTACTACTGCTTCACGTCCACCCTACATCTAAGCAGGAATTTACTTCTGGTGCAGAAATTTACTTCTGCTTATTTCTATCCTTGATTTAAGTAGGAACTTACTCCTGCTGCAGAAACGTACTTCTGCCTAATTACTTAATTCGATTACTGTTACCTTGCTTACACGTGCAGCACAGACCGAAACTTATATTTTGTTTTGAATTAATTCATGAAAATAATTGTGGAATCTCTTCTTTTTTTTCGAAATAAAGAGAGCAAACCTCTATGGCGGCATTTTTTGAACTCCTGTTGATTTTTGTATTGAATTGTTAAATATTAATTGAATTATAATTGCTGAATTGTTTTAGCGTAGGATAGTTTTGATTAGTATAAGTATTGAATTTTTTGTGATATAGTTTTAAGCGCTATACCTATATTGAAAATTAAAATTTTGTATTTGAATTTACAAAAGTTGAGTTATCCTTTTACAACCAGAACCCCCCGGCCCCTCCTTCCCTAGAGCTCAGATCTCACAAATACTGCTGACAATGTCCGCGCCACAAAATGTTAACTAGCAAGGTCACTAAAGGGAAATTTATAAGTTTATACCATTGTGTATTTTTCCAATAGGAAATGTGCTTTCAGAGGGCACTGCCAGTAAAAAAATTAGATTTTGTTATTTTTGAATTAATATTGTATTTTCTTGCAATTTTAATAAACATTTATGATTTCATAATATTTTCTTTTCTTTCATTCGTGCAAAAAAAAATTATTTATTTAAGTAAATCTTGTCAGAGAAATTCTAAAAGTAACTTGTAATTCTAATTTACGATCGGAATCAATACAAATTAGTTTGATGTGGCAACATGAAGAACTTGAGAACTTTCCATTTTGTCAAATTTGGCCTGTGTCTCAAATATAGTACGTAATGAATGACAGTTCAAATATCCTACATGGCTTGTGTCTAAACTAAAACGCGTGCGCTTTAATAGAAAGCTTTAATTTTAAAAATAAATTTTTTTTTATATATTTATTGAATAATTCTATTTTTGTGGACCTAGCGAATTATTTTAAAGGGAAATCGAAATGATTTTCTCAAAAATAAATTTTTAATCAATAAGCTGCATCAATAATATTCCAAGAGGGTTTAACATAGAATAGAAGATAAAGTTCAATAAATTTTTTGTAATCAAAAACCAGACCAAGGAATATGTGTAGCGCATTTCCAGATGAGCAGTAAAAATATCGGTATTATAACTGATTATAATAAGCACATTTATTTATACATAAGCACTCTAACTTAAGTAATACGACATAAAACATATTTGCGAGGATGAAATTTTTCTGACCTAGCAGAAAATCAATAACTTAATTTAAATGGAAAAACTATAACAATTTTCTCAGGTTAAATTAGTAAAGCTGCAACCCCAAACTGAAATGTCCCTGACCGTGATAGCTTGTTTTTCGTGGCGCGGAGTATATCCAATGTAATGGACTTTTCTTAACCTTTCTTCATCCGCGTGAATAATTATGCGAGTGGCGTAAAAGGAGGGATAACCAAATCCTGTAAATTTTAAATCTCTGATAAAATTTCCTAAAACTTGATAGTTTTAAATAGTTATTATACTTAAATAAATTAAACAAAAAAATAAAAAGTAAATATGAATATTTTATTATAAATGAGACTCTAATATTTCTGGATACGAAATAATAAAAATTTTGGGATTTTTTCAGTCTCTGGGATTAATGCGCGGGTATAGGAAGTTTACTAATAATAATGTACATACTACACAGATGGTTTTTTAATATACAAACATCTCAGCCAAAATTATAAAACATTTCTTCCTTCCTTCAATAAAATTCTACAATCTAGCGTTAAATGTTTAGACCTAAATGGAATAAAATTCCTGCTGCAATGATTTTTGTAATAAACTGCCATATTTAAATATTTTTTGTTTTCGACGCTTTGTCGAAATACGATTTACAGATACACGTTTTTGTTAAATAAAAATGTTTTCTAAAACTTAAGACACGTGAAGCCTTGCGTGGTAGAAGCATAGTGAAGTGAAATTTTGCAAGGATGCGACAACACGTTGATTACCAGTAAAATCTTTCACATTAGTAAGCCATACACTAACACTTTTTTCCACGCGCCAATTGACGCGCCACGCAATCTGTCGGTTTTCGCCATCGTGTGTGGTCAACATCACACGCCAGATTTTCCTACATTCAACTTGACATTCCATTTCGCAGTTTTTCCTTTGATCTTACACACATGGCAAATTAAAAAAGTGGCCTTTGGAGTGTCATTTGGAGTGCTTTTGACTTTAATAAAAATGGGTGAACAAATAAAAAATTCTAAAGAATTTATTATAAATTTCTTGGAAATTTATAAAAAGCATCCGGCTTTATGTAAAATAAAGTCACAAGATTATAAAAATCGTAATCTTAAGAATAAAGGCTACGAAGAACTTTTAGCGTTATATAAATCGTATTATACTCTGGCCGATAAAAACAGTGTTTTGAAGAAAATACAATCCTTAAGGGGAGCATTCCGAAAGGAGTTGAAAAAAGTGGAATCTTCCAAAAGAAGTGGGAAGTCTACAGATGAAATCTACGTACCAAGTTTATGGTACTATGATTTACTGCTGTTCACTTTAGAACATGAACTCCCAACGAGCAGTGTGGACAGCATCGATGAAGATATATCATTTCTGTTAGATGAAATTGAATCTGCTGACAACGACACCTATATTGAAGAAGAAAATTCAAATTCAAATACTCAAGTAAGTTAAATTAAAATTTCATGTTTATTAAAAATATAATATTAGTTTAATTAACTTTTTCCATATTTTAACATATTGTCCTGCCATGGAACTTTGCCATTATTATTAAAGTACTCTGAGTATTTTTCCCTGCTGGTAACACAATCGAAATTGGACCCAGATCCAGCTCTAGAAGAAGTCTGTAATGATGTAAACGAATAAGGGTCAACAGTTCTCCATGCCCCATTTTGATGCACTTCATGTGTAATAGGATTTTCTGAATCACTTTTCGACTGCATCAAGTAATTATGTAATACACAAATAGCACAAATTATGTGTTTAGTATTCTCAATTTTAACATTGATTGATGTATGCAATATTCTAAATTTAGTTGAAATTAGTCCAAATGTATTTTCAACTACATTGCGAGCCCTCGATAAACGATAATTAAATATTCTTCTTTCATAATTTAAATTTGCTTTCGAAAATGGTTTTAACATATTTGAATGTAATGGAAAAGCTTCATCACCAATTAACACAAAATTTAATTTTTCCAAGTTTTCCTCATTTGTAGGAAAATTAATGGTCCCATTCGTAATCTTCTCATATAGAGTAGTATATTCAAAAACTCCACCATCTGAAATTCTCCCATTTTTACCAACATCAATGTATATGAATTCATGATTAGCATTTACGAGGGCCATTAATATAATGCTATAAAAATTTTTGTAATTATAGTACAATGCTCCACTTTTTGGAGGTGCAGTAATTCTAATATGTTTTCCATCCATTGCACCTCCGCAATTTGGCATTTGCCATTTCTTCTCAAACTGTTTTGCTATTTCAGTCCATTCTTGTGTGGATGCTGGAAACTAAAAATAAAAATATTTTTGTATTATGCTACAGATAATTCCAACAACGGCGTCTAAAAGCACGGATCTTTTATCATCTATATCGAGTACTCCTTCAGCAAATAAAAAACTTAAAAGAAATATAGAAGGAAAGGAGCAAACTGACTTTCTCAGAACTTACACCGAAGTACTACGCGGAAGCAGAACCGAAAAAGATCAATATGATATCTTGGGGCAATATGTGGCATCAAAAATGAAATGTCTTCAGAGTGAGCACCAAAAAATATTGGCAGAAGGTTTAATAATGCAAGCTCTTCAAAAAGCAGCATTAAATAAATTATCAGAGAATTCTTCAATAACAGAAACGCCATCAGGTTCGCAAATAATTTGTGTAACCCCAACACCATCAACACCACAGGATTTTTACACTGAAGATGCATCAAACATATTTATGCAATAATTTGTTCACAAGAATTAAATGAAATAAATTATTTTAAATAAATGAACCGTATCTAAAGTTAGCTTTAAACTTACATATACATACCTTCATATATTTCTTTCGAAGCACTTTATAAATCGATACACAGACTTCAGGTATAATTTGACCCAGAGCTTGAGGTGATATTCCTGCTGAGAATTTTAGGCACTCGTAAGAACGACCTGTAGCCAAAAACCTTAACGTTGCTACAAGACGTTCTTCTGGAGGGATACTCTTTCTCATGTTAGTATCATCTTTTTGAATATACGGTCTTATTTCTTCCAGTAGATTTACAAAGTCATGTGCATCCATTCTTAAATAGTTATATAAATCAGTCGGACTATTTGTTTTCAACTCCTTTAGTAATTTCATGTCACTAAATTCATTTCTGTTAGCCAGCCATTTTTTTTGCCAAAGCCTTTTAGTTTTAACTTTTTTCTGCATTTTTTTACTAGCTAGCAACATCATTGCACAAACTACTAAATTCTCCGTCATTTTAAAAGCACAGAAATATTATGAAATTTAATTCAGTTTCGTTATACTGCTGAGTTTCCGTTAGAGTGTGATGTGGAATGTTGAAAAAACAGACACTCCACACGCCGAGCCAAATGTATACATTTTGTTGTTGTTTTCCAAAAGTTCTTAACTGCCACGCAATTCAACATATTAACATTTGCAATGTGTGGGCAAAGAGCTTTTTCCAAAACGCCACGCAAAGTGGCAGTTTTTCTGACACGCCAACCGACAGTTTTTTCGAACGAAAAAACTCTTAGTGTGTGGCTTACTATTAATGTAGAAACCATTAAACTCGCCATGAAAAAGTTATTGAAAATTGGTGTGGGAACATGGATCAAGCCATACCTTTCTTTAATTAATAAAGCCAGATATTCTCTTCAATATGTATACATGGATGCTATAGCAATTGGTATACAACGAAATAAAACTTTGATTCTTTGGTGTGTTCAATAGGTTATTTCTCGGGATTCTATCAACAACTAACAAAACTCAACTTCACAGCCAAACTTTGTATTCTGCGAAAAAAATACGACAAACTAGTAAACTTGCTTCAAAACAAAGAAGCCAGGCAAAGAGGTGCAAGAGTAGAATGCTGCCTGCCCCTAAATTACTAAACAGCTACCGGGATGTTATTCTAGGTGAAACCCTGCAAACCCTGTAATCTCGAATTTGAGCAAGAAATGAGAATTTCGATCTTCTCCCGAGATTCCTTCGTATCGGTGATTCTGTTACGAATGAGAGGAAAATACAGAGCTCAGCACGACAATTCCGCTTCAAATTTACTGCGAGATTCCTTCGTTTATCTGAGTAAGATACAAATGACTAATCACTTATTGAAAATGTTCAAAATAAAAATAATTGATCTGTTTAGTGGCATGTGCTAAAATGTCTGGTGTTTATCTGATAAGTGATATAATTAAAGGTGCGATGAAGTGACCAAGACAATAATGTTCACGAACCTTTTCTTCTACTTAAAATTAATAAATATCCATTTCCTCGGCTCTAATCAAATAGCCATAAAAATTGGCTCTGCGCGAATCGCTTACGACACGCGAATAGCCCGCTTTTCTTAATATATAAGAAATATATAACACCACTGACACAAATACATTGTGTGCATAACTTCGTTTTAACATCAATTTCGGTTCGGCTTAGAATCTAAAGCAATCCGTTGTCGAGAAAGAATCTCGAGCGGATAAGTCGAGAATCATGTTTCTTTTACTACGCTGGTAGTCTGTTTTCCGTTCGATATCGAGTTCAATCTAGAAGCTTAAGCGAGAGATTACGATTTGCTAGCAAACCGTTTTCGAATCATGATGTTTCCAGGGAAGTTTGGAATAAAGGTTCATTATTAGCTGTGTTCCATTGGGCTGTGTAAAGTACTCGCGAGCACTTTCCGAATGGAACGCATGTTTGTGTTGTCAAGAGTAAAATATAACCTCAAATTTCTAACATTTCTGTTATGTTTCTGTTATATCAAGTTTCTTATGAAAATAGTTAGGATTATTAACTATATTGCTCAAATTAATTTCACTAAAGGCAACTGAAAATAAAATTATGAAAAACTGGACCTATATTCGATACTTTCCTCGAGTAGTACCTACTACCTAGGAAATATAAGGATAAAAATTTGTGTCCGTTCGATATTAAATATATTAAAAGTTATTACCGTATTTATTTTCATAACGATTATATATAAATTTGAATAATTCTTTCTTTATAAACATTCTCTCTCAAATTTCATCTATATCTGACATTTCAATAACCACTTAGCATCCAAATCCACCTAGCGGAAAATTCTTGCGAAACTACTCAGAAGATCTACTCGCGGATAAGAGCATGCGTAGTTGCGAATAGGTAGAATTACTTGGGAGTACTTTACACAGCCCAATGGAACACAGCTATGATCAGAACGTACTAACCATACGAATTGAACCACCAACTAAAAAGATATAATAACCTCTATGATAATTCCAGACAGTAGATAGATAAACTGCAGAAATATACATACCCAAGGCTCAGTTAGGGTAATGCCGCACGAGCGCCGCGCTCATTTTTGTCCGCGCTCCGTGGAAGTATGTACATATAATGACACTGTACACACGAGCTTCCCGTGAATAAAGGCTAGGCATCAGCATTGGAGCACGATCTGCCAAATGGTCGCGCATCACTTAAAATTAGAAGCGTAGTTCTTTTGATATGGTGCAATACTTTTAAATTATGAATAGGAAAATTGAGGTTGATAGTGGAGAAACGCCAGAGATAAGATATTTGGGATACCAGCAAACAATGAAATATATGAAGATCATAATAAAACGTACGATAATAGTTAACAAGTTTTTCTGAAAATGCCTTCAATTTAGGATGCTTCTAGAAAGCCTGGTGAAATATCTTCCGCTGTTTAGTAGATGCATCCAAAAGTTATTTCCTTTTCTTTCCCTTTTTTTTTTGCTTTCTTAAAAGTTTTCTAGCCAAATATAAAAGTAATTTGTTATTTGGAATACTAATTTTAATCAAAAGTTAAATTCAAGGTAACAGAACATAACAGAACATAACAGAACATAACATAATAATCTGTTGTGCAAATAAAGTTACACCCGTGTGACAACAACAAGTCTCATCATGGCGTTCGGCCATTTTGAAGCTCATGCGACAACAAGGAGATTTTCATCATGACGCGCGGCCAACTGGACGATACATTGACCTTAAGGCTAATGGTCCCCATTCACTTACAGATTATCTGCGGATTCAGACTGTAGATGGCATCTGTCAGTCCAAATCTGTTTTCATCCACCCACTAGTATCAGATCAGATCGTAAGTTTGAAATTTGACAGATAGAAAACTTAAGATAAACTGACGATTAACCACACACCGACAGTTGGGTCTTCAGTCCATATCGTAATTAGTCTGTTCACGATTCTCATGCAATTCGGTTGAATTTTTAAACTGATTTTGTCAAAGGAGAAAATTGCTGCTCATTAATAATTTTGTTATCAGCAGTACCAGTTAAGAGTATAAAACGTTTCTAGGTGAAAGATTGTTTGCTTCACAAAGCATCTCACATTTGAGGTTATTAATTCTTTTCCTCTCAGAATCAGTAGTAGCTTTATACCGTTCTATTTATTCCTGATGATTTTTTTATTTCTATCCGAATTTGAATTATATTTTACTCTCCATGTTTCCTGTATACTTCAGAATTCATTGAATGTTGTACTTCTATCCACTGATCTGAAAATAATGATTGATGCTGAAATTGTACACTTTGTATGCAGTTTACAAATCTGCAGTCCTGTTATCTGACGATGAACTGCATGTGTGTGGTGTATTTATCTACAGATATACAATATGCAGTTCATGAACTGCCGATCTGGTTGACAATCAAATCGTACAAACAAAAATAATATAAAATATGTTGTATTATTTTTGGTACAAATTTTCAACATACACACGCAGATTACCTAGACTGTAGATCAAATCGTACGATTTGAACTGGTAATGGGTGGCGGAATTCAAATATATCTACAGTTCGGATCTGTAGATAATCTGTAAGTGAATGGGCGGCTTAAGTCTCAGGCGTAAATTGGACAGCTCGGGATACAATTCACAATATTTTTAAATAAATCGCAAATTGATTAATGGAATATTGATTTAAACAACTAAGCTAGCAAAATGACGTTTTCTAATATTTAAATTTTTCCCCCAATTTTTATTGAAAATGGCTTAAAAATAAAAATTCAATGACTTTTTTTTAAATGCTCTGATGTGCGGAACGGGGCTGCCACAAATTTGAATCAAATTAAATAGATTTTTAACATAAGCTTTTTTAAGTTAATATAAAGAAATTAACGTATTCCGACTTTTAAAATTCCACTTATTTTTACGAAAATTTGACGCAATAGATTGCTTTCGTAATGGGCAAAATGCAGGTATGCCTAAGACCGAGCCTTAAACTAGGCAAGTTGCATACACAATCAAATTTGAACAAGTTCATCAAATAAATTGATTTTTTTTTTTACTATCAGAACCAGGTTAATACAAGCTCGCTACATGGATACGTTTAATAAATAAATGGTCAACAATACATGCGTTTCATCACTTAGTCGGTGTATGTATAGACCAAATACCGGATGACACCCAATGTGACATAGAACAAAAAGATAAAAACTAATTATATCTAACTAAAAAATTAAATATTATATAGTCGTTTTTTAAAAAAATGCTTAGAAACGTCAACAACACAATTCTCAGCCATATTATTAACAGTAATACACATGCGATTAATAGGTTAGACCTTGAGAAGTTAACTTGCAACAGAGGTAGCCTTTTGAAATTGTGGCTACTATCACGGAAAAACATTTTGTTAAGTAACAACGGAGAATCAATATTCGCGTTTAAGAGTTGATACACAAAAGTTACACCGCCAACGATGCGACGTTTGTCAAGTGCGGGCATATTTAAAAGTTTCAGGCGATCCTCATAGGGTGGAAGAATTAAAGAATTATTCCAGGGTAGATGCCTGAGAGAAAATCGTAGGAAGTTCCGGAGAACAGACTTGATACGGTCAATGTGTGTACCGTAAAATAGAGACCAGACCTGGCTAGCATACTCAAGAAGTGGTCTCACAAAGCAGGTGTACAAACGCAATGTTATGGTAGAATTTGAAAGCTCTCGGGCCCCGCGTTTTATAAAGCCCAGCATAGAACTACTCTTTGATACCATATAGTTTATATGGGAGACAAAATTCAATCTGTGATCACATTTGACACCCAAGTCACAGACAGAACCCACACGGCGAATCGTGGAATCCGAGAACTCATAATCATAACTGATACCTCACAACAGAGACAATGTCGTCAATAGCCAGAATAAAGAACAACGGGCCCATGTGACTCCCTTGAGGTACGCCAGACGAAGCCTTCAAAACTCTAGAGATGGCGGAATAAGATTTGGTATCTTCTGATATGTAAATAGGACCTATAGTTAGAGGTTTCACTTTTACTACCTTTTTTGTGAATAGGTATGATAAAGGATTTTTTCCATAGCTGCGGGAAACAACCACTATCGAACGATTTTTGGAAGATAATTCTCAGTGGACCTGCCAGGGCGAAGCAGCATAACTTAAAAAAGGCTGGAGGGATCCCATTAGAACGACCAGTTGTGAAGTCATTTGGAAGCCCGTTAATATGATCGAGTATATCCTCTTCTGAAATTGAAGGGATAGTGAATGAAACGGTATGAGAGTCATTCATATGACTGAAGTTGCTACTTCGACGTTGAAAATTTTACGAGGCGAAGGCATTGTCAAAAAATGAAGCAAACATGTCGCAAATTTCAGACGAATCATCACTAGCAGAATCTTTATACCTCATGGTATTGGGGTAGTTGTCCGTTTTATTCTTCATATTAATAAACTTAAAAAAGATGCGTGGGTCACTAAATAATTTCGTACGCACGCATGCTTTAAATATATTCATAATTAAGTGTAGAGGAAAGTTCTTTGAACTCATTATAGGTTGTGAGAAAATAGTTGTGACATATAATGTCCTTGTCCCTCATATAACTTTTCCACAGTTTATTCTTTCTTTTTTAAAACTTTTCAGTTCCTTATTGTACCATGGAGGAGATGTTTTAGAGAACCGCTGACGCTCACGGGGAACATGTGAAGAGAATAAATTAAAAAAAAAAATATGTAAAACTTAGAAACGTTTTCATCAACACTATTGCAAGACAGTAATGTGTTGACATCAATAGAGGTAAGTCTACAGAAAAGTCAGCCTTTCTAAAATTGAAAAAGTATTACGTTTCGTCACAATATGTGAAGTTTTCGGTTACATAGCATTATGTAATTAGTAGAGGGGGGTGGTATTTGTCAAGAGTAGACATTACAACTGGGCTAGGTTCAACAAATAAGTTACCCGCCTCAGTAGAAAATACCAGGTCTAACTGCCTACCCATATCGTTCATAACATTACTGACTTGGCTGAGGCAAATAGATGAAATCGTGTCCAAGAAGAGTGACTCCCGTGTTGTCAAGTTATTAAGTGGAAGATAGTCATAGCCATCTTTATTAAGTACCCATTGTATATTGGGTAAGTTAAAATCACCAATAATAGTAGTTCGTCAAGAGGTTCCATCTTACCATGAATCAAATTAGATGTTAAAATGAGTAGGTCATAAATATTCTGACCTTTGTCGTCGACAATATTTATGGAGTCTGGAGGAATATAGGACCAAAGTATGTATAAGTCGTATTTTAAGAGAGACAGCTTAAGAACTATAAGTTAAATGTCGAGAGTATTGGAGAATTTAGGAAGCTCAACTTGGCTGCAATTTAAGTGGTTTTTACAGGAGAGGAGTACGCCACCGCCACGAGATTCAGAATCAGTATACCTATCTCTTCTAAAAATTTGACACAAATTGTCAAAGGTTTCAGCATCGCGAAAACCACGATGCAGCCAAGTTGCAGTGAAAGCAACTAACAAAACAAAACAATTTACAACAGAGGATTTGAAGATTTGTGCAGTTTTTGTCCGAATCCCCCTTACGTTTTGATAGTATAGGGAAAGCGATTTTTTGAGATTTCGCTACTTATTTTTGCTGTATTTCTATGTTGGCGCCTAGAAGGTATGAACAATTTAGTAAAAGCGCCAGAGGGCCAAAATGTGGGATCCAATAACTTATCCTGTTCATCCGCGGACACAGTTAGAACAAATGATGCAACAGGTTTCGAGGATTTACTAATTTTATGACAAGAAATACCATCTGTTGCCATATTCTTGGACTTCAAAAGCTATAATATGTCCTTGCAGATGGTTTCTGGATAGAAACGGGTGACGAAAACAGTCGCAGGTTTAGGTATCGCTCTCAAAGAGGCATCAATGCCATTTCCTAGAGAGGACACAGATGAAGTGTCATTCGATAGTGTGGAACGCTTCCTCACTTCAGCTATCACTTCATTTCGTCAATATACTGTTGACACTGGTAATAACTGCGTAGCTCACTCTATCTTTGGCCCGTTCTGTAGGTCACCAGAATGAAGACTGCGTATTCATCGTCACTTAGGCTGCTGTCAGGGTGCGCGCGAGAAGCGGATCGGAGCTCAAAGCAGAGCTTGTTCATACGACAAGCAATGCGAGAAGATGCCTGAGTGAATGCGAGACGCGCTTATGATTTTAATGCAATTTTTGGTTTAGAGATTAGTTTTCACTAGCTTAGTTGTGACATTCGGAAAATAAAATTATGGAGTCGTCCTACGAGGGATATTTTCGTTCGTAAAATATTTGCAATAAAAGAAAATCATTTTCTGCGCGTCCATTAAATATTGAAAGAAGGGAACATGTGGAATTTCATCACCTATACGGTAAATTAATATTTTTTGCATTTATGGCCATTTCTACACTATACTTTAAGAAAAACCATCTTTGTTCTCGTTTTGCGCTTTGAAATCAGCTTTGCTTTCAGTTCCACTTTGCTTCTACTTTGACATGATCGCGCTACTTTGTATGAAAATGTATGTGCATAGTTTTCTCGCTTGAGATCTAGCACTGGCCAGCATTCAGCTCGGCTCCGCTTCTCACGCGCACCCTGACAGCAGCCTTATACACCAGGCCGAGCTGCATAGAGCTGTAATCGTAAGAAGATAACGAGGAGTTACATGAGAGGGGATTTTTCGAATTTAATACCATTAATATACTATCGCTTAAAATCCTTTGTTTACCTTAGGTTGACAGTTTGCACAAATCTGGATTATTTAAATTTACATCATCCGTCAGATTTAAAATTCAAATGGAAGTCTTCAAAGGGAGGCATGATGAAGTGGAAAGCATATTTACTTGTGAAAATAACTTTCCAAGTCTAAAGTCTTCATCTGCAAAAGTGAATCAAATTAAATTATTATTATGAAAATCTGGATTGTAACGTAGGCCCGGCGCCTTAGCCATTTTAACCACTGATTGCTGGAAAACAATACTTAAGTTGTAAACGAATTTAACAAAAAACAAGTGAAAAAGCTAGAATTGGTCTAAGACCAATTCTTATGATATCCTAGGTGAATGCCCGTATGAAATTTCGTATGGGTACCCATTTGAGCAATTTTGATTTTTGCAGTGGTTTTTCGCATATATTTCTAGAACGGTTCGTCGGACAGAAAAAATGATTATAACCAATTTTATAGGATTTCATATTCTGAAGAAGTTTTTAGTACAATAAAAATGTCTTGGACTGATCGTTTCCACAGTATACATAAAAAACCTAATTTTTTATATGGCAACACCAAGAATGGGTTGCCCGATTTAGTCCATTTTTGAAATTTTATTTGCTAGTACAATGAAAACACCATGTACCAAATTTCAGCTCTCTACGGCGACTCGTTCTCAGGCAGTGTTCAAATATATAACGGAAAACGAAATTTTTGTATGCCAACCCCACGAAGGAGTTGCCCGATTTGTCTCATTTTCGAACTTAATTTTACTTTTTTTTTAAAGTCCGTGTACAAAATTTCAGCTCTCTAAGTGTATGCGTTCTCGAGTTACGGTGCGCACGTACGGACGGACAGACGGACGGACGGACGGACATGCAAAAATCAAAATAACTTTTAATATTATGCGTGGGTGTCCAATCCATTTTGCTCTACCATCATTATTTCGAGGTGTTACAAACGGAATGACAAACTTAGTATACCCCTTTAGATTTAATCTAGGGTATAAAAACATAATTGGGCATCCTTTGAAATCCCACAGACAGATAATAATTAAGATTAAGTCTCTGAATAAATTGAATTAACTAACCTAAACAAAAAAATATATATAAACAAGAAACGAATTAACTAAGTACTAATATAGAGGTAGAATCTTTAAACTTAAGTGGCATTAGATAGAAGTGTAGTTAAGGACGGCCGTAAGGTAATTAAATCTTCCAATTTATAAAAGGGATTTGTTAAGGAAGTCAATTATTATAAAATATCATTTCAATTTAAACAGTGTCTTCTAATTACAAACTTTTACATAAAGTAAGCAAATTTTCAGCGCAAGCAAATCTAAGCTAAGGCCATCCCTAAACTTTTGGGTTACAGGATATCTCAGACTCTCTTGGAGGATTGGGGAGCATTAACACTGAAATCCATTATTAGACCGGACTTATTACAAAATACAAAAAAACACGTCAAACGTTGACGATTACTTTATTTATGAGAAAGAGCAGGCAAGACCAGTAAAATAATGTCTGCGAGTTAATATCAACTACTGACCTTCGGCGCGTCCCTGCATACCATCGCTATCTGTTAGGAAAATAGAAAAAGGTACAAGTGAGAACAGGTCTCAGTGAGTAAAACTTGAATTCCAATCATAAAAACTCCTCCTAGACCATAATATAATTCGCGGTCACCCGGTGGAAACACACTCAGTCCTACTAGGCCTAATTTCCATTACTTAGGTTACCACGTAATCCAATTATGCTACCATGTAGTCCGTTTAGGATAACCTAGACCTTTCTCAAACTAGCTCAACTTTACTCACCCATTGAGTGTTTCACTAGTAACTTAAAATACTGAGGAGGCTACAACCAACTTCTGACATGCACAATTTTAAACTACCTACGCCATGCAAATTCCATGGAGCAAAATCTAAAACTTGTCAGAACTGAATAATGTGTCCTTGGTAATTTTCAGCTACTTTCTCGACTCACTGAAAGGAATTTAAGGAAATTCTTTTATTTTCGAGATCCTTATTTCCAAGAACTACGCAGTAGTTATTTATTTGATTTATTACTGCATCAGCTTACCTCTGGATTCTGCCAACACTATCAACAAAAAATGAAGCAGGCTTGGTATTGACAATTAGAGAGAAATTATAAAATACTAGTTTAGAAATGTAAATACTGTCAAAGGGGTGTTCGTTAGTTAATATATAGCTTGCGTTGGAAGCTTTTGGCAAGAGGTATACTATGGATAATTCTTAAATACCTATGCCTTGGTACTGTCCGTCAGATCTTCCAGATTTAAGTCCTTCAGTTTAAAATATTGTTATGTTAGTCACAAGATATACTTATATATAGGTAGATATAGATCGAATCTGTGGCCTCCACACAAACACTTCCAATATATGCTCCTCTAAACTTCGGATGAGTTCTACAGTATTCTTTACCTACTCCTGACAGCAACAAATTCGACTTCTTTTATCCGGTTATATCCACATATGCTTGTGAATGTTTTATGGATAAAGCAAGTAACACCTCTAACAACCTGATGATAATTGCAAGAAAAATCTGTCCATTGTTCTTGTACTCATGCCTTGATTGTTAATAAGTTTTCAGACTGGTATTATCGGGGCCATTTACATCATCCAACCGGGTTATGAAATATTCGCTAGAATGTAGCTCGAAAACCTCCCTCAGTAATGTCCAAAACTTGTTCTAAGCCCCGTCTTCTTATTTTTCTTCTTCTGTTTCTCAATTTGATACGTGTACACATAATAATAATTATCTTCGAACCTGGTGACCAGCTAATAAGACTGGATAGGCCTTTTTATGGGGACTCTATCTACACCGACCCTGTGTGATTCTCTTGGATTTCCAGCATAGTGCAAGAAGCTACTCTCACATAAGTAAACCAGCTCTTCGTTTCACCGATGACATCGTGGCTTCGTACGAAAAGCCAAAGTTGTTACTATTGCTTCAGTTCGATTGCGAAGTATAGTGTAATGGTTCGTAGTAGCAAAAGGACCTTGACCATTAACATTTAGCCCAATCACTAAAAATTGGTTATAATGATGACGACAATCAGTGGTTTTGGCACTGGATTTGAAAGCGGCCGTATAGATTTTTTTATCCAATTTCCCAAGCGACTTGTAAAGTTTGAACAATCCAGAGATCAATGGCAGATTTTTTGGGTACATGATTCTTTCAAAAGTTTTAGACCATTTCATGTGATTTCATTAACCGCGTTCATCTTCCACAAACTTATAGCCGTAGTGGAATTTGCTATGATATTTCCACATAAAATTTCGATGAATTTCATGACCGTAATATTTCAATTTGTTTATCATTATTTTTGAAGCAACTTCTGGATCTATGCACATAATATGGTAACTCTCCGACACTTACCACGTATCATTTGAAAAACGAAACTCCTTTCAAAGGTTGTTATAAATATGTACATTGAAAAGTGAAAATTTCATTTCCTATAAGTTCTGTATAGTAATAACCATTTTGCTCACTAGTAAAAGGACGCCAGGAAAGCGATTTCCCTTTTACTTTTGCCCTAAAATGTGTATATCTGTTCGAACATTTAAATAGGGTTTCCTCCCTGCTCTCAGTATACCATAATCGTAACATCATGGTAACAACAATTAATGAGAAAAGCGTGATGAGGGTGCTTTGGATAAATAAAGGATATTTTAATTCCTTCTCTAAAATTTACTGGAAAATGTTTCGAAATGAAAATTAATTCAGAAGAATCACTGAAGCGCTTTAATGGTAAATAAAGTATTTAACGGGTTTGTCGTATTACCTTGTACATTCACATGAATAGGATTAGCACATTTCGCCAACTAAAATGAGGTCATGTACAATAGGTAGAAGAAAGGTGAAGTAATTGAAAGCAATATTTAATCCTTTGGGATTGGGATTGAATCATCAGGTAAGCGAATTTAAAATTTAATTTCATTGAAAATCTGATTATCTAGGTAGGTAGCAGGAGTTCAAAGTTTATAGATTTCGAGGGATAGGTAGTGCTCAAATTTGCAATTATAATCGTAATTAGGCGAGCTCCTTATTATTTATACATTTATTTTATAGTTTTTTACTGTTTGACAGTGATTTTATATATAAATAGATGTGCCCAAACTGAAATAAAATGTTGGACGGCTTTCATGCTTAGCGGCGCTACCGTCATAAATAATGATTGTAGTCACAAATAGCAGCACTTCTAGCCGAAAACCTGAAGTGATGCATTGCACGTGTAGACTTTCTGGATGGAATTGGATTACAATAATGTTTGATTGACTCATCGTACGCACGAAATACAAAGCTGCGGGGCGGGCAAATAAAGACAAAACGTTATGATTGTTGCACATGCGCAAAATGGATATTTTTGTTTCGATAACATTATGCAGTCGTAAGTATTCGTATATCCGTCGGTGGAATTTTATGGGTACGAATACTATAGTTTCGGACAATCTTTTTGGATTTGTTTCCGCTTTGGGCTTTATGCGGTTGCTCATATTTTCTAATTTAAATTAAGAAACACTTCTGTCGGGGCACTCTGCAGACTCTTTTCTACTCAAAGGGTGTTAATTTTTCACGTTGTTTGGTTTCATTGATTTTCATTTGAATTTCAATTGAATTCTTTGGACACTAAATTCGTACTTTTCATATTTTATTGGTTTAATAACGTTATTATTTGATTTTTTTCCTTAATTTCGGTTAAGTCGCATTATTCGTTTTTTTTTATTGGACGTCATTTTTAAATTCTGATTAATTGAATTACTCATTAAAAGTTTTTATTTTTCGTGTAATTCTATTGCGTGCGTACACTTAAGTAGGTTTTTTACTTTGAATCCGTTCAGGCTTGAGAGGAAAGTTGTGTTAAGGGGGGGTACAGATCAGCGACCCCCCCCCCCCCCCGCACTCGTTGCCAGACACACACACACATCCGCACACATATCCGATCGCGCATACACACACACATCCGAGCGCACGGATTGGTGTCTATGTATGCGGGATCGGATGTGTGTGTGTGTGGCTACGTGAGCGGGGGGGGGGGGCGTATGTGTCACTGATCTGTACGCCCCGACCCCCCCAAATTGTATGAGGCCGAGAGGAACAATATACTTGTGGAATTACTTAAAGGAAAAAGCGAAGATGTCGTGATTTTTGTAAAATGTTAGTTTTTACACAAACAATTAGGAAATTGGTTCGAGAAAGAAAAGCAACTTTCATTAAAATATTACTACAAATCTCCTGCTTTATACCGAGAATTGTTAAAGTCAGGATTTTTCTTACCTTCCGTAAGAACAATATTAAAGTGGCATTCGTTATTACGACTTGATGCAGGAATTTCACGTACAATGTTGGATATTTTAGGCAACAAAGCTTCTGGATTGTCTGAAATGCAAAGAAAATGCATTTTTCTTTTTGATGAAATGTCAATAAAACAAGAGTTGGAGAATAATATGAAAGTTGATGTTACATATGGGTTCACTGATCATTCATTTCTTGGGAGGAAAGACACGGTATCCTCTTCAGTGATGTTGCTTATGATCAGAGGCTTGAATGAAAATTGGAAACAAGCTGTTGGTTAGCTTGGGGGACCGATAGATGGAGAGATTCGTCAAGTTGGGTACGATGTCTTATGTAGAACGTGTGACCAAGGTGCAACAAGTAGGTTATGCTTCAGAAAACTTGGTGTTAAAAAAGAGGAACCATATTTCTTTCTTTGAAATTGTAAAATTTATGCATTTTATGATTGCTTTCACCATTTGAAAAGCATTCGCAACACGTTATATTTTAATGACATTAAAGTGGAGAGGAAAACAGCTTCTGGGAATATTTTACGCGACGTATACAATTTATATAATGGTTATATAAGAGCAATGTATAAGCTGTCATATTTGCACATTGAACCAAACAATTTCGATAGAATGTCAGTGAAGCTAACAACGCAAGTTCTGAGTCATACAGTGTCAACAGCTATTTTAACTGCAGCCCATTTATGCAGGTTGATTTAATGAAATAAAGAAAGATACAGCTACTGCATGCTTCCTTTCTAAACTATATACACTCTTTGATAATTCAAATAGTGTAATGAGATTTTCAAGAATAAATAGAAATGCATTATCAATTGAAAATAAAACACTAATTGAAAATTTAAATGACGCAAAAATTTGGATCGCTACATTGACACACGAGACGTATGAAACGGCCTTATTGTTTTGATGCGTTAATTTAAACGATAAATGCTATAGAAATGTTATGGGATGATATAAAGCTTACACAAAAATAGCTTATTGCTAGCCACCTGAATCAGGATCCCATTGAAAACATTATATCCATGATAAGGGGATTTAAGGGTACCTATGAGTGAAATCCATCTTGCTATAGATTATATAGGAACTTACAACAAATCATGTTGGCACACCTTCCGAATATTGTAGCTGTAATGATTCTGGTTCGAGTAATTTAATTAATTTGCGTACGACTTTAAGAAAAAATGAAGGTTATACAAAAAATATTAATAATTCCGATTTTTTTCCTAACAACGCTGACGACTATCATGACAATGAAGAAATGTCAGTAGAATTCTATTCGGAAGTTCTATCTGAAATATTTGAAGATAGTACCCCTGAAGGGAAATTTAAAATTTAAAAGTAACTCCTTCCTTACCTTATTTTTATGGATACATATCAAATAAAATGGTAACATTAACAAAGTGTGATTTTTGCTCAGCGCATATTATAAATAAACAACCTGAATATTCAAATAATATCTCTGTATTCAAAATAAATCCTTTTCAACAAAAACAAGATATGGATCTTTATCAAGCTTTTGAAACTGCATTAAGTAAAATTTTTTGTGAATTTTTGGAACTACATATTTCCAAAAGTTAGATTTCAGAAAAACATTTTCCATTCTTAATTGTTTCCAGTTATTAGCACTAAACTGAATCAGTGGCCAGGTTGTGACCATAAAAGTATAGTTCTGAAAGCAATTTTACAATTTTTTATTAGAGTACACGTGAGAAATTTTAACCGAAATTGTAAATTTCAATGCAAAAATCAAAGATTGCGTATTCTACAAGGTGCAGAGTAAAAACAATATATTTTTTCGGTTATTTCCCTTCAAATGATAATTATATATTTTAGTTAAGCACTTGTGTGGAAGGAGAGACAATTTTCCGTAACATGACGTACTTTTAACTTCGTTTACTTTATTTATTTAAATACAAAATATGCGCAAAGTTTTGTCCATTTGGCCTAATACAATTTATTTCCCTTCGGATTCGAGGTAAATTTCTGCGTATAGAGTAGCTCTTGTTCCTCCTTGTCGAATATTGCTTCTTGTAAGAAGCACCAAAAGCAAAAATCCAAGGGATCGCGATTAGATGATGTTGAAGTTGAGGATACCGTCCCATTCCAATCCGCTTCCAATTCATTAATTTGGATATTCTGTGACCAAAAGAGCCGGTGCGTAGGTGTCCAATCCATTTTGCTCTATGATGGTATTTCTATGAGTTACAAAAACGACAAAATTATGAAATAATCTATGCTAGGGTATAACAATGGAAGCGCAGAAATGAGTTTAAAAGTTATTATTAAATAAATAACGCAGGAAACTAAATTTTATTTATGTATTGTAATTTTACTTCATTATTCATGTATGTAGATGTATAATATTGTGGATACCACATAATAATAATTAACAAATTCATCACTAAAATTTGTTAATCTGGCATTACAATAAATTCTCTAACCGAAAGTAAAATAATCGCGACGTCAAAGAATATAAGCTCTATTTCACCCATCTGTTCAAAACGAGACATAGTGCGGCATCTATTGAGAAAACCGTGCATATTTCTGGGCACATCTATTTATATATAAAATCAATGTGTTGGAAGTGTTCCAGTATGTCGAAGTGAAAGGTGTTTTTTGATTTTAATGACTGAAACACGTAATTGCAGTTTTATAGCAATAGATTTTGCAACACTAAGGGCTTGTTCACGATCGTGATTTATCGCATGCGACAGAGCTCTGATTGGCTGCAGTAATGTGGTTGTCGCAGAGCATGCTTACTCTTTCTACGTTTCGTACGATACAAAAATTTATTGCAGCTATGCTCTTAGTTTGGTGCGATTTTCACTTTAACCTCAACATTTGTGTTTGTTTACATTTGTAATCGGATGTTAAAGATCCACAGTGAATTCGAAAGTTACCATAAGATATAAATATATAAATATATGTAAATTTTGCACTAATATCTCCTTGCCACAACAAAACGAAACAAATTAATTTAAGGCCGCTGTCAACCTTGTGAATGTATCGCGCGATAAAAACTAGTTGGAAGTAGAGATAGATGTATAGGAAGAGCAGGACCCCATTAAAAAATCGCACGTATCGTATCGCGCTTGTGAACAGGGGTTAACTGTATTTACACTCCAAAAGCTAAGATGCTACTTTTATTGCCACTATTTTACTCTTTTAGTAAATAGAGCAGTGTTGTATAATCGTTTCATCATTTATCAATGATTAATATCAAAACGTTTTCTTAAAACTTCTTAATGTTACATATTAACCCATATGTAAATAAAATAAAAGCATTTTACGTGCATTGATCAATGCCCGGTCAGCATAAATAAAGACTGACCTAATGGCTGATCAGAATTTATTGCAGACTGCATTACCTTCGTAATAATGACCTACTTCGCAGGTAAACAAAGCGAAGTAGGAAATAAAAATCTTGTTTGGAAACATCAAAAAATTCTGGCACAGAAATTACGCGTAGCCGATTCTGCATTTTTTTAAAATAAACTAATTAATATCGAGTGCAGTAGAATAAGTTCAGTTTTAGTTTTGAGTCTTGATAGCGAGGAGAGTTAAAGAGTTAGTTTTTAGTATTAGAGTGAGCCGGTAAGAAAAAAGATTAAAATTTAAGTGAAAATGTTCCGATTTGAGAAATTGTATAACGTACAGTTGAAAAAGAAGAATTTAGTTGCGTATAATTGGAATAACATAAGTTGAATTGTGTGAATTGATGTACAATATCTGTATGTGCGAGTTACAAAAATAAAACGAAATAATAAAGTTTAATTATGTGAATTGGAGACTGTTTAATGGCCAGTTTCACAGTCTGAGTTTAAACCAAATATTTAGTTTAAACTCGACGAATGAGTTTCACAGTTTGGCTTAAACCCCGGTTTAAACTAGAGTTTAAACCGTGCCCTTCCTCGGTTTAAACTCAAGATAATTTTATTTTGACAGTAGCATTGCTTTTTTGTATCAAGAAAATAATTTCATCATGGATTTAGATTTAGACATTTCTAGCGATGAAGAAGATTTTTTTGAGTTAAATTTACAACTCTGGCGACGACTGAGAGTAATTAGAAATCGCCCAAATCATTTTAATTAGTGGGACGACGTTGATTTTTATGCTAGGTTCAGTTTAAGTAAAGAACTTTGTCACTTTTTCTTCGAATCTATTCTTGTCCGTCTTCTTGCGCTCTTTTGTATATCTCTTTTTTATGCATTAGTGAAGGCAATAGCTCAACTTCACTTATGCTAAAATTTTCATCCTTTTTTATTGTTGGAATATTTAAAATTAGAAAATATAACTACATATTTTTTATTTCTGATCTGTTTACTTTTTCCGATTGACAGATTGATTCATTGCAAAATTGCTTCACAATGGTGGCGATAACTAATTTAATTCACAATTTAATCAGTACTACCAACGTTACTAAAAGAATGCACTGTGAAACCCGATTTGGTTTAAACTACGTTTAAACTTGGAGGGTGGTTTAAACTAAACCTAGGTTTAAACTCGACTGTGAAACTGGCCATAAGTGTTTAAATTTATTTGTGAATCGTTATATAAAGCCCCACATCCCCTTTTCTCGCGGTGTATAAAAATCAAACACCACAGCAGGGTCAAGATGTAAGAGAAGGTTCACTATTCACTCGATTTACCACTTCAAGTGAGATGTAGGTTTGACTGTTGGGGGATTAATTCACAATACTTAAAAAGTGCAATATTTGAGTGGAATTTTTGACGGTGTTTCCATAGTTGAGTGCAGAGAAACGATGGTAAGGAACAACTTCACTCGGCTTACTTATTATTAAAATTCTCAACTGGCATACTAAACTGCATGACACTAGGATGGGTGGTATAGAAATTGCTCGGGCGACATCCTGGGAAGTTAAAAAACCACATTACTCGCAACTGAAAAATCTTAAGGATAGTTCAAAAAAGATATGTCTTCATCCGCCAATTAATCCTGCCCTGTTTTTTGATACTGTGACTTTATGCTCTAATGCTAGTGCCTCTTATTTTATGTGACTGTGATATACGCAATTGAGCTTTGATAACTACCCTTCTTATTTCATTCTTGTAGAGTACTACGCCAGTTTTATAAATGCGTTGTCAGTATTAAACGGAGTACTTTAGCCAGTTATTTTCTTTTATAGAAATACCGTAGCTCTTCTTGTAAGAGTTAGGTATGTTTCATAAGAAAATTATTTGGATTTTTATAAGATTATATAAGTACTCTCATAAGGATATCATAATAACCTACTTTTAGAAAGGGATCTGTGTATATAGCGAGTAGCTCTCGGAGATCTTATTTTTGTAGAGTAGGTAAAAGAAATTTTCTAATTTTATTAGCAAATTAGTATATCACATATTTTATAACAATGTAAATAAAAGTGGAGCAGAATTCAATACACGTATGTATTTTAGACGTTAGAAAACATATATATATATATATATATATATATTTCGAATATATAACAAAACATTTTATGGAGATTGACATGTTATTCGTAACACCTAAAAAACAAAGAAAAGCGAACCAAAATTAATCAGAATCTAAAATTAGTATGAACAGTTTTTAAAATTTAAGAAAATAAAAACTTCAGTACTGCTCGATAATTTAGTTCAAATTCACGTGAAAGCACTAACAAATGTAGTTTTTTTAATATTTTATAAATATTAAGTTGAGGATATTAGCTACATTTTTGAACTCTGTTTTACTATAAGAACTCAGATTAAAGCAAAATATGATCGCTTTTGACTAAGTTTTCTTATGAGAATGATATTCTTATTATACTAAGTTCAACTTTTGGTAAAAGAGTTGTAATTTTTGTTTGCCATATGAGATTGTTGCTTGTTTTTTATGAGAAACAAATCTGCGTATGAAGCCTGAATTCTTTTATGAGAGTTAGACTTTATTCTTACGTTTTGCAGCGTATTAACTATTTAATTTTTCAGAATCTCATTTAAATTTATACAATCAATTGAACGTGGAGGGGAATGTCGTACTTCTGTGCCTTATGCGCTTGGGAGAAAATGGGGACTCTATATTAGCTAAATATTCGTAGGTAAAATAGCGAAAACTATGAAGTATTATTAAAATAAAATTTAAAATTCATAGTTACTGTTCTGTTTTTACTATAACTAGGCGTATTTCAATATAAACTATTTTTTATTTTCCTTGGAAGATTAGCAGAATTTATAACATTCTACCAATCTACTTTGACAGATCAACATTGATATTTCTTCAAGATAAATGACGTCTATGGTATAGTTTTAATGGGAATAATAATCTTTTTGTGCTCGTAACAGTATTCTTGTAGGTGTCTCAACATTTGATCTCTCAGCTTTCTGAGTTGTTTTATATTTGAAATCTTACATTAGCTTTCATATACATAAGTACGATATCACTTTTCAATAATATGAACATTATTTTCAGAAAGTAACTCTTTGAGAGTCAAGATTTCATAAAAAAAATTCAATAGGATTACAAGTATTCTCGCACTCAGAACACGAGTATAAAGATGATCTTATTATACTAGTAGAAGGTTTGGAAATTCTAGCAGTATTAATGTCTCATAATAATAGTAGGTACTGTGAGATTTAATTTAAGTATTATTACAAGAGTTGTGTTATGAGATTTCCAAGAATGATGGGATGTTCTTAAAAGAAACTTGCAATATGCAACAGGTTTTCTCTGGAGAGCTTGTTTACCGTGTACCCAATGGAGGTACGTTTATCATTGTAAATTATTCATTCCGAACTGTTGTTGGTTTGTAGACCTAAACTTTAATAATGAAGTACAAAGCCTGAAAAAGTATATTCTTTTAATCAATACCAACCACATAGTACATACATATATATATATATTAATACCCAACAGCTGTAAGTTTAAACAATTTGCATTTGCAACTATACTCTACATGGCTCTATGCACATTGCATATATTAAATGGAATTTGACAAAAATTGCAGGACGAATAATTTCTATACAAACAATTTTTACACCCACACTGCACAAATAGCACAACAGGAAAAATATTTGCCTTCAAAATATTCTGAAAGTATGAAAGCTTCACCATCCGTGAAACAAACTAAATTTCAAAATTCTCAAGATATGAGTCCTGGACTTATGCAAATATTTGGAATTCTGTTATCGATATTTCTTGAGCAATTGTCAAGTTAGACTTGACGTATCTATTAGTTCTTACAATCAATAATGAAACTTACGAAATCGCATTTGTAAGGTGGTAGGGCTATTTTTTACATCAATATGTAGTATGAAATTAGGTTTCAAGTAAACGTCATTTTATGCTATCAACATTACAATTGTTCATTCCAATGAAACAAAAGACTATGGCTGTTAAAAAAACGATGAACTCTTTCGATTTACATGTCGCTCACCGACTGCAATAGTAGCAAAATTCCAAAACCCGGGTTTCGAGATAATCGTCATAACAAGTTTTGATAATTTAAGGGACACTAACCAGATATGATGAGTAATGAGCTGGGGTTTTTGTAATGGCGATTGTTTGACTTTAGTGATCTAAATTATAATGATATGGTATGTTATGACCATATTCATCAGATGGGGTGAAATTGTTCACCCTTTTTGAGATGTGCTACTATTGGAGAAACTAAATGAAATAATTTCAATAAAAATATTTCTGAAAAGAAAAATTCTATTACTAGTCTGTCCGTTCATCCGTCCGTCTATCTGTCTATCTTTCTGTCCGTCCTCACGATAATTCAAGAAGTGTTCACTTAGAGTGCTAGAATTTTGGTCACGGCATTTCCATAAAAATCGAAAATAAAATTTCAAAAAGATAGACTAAATCGGACAACTTCTTCTTACTGCTGCCATAGAAAATTGAGTTCTTTTATGTATAGACGTTGTTATTGTAGTAACAATTTTTTCAGAATATAAAATCCTATGAAATTTGTTACAGTCATTTTTACTGTTCGGAGAGCCATTCTAGAAATAGATGCATAAAATCATCTAGCTAGGGTTGCATAAGAATTGGTCTTAAGTCAATTATAACTTTTTCTGTTGATTGTTTTTAAAATTAATTCGAGATATTTTCTTTAGAAGTTGTGCGCACTGTTGGAGGTGTGGAACAGGCACCTTATGGATTAAATTTACATATTCACTTTATTAGTAAGATAGATTATGTGCTATACCTCTGAGATAACCAACAATATCATCCCGCTCAACTTATGCACTAAAAAGCCCTTTAATTCGTTCTTCATAGTCGCGATACTTCTTTTTAATACACTCGACAAATTTCCAAATGTTGGGATGAGAAACAGCGACTTGTTCCTCAAATCCTGTGCCAGGCACCGCTACTGTTGTTCTTGAGGTCCTACGTAGTCTGCACCCCTGGATCTTGTTATTCAGGCAGATTGTGCTCATAGGGATGCGGGGAGAATGGCTATACTGGCTCTTCTCATTGCTCTATGCGTTTGGGATGGATCTCGAAATCCTATGACCAGAAAGCCACTTCAAGCGATGGTACCAACCAGAGCTTCGTTTCGGGCTCCACCTCTCCGTGAGTTTTCCTGTAAGAGAATCAAGGACCGGGGAAATTACCTTCTCGAGTCTTCCCTAATACTCTCTAAAAACTTTTATCGACGAATCTCTCCCTATCGAGGGAGCCGTGGCGGGCGCTTACCTTCCTGAACGTGACATTGGGACGGAGTACTTCCACGGAAGACACACTCATGTCCTCCAGGCTGAAGTTTTCGGCATCGCAATGGCAGCGAAGAGAGCCCTTGATATGGAGATCAAGGGATAGGACATTTCTACCCTTTCGAATAACCAGGCAGTCTTGATGGCTCTGAGTAGCCCTCAGATAACATCTAAGTTACTGGGGGATAGCAGGCCGTCTGCGGATATGTTGGATATCCGCAACAAAGTGTTCCGTCAGGTTCCTGGTCACATGCGGATCATGGGGTATGGAAGTGCTCACCTTTTAGCTATGGCTGGCTCTAATTCGCCCTAGGCGTTCCTACCTCGAGTATCGGGTCTCTCATCATAGGAAGTATCAGCGGAAATGTACTAACCTCAGTACTTGCAAGTGCACAAAACTGTTTCTTGATGGGTCCAATAGGAATATTTCTGATTTTGTCATGGGGCCCGGATGGAAACAATATAGCACTGTGGTGGGCATTATCACCGGCCGCATTTCACCGCACGCTCATCCAAGGAGGATGGGAGTTTCCGATAGCCCCGAGTGTTTGTCCTGCCTGAAAGGAGAGCCTGAGACAACCGAACAATATCTGCCTGCGCCCGGAGCAGGCTGACTACTCTAGGGTCTGCCCGTCTATCTGTAGATGAGCTGCAAGCTTACAATACTTCAAGAATGCCAGTCATATGCAGAGTTTTGTTGGACTCATCATCGCAGCTTCAATATATCAGCGATCAAACGGTCAACGAATTAGGACTGATGTACATATTAGTGCTATTGGAGGCTCGGATGTCGCAGCAAATCACAAAACCTCCATAACCATCAGATGCAGAGTTACTGAGAATTTAATCACACAAAAATTATGTCATGGCCAACCTATATTACAAAAAACTGAGCTACGTTGGGTTGCCCCTGGAAGACTAGCAGAATCGCTTTCCAAAAAACTTATTTGCTATATAGTATCGCAAACATCATTAAAGAAAATGGAGCAACAAGTTGAGCAATTTTGAGAAATTGAACCACATGACCCTCCTAACAAGCAGCTTACAAAGTTGGAAGTAGAAGTTGTAGTGTACTTCAAAAATCTTTCATCGATTACTTGTCTGGGAGACTCACTTCAATTATCCACCGCACGATTCCTGCCTCTAGGACTCTTAACTTATCACAGATCCTGATTTAAAAAAATATGCTAATTTAATAAAAGAGTATATTATTAGGGCACATAATATTATAAAGCCCAAAAGTTCTACGACAAAACTTAGATCGATCAGCAAAAACCACGTCAAGATTATCACTAAATACATTCTAGCTATAGGACCGTGTGTTACGTTTACTTACCATTATTACGAGATTTTGAACATATAGTTATGTTGGTGTTCAGCCGACATAAGTAAATATATTGGCAAGTACTGATTTAAAGAGCAGATCGAAACTCTCAGCCAATATATGGCATAAATTACCAGAAGACCTTATTCAGTACTATAAATTAAACACGATTACATGTGGAACAGGATCAGCTCCATTTTTGGCTACTTGTTGACTAACATAGCTAACTTTGGACGGAGAGAATATATTTCCTTTGGCGGAAGCGCTGCAGTAGAGCATATATGTCGATGAAAAGAAACTGAAATAATCACCTTACTAAAAGGTTACTTTGAGTTAAGAGAATTTTGTGCTAATCATTTATTTATACTCATGTTTCGGAAGAGCAAAGGCCGACTTTTTTTTTCATAAATAGTACAGAGGCAATCAACACACTAGCCCTCTTTTGTCAACTAAAAGAAGCTAGATTTAGATAAGTTTAGATAAACTTACCAAAGGAATTGCATTGTTCGACGTCTTAGAAAAACTCTTCTTGCAAGAGGTATGGAAGTTAAATATGAGTTGGGACGAAAAATTTTCAGCACATCTTAAGCACAAATGGATATCTTTCAAACAAAGTCTACCAGACAAAACAAATAAAGAATCCCAGAGCAGTAATAATTTCAGAAGCAGAACAATGTCAACTTGATGCATTTGCAGAGAGCAGCTCTTTAGCATATCACATATCTTGTTATCTTCGATCCATTAGTAAATACTTTGAAATCCTCGTAACACTACTTTATTGAAATTCAAGAAAAGTTCCGCTAACATAAACAACATTGAATCGATTAAAACTATGTGGAACTTTGTTTATGGTAGAATTGGTGGACAGGTTATTAAAATGTTTACCCAACATAAGCGAAACGTTACCATATTACAAAGACTTACATACGGTTCTTTCATGGATATCAAACCCGTCGTATTTATGGGCGACATATGTCGCAAACAGGCTAGCGAGAGTACAGACTCTCACTAAGCGAGGTTAATGGAGTGAAATAGAAGGCACTCAGAATCAGGCTGATATTGTATCCAAAGGTTAACTTCCGCAAGCCGTATCCCAATCCAATCAGCATAAGGTGAACCAGAAATCGCCGAAAAATCCATAACCAAAAACGTGCACAGAACTAGTTTTAAGACAGAGTACGTTTGTCTCAAAAGAGAAGGTGCGCTTGACGAGAAAAGAATAATGCTTACAGTATGACCATTCTTAGACGAAGCAACTTAAATTATCAGGGTAGAGGACAGACACTGTATAGCTCAATGGTAGATGAGCGCACTGATTTGGATAGGTATTAGGTATATTACTAGCGCTTACCACTGGTGTGGGCTCGAGATAATAACTTGGATAGGATAGGCTACGGATGGGACGTAGAAAGAGCTTGTTAGTGACTCTAGGAAAACTTTATTATCACTGAAAATGTTCTTACAATATATCGATTTATATATATTTTGAGAACTACATACTAAGCAATAATCACATTTTTTAATGGGCAGCGGGTAAGGAACTGTGAATTATACCTATATCGATAATTTGCTTTTTCAACAATCAATTGCTCAATACAATTGATTAATTTAAATAAGTACATACTAAGCGGAATGGTTAGAGATTTTGCAATCGGAATTATTGCTTTTACGTCAATATATGCTGGTTTGAGACATGTTTCCTAAACATTCTGCGCCTCTACCGTTGAATCCTTATGTATTGTAGGTGTATGGCGGGGTGTTGTTGGAGTGGACGCGTTCACCTTTAAGACGAAGTCTGGATTACGAGGTGCTGGCCGTGGTGTTTTACACTTGTATTTCGCCTTGATTATGGTAATTGCTGAGATCGCTGCTAGTGTGAGGATGACAGTGATGTTTAAATCCATTGGCTTACTGAACGACGAGCGTGCAGATGTATTATGGAAAACTTCAGCTATTAGAGTGTTCTTCTTTGTTTTAGTGACGCATTCCCTTGTAATTTGAATGATACCAGTTCCTTTTAATTCAACATCTTCTCGAATTCCGTTGCATTTTACTCCTGCTATAATAGGAGTTGTAGCGACAAATAACCATATATTAGCCATGTATAGATGCTTCCATATAATACTTGGTATTTTTGACGCCTTCACTGGACAAGGTTGTTTTTCTTGGCGATTATAGATTTCATCCACTATACAGTTGGGATTTGTCTCTATACTGCTGATGGTGGTTGGTATACATAATAGCAGATGTTTATCCTCGCTATTACACCCCTTAAGCTCATTTTCGGAAAGTTCAAAATTTGTCCGTATATTATAATTGATAGCGAGTATTGTGTTTGGTATATCAGCTATCAAATATGTATTGTTCTCTAATCTCCTTGGAATAGGTGTTATCTT
Organism: Dioctria linearis; assembly: GCA_963930735.1. Taxonomy (NCBI): domain Eukaryota; kingdom Metazoa; phylum Arthropoda; class Insecta; order Diptera; family Asilidae; genus Dioctria; species Dioctria linearis. The sequence continues at coordinate 87,110,929 of OZ005740.1, read as the reverse complement.
AATTATACTGTATTTGTCTGCTTCGATTATGTTGAAGTATCCAAGTAGAGTAGTGCTTGATGTGTTCCTGGATGTGTTTATTCTGTCTTCTGTAACGTTAGTAATATAAAGGCTGCCTGGGAGTTTGCTGGATGCATCCTTAATAATGGTTCTTAATTTACTTGTTGGTATAAATTCAAGCAGACTGCCCTTTGCTAATAGGAATGCGAGGATTCTGACATACTGTCTTTCTAATTCATTCAATAAATTTGTTGCTAGTTGGTATGCGGTTAAAATGTGCAGATTTATTACGCTGGTCTTGATCTTTAAGAACCAATCTTGATCTGCATTAATTTCTTTCAATGCGCTATTCATGCGCTATCATTCAGGTGGGAGATTGTTGGCAACATAATGGATGATTGATGCAATGATGCTTGCTGCAATGTCTGCTGATTTTGTTGTAGGGTGGAGATATCAGTATAAACTTGGTCGTTTACTCCGAAGCCGTATCGTAACGCTTCGCCTAGGAGTCCTCTTTTTTTTTCTATGATGATTTTGGTCATTTAAGACATTTATTTCTTGCAGGAGGTATTGCCCCTGAATTTTCAAATGATGGAGCAATTCTTCGCAATGTATTTCCTCAGATACCTTCAACGACGCATCGCAAACCGTTTGCATTTGCCTGATCGTATTTTTGACTCGATAACTGTCTGCTGTTGTATTGAGTGGTAACGTCAATTCAACTTGTAGCGTTCCACGACGAAGTCTTGCTTCTCCGATGTCTTCGATGTATAATCCTGGTTGTGGATGAGTTATGGTATATGCGCAGTTCCCTAAAGATATTACACAGAGAAGACTTAGGCAAGTCATAATTGAATTCCACAATGATGGCGGTTTTCCCTGTCTTTTAGTCGTAGCTTGATCATGCTCGGCTCTTAATGATGACTTCAGTGCTTCATATTTTTCCCTGGCTAACTGTTGCTTTTCTAACGGTACTAGATTGCTGTATCCGCTGACTGGGCAGATTCGAACTTTCTTATGGGTTTGTAGACTTCTTTGGAGAATTGCTTGTTCAATCTCCTGTATGTATCTCTTCTTCCTAAGTTGTTTTGCTTGTTCAATATCTTGTATATATTTTTTCTTTTCAATTTGTTCGACAGGTGGTGAATCGGACAGCTTCCTTTTACTTGCTTCCGTTTTCTTCGGTGATTTATCATTTGTTGCGGCAAGGTTATTATCAATTTGAATGGAGTGCGTGATTATGTCGTTAAGTTGGGTATGTTCTTTTAATTTTGATAGTTCCTCATTCATACTATATTCCATCGGTAATCGGCACAGTTTTGCTATTGGTCGTTTCAATATTGTATTGTTTCCACAACGCAATTTACTACCCGTGTTTTATCTTCTTTTCCAGGATGTACTGCCGTTATTCTTGCCAACCTCCATTTTGAACTAGGTAAATTTTCGTTTTTCACCAGTACTAATTCACCAATATTGTAGTTGATTTCTTCCTTTCTCCATTTTAGTCTCTGCTGAAGTCGAGATAAATATTCACTTGACCAAATTTTCCAAAAGTCATCATGAAGCTTGTTTACCATCTTCCATCTTGTGAGGCAACTATGCGTGTTTTCTTCATTTGTTACATGGGGTGGACTTATTGGTGCCCTCCCCATTATGAAGTGACCAGAGGTTAGAGCGTTGCAATCTGATGGATACTTAGGGCGCAGAGTGGTCGTGAGTTGAGGCTTGCTTCAATTTGGTTTAAGGTTGTTGTTAATTCTTCGAACGTAAGTGCTACATCTCCCACTATTCGTTTTAAGTGGTACTTTATGGATTTTATTCCAGCCTCCCGCAGGTGCAGATAGTGGGTTGAAGTGCCATTGTGTCCCGTTAGATGCAATTAAATCTGCTACTTCCTGTGTGTACATTTGAATAGCTAGATGTACGTCCTTTTCAAGTATTTTCTAAGCACCAATGAAGTTAGTGCCGCAGTCACTATATATGTGTTTGCAGTGACCTCTTCTAGCCGTAAATCTCCTGAAAGCTGCTATGAATGCGTTGCTCTTTAGATCACTTACGGCTTCAATATGACCGGCTTTGGTGGATAGGCACACGAATAATGCTATATATCCCTTGTACAGCTTCGTTCTTGCAACTTTTGAGGCTTTCAGTTGTATAGGTCCAGCATAATCCACGCCTGTGTGCGTGAACGGTGGTGATGGTATTACTCGTGGTGACGGTAGATTTCCCATAATCTGTTGACTTGTTTGTGCCTTAGCACGGAAACAGATCTTGCAGTTATGGATGACTTTTTTTATAAGACTGCGAGAATTCGTTATCCAATACCTTCGACGTAAGTAGGCTTGTGTTGACTGATTTCCTCCATGCAATGTCGTGAGGTGGGCATCTTGTATGATAAGTTGTGTGAGGTGGGATTGATGTGGTAGAATTGCTGGATGACGCTCTTCGTAAGGAAGTATTGAATACTCCCAGCATCCACCAACCCTTAATATGCCTTTTTCATCAATAAATGGGTTTAGCGGTAGTAATTTGCTTTTTGCTGATACTGCTTTCTTTTGTCGTAACCTTTGAATTTCTTGTGCGAAGCCTATACGTTGAATATAACCAATTATAATATCGTGGGCCCTTTCAAGCTCCTGGCTTGAAGGATTCTTACCCGCCATGATATTGATATTTCTGCATCTGTCGATAAAGAATTACTTTGATGCATTTCTTTAATGATGAGAATTTGCAAAGGGGGATGTTTGGCGATACTATACTTATTACCACCGTGATGTTCTTTTCGAGTAAGTCTTCGGAGTTATCAACTATTTGGATTGCTGGATTTGGCCAGCATTCTTTATTTAATTTAAGCCACGAGGGTCCGCTCCACCAGAGCTTGTGTTCCTTAATTTGGTCTGGATTGACTCCTCGTGATGCGCAGTCTGCTGGATTATCATCTGTTTTGACATAGTTCCATTGATCTGGACTACTTGTTGCTCGAATCTTTTCAATCCTGGTTGCCTCAAAATTCGTTTGTTTCTTGGTAGTTCCTTTGATTCTAGCAATGGTTATCATAGAATCTGACCAAAGGTATATCGTCGGGTTTATTAGCTCTAAGGTTTTTATGGATTGTTCCATTAATCTGCTTAATAATACCGCACCGCACAGTTCCAAACGTGGGATTGTTGATTTCAATCTAACTGGCGCTACCTTAGATTTTGCTGTAAGTAGTTGAATTGCAGATTTTCCGGCTGTTGTTATTGATTTACAGTAGATGGCTGCAGCATAGGCGTGTTCAGATGCATCACTGAATCCATGTAGTTCTATTTTTTCAAGATTTGGATCGTAATTTATCCATCGTTGTATTTTTGATTCTTCCAATTTCGACATTTTTTGTTGGTAATTTAGCCATTCAGACATTATTTTTGGAGGAGGAACTTCGTCCCAGGATATGCCTGATTTCCATAACTCTTGGATCATAAGTTTTGCACGTAATGTGACTGGCGTAATTCATCCAAGTGGATCAAAGATCTGAGCTATTTTTGATAGCATCAGGCTTTTGGTTAATATTTCGCTTGATATGCTGGCATTCACCTTGAAATGAAAAGTGTCCGATGTTGGATTCCAATGAATGCCAAGAGTTTTGATTGTTTTGTCTTCGGAGATTGTCAAAATTGCTTTTTCTCGTATATTCTCCGGTATTGTTTTTAAAATTTGTTGGTGGTTACTTGTCCACTTCTTTAATTTAAAACCACCTGCCTTTAGTAAGCTTATAAGTGCGGCTTGAAGTAGTTTAGTATCTTCCAACGTATTGCCTCCAGACATCACATCATCCACGTAAAAGTCTCTAAACACACTCTCACTGGCTTGAGGGTAGTTATCTTTCTCGTCGATGGCTAGTTGTTGAATGGTCCGAACTGCCAGGAAGGGAGCAGATGTTGTTCCATAAGTCACGGTTGTTAATTTATATTCCATCACAGGTTCATTCGGATTGAATCTCCAAAGTATTCTATGATAATTTTGCCGCTTCCGCAAATTAAACTGGCGATACATTTTCTCGATGTCAGCTGAGAAAACGTATCGATGCTTTCGCCAACGGAGAAGTATCTGATATAGGTCCGGCTGCAACCGAGGTCCGGCAAGCATGTTATCATTTAGGCTAATACCTGTAGAGGTTTTCGCAGATGTATCAAATACAACGCGTAATTTGGTAGTAGTGCTATCAGTCTTTAGCACTGCTTGGTGGGGAAGATAATGCGCATCTTCTGATGTCTGTTTTGAATTTTTGACCAACTCCATATATTTAAATATATGTATTCTGCCGTGAAATTTTTTGTATTCTTCTTCTATATATTTATTCGAGTAGAACTTCTTTTCGGTTTGGATTAGCCGGGCCAATGCCTGTTTTCTGGATTCTCCTAGCGGTTTCGATAATTCCTTAAATGGAATTTTAACAGTATATCGCCCCTCTGCATTGCGAACATGAGTTTTTCGATAGTGTTACTCACATGTATCATCGTCTGATTTGGTGCTGGATTCGGTTGGCGTTTATTCAATTTCCCAGAAACGTTTTAATTGGTCATCTGCATCCGTTTGGGATATCATGGCTACTAGTATGACTTGTTCTTGCGTATGTGGTATCTTGCCGGGGATTATCCATCCGAATTCCGTGTTTTGTGCTAATATATTTTTATTTGATTTTTGGATTCCATTCAGCACAATGGTGGTGTACGAATCAGATCCTATTATCATGTCTATAGGTCCAGGTTGATTGAGGGTTGGATCTGCAAGTAAACAATTTTTCCATGGTATGGGAACGGTAGAAACAGTACTTGGTAGTTGGTTTGTCAGTTTCGGTAGTATAAGTGCCTCGACGTTGATCTGGAAAACTGATGAAAATCGCGGCTGAAGTTGAACGTCTACCTTTCCTAATGCTGTTGGCGCTTCTGTGGCTCCTAACCCGGATAACTTGACATGAGTTTTTGTTCTAGGCAATGATAGCATTTGAACGGCCTGTTCTGTGATAAACGATGCTTGGGAACCTGTATCGATTAATATGCGAAGCAGTTCTTGTTTCCCGTTGGATGAGGTCGCCTTAATCAGGGCTGTAGCTAATAGCACTTCATTTCCTTACTCTGCCAGTGTATTTTGTAAATGTAACTGTGTTGGCTTGCCAGAGCGATTTGGTGGTTGATGGAGAAGTGTATGGTGTGGCTTTTGGCATATACTGCAATGACGGCGGCTTCTACATTTTTCGTCCGTGGTATGGTTGATTCAATTTCCGCATAAGTTGTTTCGTTTTATGGCCTCATTGCGTTGTTGGGCATCCAGGGATATGAATTCTGCGCAATTGTAGATTATATGCATCTTTTGGTAATAACGACATTTCTGATCAGCTGTTGTTAAGTAGTTGCGTACAATAGGAGATCTAGGTCTCTCAGATTGCCTGAATTGTTGCCTTTGGGAATGATGACCACGATTCTTATTCTCACCTATGGATTCTAAAGATTGGAATCTTCTTGTGAGGAATATGTAAAATACTTCATATGATGGAATCTCTTTTGCACTTGCATGGGATTGCTCATATAACTTCAGCGTCTCATAATCGAACTTTTGTAGCATTAGGTGTATTATTATTGGAACCCAACTTGTAGTGTCAACCCGGAGATTCGTTATTACATGCAAACACTACCTTCATTGTGTCGTGAATTCTCTTAAGCCCGTTAGATGATTCCACTTCTAATTTGGGTAATGTAAGTAATGTCTGAATGTGGACTGATAGTAATTTTCTCTTATTTTCAAATCGTTCCTTTATAATCACCCAAGCCATTGTATAATTGTTGTCAGAGATTTCCAAGTGATTCAAGAGCTTGCCTGCTTCGCCTTTTTGGTTTGTTTTTAAATATTGCATTTTCTCGACATTTGCCAATCTTTTGTTGCAGTGAATTAGTCTCATGAATATGTCGTGAAGTGCAGTCCAAGTTTCATATTTTCCTTCAAATATAGGAATGCTTGGACGTGGGAGGCGTACATCATTTTCAGCTGCGTTGGTTATATTTGTTGTTTTCTTCTCTTGAAGTTCAATAACCATTTTCATATAAGTGCTCCTTAGTTCATCAAATTCGTTATTCGTGTATGGCTCGTCATCGGTGTCTTCATGATACATCAGAGTTTCATCATGTAGGGATTCCAAATATCTCCAATCTTCGGTTAGCGTTTTGCAATAAAATTCTATGGTATTATTACTCATTTCGTCATCCACATCCAAAGATGCATATGCATGCACGACGCATATGCATCATTCATTTCATAAAAGCATCATATATACTTTTAAGTGATACGCTGCTCACCAATGCAGCACATGCTTGATCCAAGGGCACTTGCTATACTCATGCTGCACGCATATTGCTTTTGCGTGAAGTATTTTGGTAACATTTTACTAAAATATTTGGAAGAGTATCGAAATGATGGTATTTGCAAATTCCTTTTTCAAAGACCGATTCAGAACAAAACTTATTGCTCATACTGAAATTCAATTTTTTTGGCTACACAATAAAGCTATTGAAATTACAGCGAAATTCAATATATAAAAATATCGACACAATTTCATGAATTATAAATTATCAGAACTCAAAAGGGTATTTATTAGTATCCATATATCTAGTTTTTTCTAGGACGAACAGCGTTTTTACATAGGAATCTGCAGTGACCGCCGGCCGCTATGAGCCTTAGTTACAATGTGACGCTGCCGGGAGAAACGGTCGCGAATGATGCTGCTGATGCTGACGCGGACGTAGTGCCTGTTGCTTATGCTGATCCAATGATGACGCTATAACATGCGTTGAAATTTCCTTCCATCATTAAATAAAATCATTAAATTGTTAATAAATAAATTAATCAGTTGTTAAATGCTGTAGAAATACTTAATACTGGAAAAATAATTGCCTCAACTCCAGCTGTCAAGGTGTTGCCCGTCCCAAGTTGAAATATTTTCAAATTTAAGCAACGCGTCCGGAGTCAGCAACACCCTTAGCGACACACTGTACTTTCGTTTGGGTACTTTCATATATTTTAACTTTTGACAGGCTTGGCGACAGCGATCGCGTCTTGCGACAGTGTCGCATTGTAACTCAGCCTATATTCGTCGCAATTGTGTTTAAAGCCAGTATCGGCCATCCCTACATTTTAGTATCTAGTGAGCTTTCGGACGTTGAACACGAGATTTTAAACAGCTGAAATGGAAAACGACGCAGTGAGTAATATAAAATTTGTACGCGGAAAATTATCCAGAACTGTATAATTATACATTGAGTTCGTATTCGAATAAGGAAGAGACGGAAAAGGGGTGGATCGAAATAGGAAAATTTTGAAATGAAACGCGTAAGTTGATGTTTTTTTTTTTTATTAAACGAGATATTTCAAATTTCGGTAAGTAAAAAATAATTAGCCAAAATCTCCCATATTCTTTTACCACCGTTAGTGATTTGCCTATTTATAACAGGATTCACTGATCTGTTGACATTAATTTCCTGAATTTCTTCCGTTCTGGACCCTCCTACGGACAATATTCCTCCTCTTTTACGAATAAAATTATGTAATATACATATACATTTCACAATATTATCCACAGAGTCCACATTACAAGCAATAGGTGTTTCCAGACATCGAAGTTTCGACACAGTCATTCCAAATGTGCGCTCAACCGTTGATCTTGCTCTTGATAAGACACTGTTAAAAATTATTTTTTCATCTGTAAGTCCACGGGTGGAGTATGGTCTCATGATATTGTTCTCGAGCGGGAATGGCTCGTCTGCAACGAAATAAAAAGGAACACAGCCATTAGTTATATTTCCCGAAATTACTTTCTGTAAAATCTCGGCCATCACTATTTCGTCCAAGGTATCCTATATCTACACTAATAAAAAAACCATCTGCATCTACACATGCCATCAATACTATGGAAAAAAAGCTTTTATAATTTTTAATCCTTATATGTTTCCCGTCGAGACTCCCTACGAAATTGGGTATACCATACACTTTTGTCTTGTTGGTATTGGCATAAAAACTGGGCTAAGAATTTCCCAAAGAGCTTCACACACACTTTTAACTATCCGTCCAATAGTATTTTCTCCTCGAAAAAAATGTAATGATAACGCTCGAAAACTACTTCCAGTCCCAAGGTACCTAAACTAAAAAAAAATTAATTTGCAGCACATTCCTGTATTGAAAAGTGGAGAATTATTCGGAATGGATTCAACAGAGCAACGAGAACGAAAGCTCCAAGCGGATCACGATCTAATGCTAATAAGAGTTATTACTTGGGGAAATATCTACAGTTTCTCGTGCCTTATTTGCGTTCCCGAAATCAGAAAGGGAATTTTACAAATATTTTAGCAATTCCCGAAAATAATACGGTTGAGAAATCATCTGATGATCAGTATAATGTACAGTCAGCAGATACTTCAGCTAATACCCCAGAAAACAATTCAAGGGAATATGATGTTGAAGGTAGCAAAATCGATGAATTATCTGAAAATAGCAAAGAAGACACCCCTTTCAATTTTCGCAGACAGACAATTAAGCGAAAACTAAAAGAATATAATGGTTTTGAAACTTCTTTTATTGATTTCGTAAATGCGAAAAAGAAGACTTTGGAAAAGAGCAAGGAAAACCCTGACCTTCTTCTTTTAAATAGCCTATTACCAGAAATTGGGAAACTAAATTTCTCTGCAAAGATGAAATTTAAAATGACCGTACTAAATTCATTTAATGATCTTTTGTACAACGTTTCCTCAACTTCTATATCACCATTTTCCGATGAATCAAGAAATCAGTTTGGATCTGATAACCCACACCTTCAATATCATACAATGACTTCAAGGAACCAAAACCATGGCATTCATGGGTTTGAAAAAGTCACACAACTATCACAACACCAGTAGTGCACAATAATGACAATAACTTTCAGGCCATAAGCTATACTCTGAACAGTGACAACATAATATAAAAATGTATAAAAGTATTGAGAGAATAAATGTTTAACTTACCTTAGAGTTATTAGCAATCTTTCCTCTTCACTTATAGCTTTTCTGTAGTTCATATCCTTTTTCCTTATTGCGGGGCCAACCAATTTTATTAATTCTTGGAATGTTTCCCTTTTCAATCTATAGAAAGAGAGAAACTTTCCTTCATCCTCAATATTTTTCATGACATTAAAAGAACCACTAGTTATTCTTTTGTCAATGTGGGGATTTACCCAAAATTGTCTTTTTTTGCTATATTTTGTTTTTTTCTAATACGCTGCTGCCATTACAATGACATCTTCATCGCACTATGCTTGGGAGTATGCTGTATGCAAATGCTCTTTTGGTGAGCGGCTCTATACAGCATATGAGAAGTGCATATGAATGATGCATATGCGTCGTGCATTCACGACGCACATGCCTCTTTGGTGGGCGGCCTGCCTTACATCTCAAGCATATGCATTCCCCTTTTCAAATTTTGATTGCTATAGTAATGCAACAATTCTGGTCCTTAGATGTCAAGAAAATTGCTTATATGCATGCATTAGCTCTTTCGGATGCAAACCACAATCTATTACTTAATTAATGAAGATCTTCCGAGGGAACGTGTGCAACCAGCGCGGTTGGATACACTGAACGTCTTCCTTGATAACCAGTATCCAGGTAACTAGTGCTTCTAGTGCACGTAACAATATCGCAACTTAGGTAGCGTGGATACTATTTTCGTCGAGTACTTTTGGTACGGATGACAACGAATCTGAAACTGATGGAATAAAAACGTAGCCGACCAGCTGACCTTTTGGGAGTAGTCAGTTAGAGGCGTGACTGATCCATGTGGTACATAGCCCTGTGTCCTTCTAGATGTTCGGCGGGAGGTTGAGCTATTTAAAGTGGTATTTATCTGGGTCAGCAGTGAGGAGCTGACAGCTTCGGTAAATATATCCCAATCGTCCACCAGTTAACTGCCGTACTGTTGTAGCACGACTCGGATAAAGGTTGTCCTAAAAGGAAAGCTCCTGAAAAGAGAAGAGACGCACCGCTACCTGAGCTATCATGAACATACGCCACTAAAATACTGCTACGGAAAAATAAAAATCCTTTATTGCTGGTTGATTTAAAATCGTTTTCTTTATTGAATTATTGGTATCTTCTGGTTCAAAACAAATATACTTCCTTTACAACGTTACAATTATTAGTTTTCCTTAATAAAACTTAATCTGGCTCAATCTGACATAAGAATGGTTTTCTTTATTTTCTATTTATTTTCTTAGGAAATCGCAGACTACTAACTACCCCTTTTCGAAATCGCAGTGGCTTTCGCTGAGCTTAGCGCAAAACTTTATAAATGCATGTGGAATGCCCGAGGACGTTAGCAGCGCAGTTGGTGAGTCGAGTCGCCACAAACTCTTATGAACCAGATCACGTCAAAAAATTAGAGCAAGAGCCTCAACTAAGGCGTATATGGCATAATTTGTATGCTTTAAAGCTAAGGCTGTTTACTTGGAGGACATTAGTGATCTTAGCAGCGAAGCATTTATCAACTCATTAAAATGGTATATATCTCGAAAAGGATTTTGTTGTGCAATAATACACTGTGACAATTCTACCAACATTATCGGTACAAAACCTGAACTAAGATAATTAAAGGAAGCATTTACTTATCAAGTATTCCAATCAAAGATTCAAGAGCTTTGTCAATTTAAATATATTGAATGGAAGCTAATTCCTCCTAGATAAATTCACTCACTATTAGGTCTGATTTTGGCGGCAAGTGAAAGTCCTGATAAAAGGATATAAGTTGTCATCGTAGAAACTGCAATAATCACCTTTAAACGAAAAATTTATAATGTGTGCCCTGTAGTGAATTTGTCTGCTGTTCCATTTATGTATGATGGTTTATGCGTGTATTGCCATGCGGAAGATGTATCACGGTCTCCAAGTTTTAATGTCGATGATTTGCTGCAAAACTGATAAACGCAGAGGAGATAGCTATACAGCACACGATATATGAGAACTGGGGAAGCTTTAAAAAGCAGACCTCTTAAGAGATGTTCAGTGAGCAGATCTCTTTTAGGCGGAGCAGATGCTTAGGTAAAGTGAAGTGCAGCTAAGGCTAGCAGGCACCAGCAAAATAAAAGGTCTTGACTTTGCTAAGACTAAATAAAAACTTTTTATTATTGATCAATTCCTAGCTTATTTATAATAAAATAAATATGCTCGCCTAAATTAAATTACGGTTGGCACGTTAAGCTAAATTCCTAATTTGCAGTTATGTGACGCAACTAGCTCGACCCGTATTACGCTGTTTGCAAAATATTAAAACAAACGCGTGTACACAATTGCATTAACATCTTACCGTTGTGACACATATTTGGTTGAAAGCATGTTTTGCTTAATTAAAATAATATTATCGATCGCATTTATTATGATCAAATAATTGAGCAATGGGTTTCAGGTCAATATGAATATTGAAATAATGCAGAATGTGCATTCTTGCATTTTTAATTGGATTTTTATATTTGCATACACACATCACAGCCCACTATCCATAGAAAAAGACACTGCTGAGTTCAAATGAAATACTATAGCAAATAACGAGAAAACATTACCAAGCGTAAGTCTAGATCAAATCACAAGGGAAAAAAAATTCTTCATCCGAAAGATCTCAAAAAGTTAATCAGATCGCACATATGCTAACAGCCATCAAGACGATTGACTAGTTAAAAAGGATCCTCGTCCCAAAAAAAAACTTCCATCATTGATTCAACCATAAATATAATCAAAAGGGAGGAACAACAAATTGATGAACAACTCAAAATGGTTTAGCGATCACTTGGCGATATCGTGGAATGCCACGGTATTCCCAATAATTTTTTCAAGAAATGTCAAAGTGGGTCAGCAGAAGAAAAGTGCTGACCCTCTTTCAGCTCCTATTTGTGAACTATTTACCCGTTCAATATCTGAAGGCTTTTATACGGATCTTTTACAAAAAAGCGTTTGTGTTTCCTATATTTAAAGCTGGTGACAAAAAGCATGTGATTAACTATCGTCCGATAACAATATCCAATAGTCTTGCTTTAAATATTTGAGCGTCTCATTTATAACAGCCTTCTCTCGCAAATAAAGTGTATAATTGACATTCATCAACACGGCTTTTCTCCTGGTCGTTCCACTGTCACCAACGTAGCTAAATTTATTAGCTAAATTTTATGCTGATATCTCCAAAGCTTTTGATTCCAATAATCATAAACTGACTCTTCACAAGATGAAAAATATAGTATTTAGTGCCGTAGCCTTGTAAGTGGTTTGAATCGTATTTCTCAGATCGTCAGCTGGTGGTTGCGGTGGATGGCTAGAAGTCTATATCATTTACGCAAACCTCTGGTGTATCTCAAGGGACAATACTTGGTCCTCCTATATTTATAATGTATATAAATTACTTACCAACTTTTTTTGATTCACCTTGCCTAATATATGCAGATGACACTAAGTTATGCAGAGTTATCGATATAGTTGATGACTGCAATAATCTGCAAGCTGATACTGTAAAATTTTTAGACTGGTGTGAGAAAAACTTTCTATCCGTGAACATAAACAAATATAAATGCGTCTCGTTTTCTTGAAAGCAAATAAAATCCTTTTTAGTTATAAATTGGGTAGCTCCCCCGTAGAGAAAGTTTCTGAAATAAAGGACTTGGGTGTAATCTTTGACAGCAAACTCTTATTTGATTCTCATGTTAGTTATATAACCAATAAAGCCTGTAAGATGGTTGGATTTATCATTAGATATACAAAATCATTCAAAAGTGTATTCAAATTTTAAACATTATATTATTCGTTAGTACGAAGTCTACTTGAGTACGCCTCAGTCATTTGGAACCTTTTCTACTCAAAGTATAGATTTTGTAATACATTATTTCTTCTTCTTAAAATTTTTAATTTAAGCTGTTTTGTATTCAAACATGTTCACCGGTAATAAATAAGTGGAATTTCCTGTTTGCTATCGCATGAATTTCTTTAATAAATAAATAAATATAACACCATTAAATTATCGAATGCAAAAATTTTAGATTAAGCAAGAATTAGCACATAAATCCTAAATGAACCAAAACTATTTTGATAACCTTTTGTCTAAGGCAGGATGGAGGCAACATCATGTTGCATTTCCCCCATTTCGTTTTAAAAAAACATTAAAGTTGTTAAGTACAAAAGTTTTAGATTTGATTAACGAATGAATAGCACATAATTAGCACATAAATGCTAAATGAATCAAAAGTTTTCGGCGGGATTTTTACTAAAGCGCAGGAGAAGATGACGTCGTCCTGCTGCCCACCTTTGGATTGAATAAAAATCTCATTAATTTTTCAAGTACAAATTTTTAGGCAAAGAATTAGATTACAAAATACACATAAATCCTGAGTGAATAACAATTATTTTGGTAACATTTTTACTAGGTCAGTCGTCCTACATCCCCAATTTGATTGCCTGGAAAACCTATTAAGTTTTCAAGTATAACACTTTTAGCCAGAGAATTAGCATATACTTACGACATATATCCTGAAGAATAAAACTATTTGAGGTATATTTCACTATGGCGGGGTGGAAGACAGCATCTTCATGCACCCCACCCCCATGTTGAGTTTTTAACCCCATAATTTTTTATTCAAAAATGTTTATTATGGGCGTAGAATTAGCAAATAATTTGCACATAAATTCTGTGCGAATAACAGCTTGGTACAGCTTGGCTTGTTTTTAAAAAAGTATTAAATATCTATAGTTTGGCACATAATTACCATATAAATTACTCATTCTTTGATTTTCCGGGTCGTGTTGGAAGGGTGTGGCTAAACGGAGGCAAAAGTAAGATGACAGACTAATGTTTAGCTCACGATATTAATAGAAGTACAATAAATTAAGAACTATGTACCTATAAAATATTGAAAAAGTAGATACTCCTACAACTTTTATGCAAATTTCGACTGCCAACTGTCCATAGTTGGAACTACTCGTGACTGATATTGTTCAATGCTGCTCGAACTACTTTGAAAATGGAAAAAAACTTTGATAACTACATACTGTGATACTAATACTTGGTGTTGATGCGGGTGCTCTGATTATACAACGATTTTCCGGTCTAGGTATAATAAACTTCCTTCCAGCAGAGATTTTACCCAGATTCGTTTACTAGTAGCCTTGCGCACATCATGGGACATATTGTTCATTTTATAATATCTTATATCCAGGACAGGCTGTCTCCATAATTAAATAGAGTCAAATGTGCAATGTGTCACACAAATGAAGTCCATCAAGGACGCATTTGCAACATTTCGCTTCATCTTTAAATGGAGCAAGAGTTACTGCATTTAGTCAATTTGCAGTAAAAATACCACATACCGTCATTAAAATAAGTTGAATTTACTAGAAAGTGGAAATAATGTCAGGAGTGACTGACAGTCATCACATCGGAAATCTTTTTCTGCAGCTTTTCTTACCATTTTGTCCTCTTTAAACAAAGAGAAGTTTAACCTTCTAAATTTTTTGAGACTACAGCAAATACGCGCGATTTTTCTTCATGGGATTAAATTAAATTTTTCAACACTTCCATGATTTTTACTCACAGTAAGAACTGTCAATGATGTTTCAAATAAAATAATTTTCGTAGTCTGTCACCTCTTCATTTCCGTGAAATGACTGATTCGGAAAAAGGAGCTCACGTGTTTCGAATATGGACTTCTGCGTTTATCAGCATAACTAAGTACCATTACCATTTTTAACTAGCAAAGGGGTACAGGCTAAGGAAGACAGAACACTTTCGCATTTTTCTACTACGACTTCGAATTTGACAATATTTAAACTATAGGTGAAATCTATAGGGTATACTGAGTTCGTCATTCCGTTTGTAACGCACAGAAATAATGATGGTACATAATGGATTGGACCCACGCGTAATATTAAAAGTTATTTGATTTTTGCATGTCCGTCCGTCTGTCGGTCTGTCTGTCTCTTTGTCTATCTGTCTGTCTATCTGTGCGCAGGATAACTGGAGAACGCGTATACTTGGAGAGCTGAGTTTTTGTACATGGACTTAAAAAAAAGTCAAATTAAGTTCGAAAATGAGACAAATCGGGCAACTTCTTCGTGGGGTTGCCATACAACAAAGTCGTGTTCCACTACATATTTGGACACTGCCTGAAAGCATGTGAACATAGAGAGCTGAAATTTGGTACATGTGTTTTCATAGTAATAGCAAATAAAATTTTAAAATGGACCAAATCGAGTAACCCCTTGGTGTTGCCATATAAAATTTTAGGTGAAAACGATCAGTCCTAGATATTTTTATTGTACTAAAAACTTCTTCAGAATACGAAATCCTATAAAATTGGTTATAATCATTGTTGCTGTCCGACGAACCGTTCTAGCAATACATGCGAACAACCACTTCCAAAATCAAACATGCTCAGATGGGTGACCATACGAAATTTCATACGGGCATTCATCTAGGGTATCATAAGAGTTGGACTTAGACCTATTCTAGCTTTTTACTTGTTAGATTTAAAATTAAAAGTAATAAAATTTTTGCGTTGCTAGTACTCAATGGGAAGTGTATATTGCGGGTAAACTAATTAATAACAAAATAGAAAAAATCAAAGCAAAATCATTGGTACCTAAATCCTATAGGAGTCAAAGCTGTTGTGATGTGCTACAAACTGATGAAATTTCAAAAGCAAACTCAAAGTGCTCGGTACACAGGTTGAGTTATTCGGTAATTTTATTACTTTATTCAACAGAACATCCGCGGGGAGTTTGTTTTGAGACAAATCAAACAAATATATTCACAGTCGGATGTGATTTGTTAAAATGCTAGTGTCAGCACTATTTGCAAAAGATAGCTTTTATTTGCACAATATAAATGAACCACAGGTGAACAGGTGACAATACGAGTGGAAAAGGGTATTTTGTAATCAACTAATTTGCATTACGTTAGAAGATTTTGCGAAAAATGATATTCTCAGCGAGAGGTAATATCGTTACAGTACAAAGTAAAATGGACAATTTATCGGTTTCGTTTTAATGAATCGATTGTGAGTCGTAAAGGGTTTGAAAAAAATTACTTGGAGTTTGTGAGATATGATACATGTAGAGTTCGAATGCAGTTTTAAGTCGATAAGTCGGAGCATACTTTGCTATGTCCTGCCAATTAACAAGCTGACAGCTGTGGAGGATGTTATCCATCCATTTTTCCAGTTGCTTATTCGACAATTTTTAGTTATCGTAACTAATAGTAATAGATAGATAAGCAAAACTTTAACAAGTAATCAATATCATACGGAATTCAAAACGTGTTAAATGATTGTGTTCCACAAGAGTATTCGCGTTCAGCAATGTCACCATACATACCTACAGTTAAATCCAATGAAAACAAGGAAAAAAATCAAGAGGAATAGTTACCCCCAGTCAACGCGAACAAATTAGGGGTGCTAAAACAAGGCTGCGATCTAATGCTCAACTTTATACCCATGGCATACTAGAGCATAAAAGGAGACTGCAGTGCTCTGAGTTTACGTAGAACAGTAGTATATAATGGCTAATAATTCTTGAACATGTGTTCAGTTGCAAGTACCAAAAATGTGACTAATCGTTTAGGAGATTTCGTTCATTTAGAACGCTGCGACGTTTTGATCAATCCATGAAAATATGGCTTAATGGAATTTGATTTTTGAGGTTATGGTCTAGTAAAAAAACATAATTTCATATAATCGACAGAAAAAAAGCTGCGGAAACGGGAGCATGAAGTGAAAACCTGGAATAATATTTATCTTATAAATTAATGGACGTTTTCACAGATTTCAGGCATCATAACCATAAACTACAATAGAAAAGAAATTAACAATTCATCTCCCATACGTACATTAGGCGCAGATAACATTTGGTCTCAATATCAAGGGGCTCCAAAATTGTACGTAAAAGAAATATTGACATTAAAAGATTATTTTAAAATAAGAGTGAGGAATAAATTCAGTTTATATTCAACATTCGCAGATGTTTGAGGCATTATAGAAGGGCATACATTGCATGAACTGCCAAATCAAAAATGGAAATTCGGGTTTGATCTGAACACAAAATTATAGTCGTAGTATATATGTAGTTATAGTTGTTGTAAAGGTAATATTAAAGAGCTTCTGGTCTTTATTCTTGAGCAATTGATCAGTTAACAGAGTATTTCTGAGAATATGTTGAGGAACTTTTGAGATAAACTGGGTGTCGAGCGATTGATTGGATTGATAAGCTGTGCAATACGTTATATGAGAGCAGAAGGCGAATATACAGTATTTAACGTTTAGCGTGAGATGGCACTGCATGCATATGGTAGATTTTTATATATTAGGCTACACCTCTTGCACCTCTTGTAGTATACACAAAGTTTCCCTATACGGATTTTTAAATTTCGTTATCGAATATATTAATTCACTATCCCAAAACCATCAAGAAATACTTCCCAAACCATGAAACAGAAGCCTATATATGTGTGTGTATATTGTGTTGTATATTGATTATTATGGACAAGTGAGTAGGCATTGATTTTATATATGCCATAAAGCCTATACTACTATTCACACAGTAGAATAGTCTTGCAGTAATTTTAAGCTTAGCTCCTTACCTTCTCAAATGTTACACTTATTATATATCATACGTAACAAAATAATAAAATAGTTTTGACAATCTTACCATTTTATGCTTAATAACTCTCTCTGAGTAATAGCTGCAATAGTGTATGTGCGGCCGTAGTGCAAATCTGTAGGCAGATTGATTCGAATTCATCGAACCACGGCATATTCACATATCCAATTATTACCTACTCAGTGGGGAGTTTTTGTTTGGGGAGTAGTAGTCAATTGGTTACGATAAATTTATTTTTATACCCTAGATGAAATCTTTAGGGTATACTAACACCTCGAAATAATGATGGTAGAGCAAAATGGATTGGACACCCACGCATAAGATTAAAAGTTATTTTGATTTTTGTATGTCCGTCCGTCCGTCCGTCCGACTGTCCGTCCGTCTATCTATCCGTCTGTCTGTCCGTCTGTGCGCACGATAACTTGAGAACACATATATTTAGAGAGCTGAAATGTTGTACACGGAATTTAAAAAAAAAAGTAAAATTAAGTTCGAAAATGAGAAAATCGGCCAACTCCTTCCTGGGATTGCCATGCAAAAATATCGTTTTGCACTATGTATTTGGACACTGCCTGAGAACACGTGGACAGAGAGAGCTGAAATTTGGTACATGTTGTTTCTATAGTAATAACAAATAAAATTTCAAAAATGGAATAAATCGGGCAACCCCTTCTTGGTGTTGCCATATAAAAATTCATTCTATTAAAATCTTCTTCAGAATACGAAATCCTATAAAATAGATTATAATGATTTTTTCTGTCCGACGAACCGTTCTAGAAATATATGCGAAAAACCATTTCAAAAATTAAACTTGCATAGATAGGTGACCATATGAAATTTTATACGGGCATTCATCTAGGGTATCATAAGATTTGGTCTTAGAAAAAATCTAGCTATTTTACTTGTTTTAAATAATTTTATTAGGAACGATATAAAAATTTGATTACAGTTGGGAAGAAAAGAAAGTAAGCTTAAGATTATCAGAAGCCAATTTACCTGTATGAATAGTAGTTTTGGGCGCTGGAGTTTTTCAAATCAAACTTTTGTCAGTTTTACATAAGAACACTGCAAATATATTAGAGTGTTAGGACTCAGTTGGGGCTCTCATCCTCATGTGGAAGTGAGGGATTCTATTTCATGGTATGGGAAGTATTTCTCGAGAATTTTGTCTACACATATCTGCATAGATGTCTGCAATACAAGTAGCTTCGGAAGAATGAGCGTTACAATAAAGACGAAATCAGTTCTCAGTTTGTAAGATATTTACGTCTTTCTTCATTGAACTCAATATCCCAGATACTGTTATTTAGAGGAATAATTAAAGACGAGATATTAAGTTATAATAATTTCAAATAACAGCCATTGTCGAAATCCCAAATTTTGACTTAAAACTTAAGACGAATGATAAATTGTGAATTTAAAAAAAATGTTACGGACTGTCTCGGAAAGCTTTGCATGGTTTTCAAAATTAAAACAAAAAATAGAGACTCAGGCTTCAATGGTACGAAATATTTCATAGGAAATGATGTTTGCAAAATCAGGTATATATCCTCTTTGTTATGTACATTACTTTACCTTGGGCCAAAAGTAAAGTGGAAAAATGATATTTGAAATATGACTGATCATCCTTAGTTCAGCACTTCCACGTCAATAAAATATTGTAGTGTGCCTTAGACCACCTTGTTGCAGGTTTTTCTAGCTTACGTCTATTTTGCTTTTTAAATGGACTATGTCACTTTTTTCACTCACTCAGCAATGTGTATTCTTGTACTTGGCTTTCTCACCTCATCATGCACCTAGATACTTTTATTCTTATCGATGCACTTTAAGGCTTTTTCTTGTAGTTTTCGGTTTGCTAAATCAGGGTTTTTCTTTAATTATCTAATCAGTGATAAATGTATTAATTATTTTTAACTGTCCTTTTAGTTGATTTTGCCTTTTTGGCTATGCACTAATAAGCTGCTTCGGGATTTTCAGTGTAAGCACGCAAAATTTCTTATCTCATCTTTTAACTTCGGAACTCATATGTTTAAAATACTGAAAAGAAAATCGTTGTGGTCCTTTTATAGACAAATAATATACATAGATAGCTAAATATTTTAACTAGTATGGTGGGTGCAAATTTTATTCTGGTTATCAGTTAAAGCCGTATGAAAACCATCCAAAACCTTTCGGAGAGTCTTTAGTGTCTAAGGAAATGGTCTCATATAATTAGCAAGGGTAAAATAGGTACATTGAAAATAAAATCGTCCGTAATATCAAAAAACGCAGTCCATTGAAACATTTTTCATTGATTCAATGAAACGTTAGTTAACACAGTATAAATATCTAATTTACATTATCATACCCTAGGTGAAATCCATAGCGTATACTAAGTTTGTCATTCCGTTTGTAACACCTCGAAAGGATGATCGTAGAGCAAAATGGATTGGACATCCACGCATAATATTAAAAGTTATATTGATTTTTGCATGTCCCTCCGTCTGTACGCACGATAACTCGAGAACGCGTATACGTAGAGAGCTGCAATTTTGTACATAGACTTAAAAAAAAAGCAAAATTAAGTTCTAAAATGAGACAAATCGGTCAGCTCCTTCGTGGGCTTGCCATACAATAATTTCGTTTTCCACTATATAGTTGGACACTGCCTGAGAACTCGTCGACATAGAGAGCTGAAATTCGGTACATGGTGTACTAGCAAATAAAGTTTCAAAAATGGACTAAATCGGGCAATTCCTTCTTGGTGTTTCCATATAAAAATTAAGTATTTTACGTATACTTTGAAAACGCTCAGTCCAAGACATTCTTATTGCACTAAGAACTTCTTCAGAATACGAAATCCTATAAAATTGGTAATGATCATTTTTTCTATGCGACAAACCGTTCTAGCAATATATGCGAAAAACCACTTCAAAAATCAAACTTGCATAGATCGGTGACCATACGAAATTTATACGGGCATTCATCTAGGGTATCATAAGAATGTTCTTCGACCAATTCTAGCTTTTTCACTTATTTCACTTGTTTTGAACAACCTTGTACTACCCGTAGTCAGAGCGTTTATGCAATAATGAGTAATGTGGGGAAAATTGATGCCACTGTTATAAAGTTAGTGGTTCTATTCGTTTGACTATTAATTCTACACTTCAATATCAAACTAGAGTTTTAATATTTAGTAAACTTAAATGATAAATAATCCAATTTATCAAAAACGTAATGTATATAAAATATATGAAATATAACAAATATGATAATTCTGTTGCAATAAACTTTGTACTCACATGATCTATGTTTGGCAGTTGATTTACTTGATTTGAATAATTTTAACTGAGGTCTGGGATTGGGATATTCTTTATTCTGGTCGATACCCAGAATAAAGTGAGGTGAGTGGATCTTACTGCAGTCGAAACTCACCCTAAAATATTATGCAGTGCGAACTATTGTAACAATACTACTTAACCAATTTTAGTAGTGGTGGTCCTAACTTTTAATAAAGTTAGATTATCCATGGATTTTTTTAAAAAGTACTAGAGAATTAAATTCGGGGAAGTGGCATTAAATTAGCCCTAATTGAGCCCTAAAATATAATGCAGAGCGCACTATTGTAACAATACTATTTAACCTATTCTCAGTAGTGGTGGTCCTAACTTATAATAAAGTTAGATTATCCATGGATTTTTTAAAAAGTACTAGAGAATTTTAAATTCGGGGAAGTGGCATTAAATTAGCCCTAATTGAGCCTTAAAATATTATGCAGTGCGCACTATTGTAACAATACTATTTAACTTATTCTCAGTAGTGGTGGTCCTAACTTTTAATAAAGTGGGATTATCCATTGATTTTTTTGAAAAATACAAGAGCATTAAATTCGTGGAATTGGCATTAAATTAGCCCTAATTAAATCCTAAATTTTGACGTATTCAAAACTTTTCTCCCATGATGTGGCGGTTCCAACTTAATTGACGTTAGTCACTGCCAAACTGAAAAAGAGATCGAGGCAAGTTAAATTGCTGTTTATATAGCCCTTGCTTGCACACGACACCAATGATGGAGTAGCAGAGGCGCATGATCGCAAGAATTGGCCATGCATCTGTAATTAAATGGTACTAGAGATAAAATATGCATAGCAACGAACAAAAATGCATAGTAACAAGAAATTTAAAGCAACCCATGCTGCTGTGTTAAATTGAATTCTGTATATTTGCAAAAAATGTTCTCTCCATCACGTAGAGAAGAAATTCCCGTTAGATAGTACTTATAATGATGATAGAGTTGCAAATTGATCTGCTTGATCTGATTGTATTTGTGCCATGCATTTATGCTACATGACAACACATGCTTTGGTTAGATGTTGTACCTATTTTTGGAAAATTTGTAATTAGATTGAATTTTTTTTTCTTTTAGAACTCCATTTTAGCATGGTATTTTTCCATATGTTCTTTTATCAGCAATTGTTTTTAGCACGGATCTAATTGGTTCAATCATATGATAAGAATTTTAATTTGATCTGCTCACTGAGACTATATTGTTGTATTGTATTTGTGCAATGTGTTATGTAGATGACAAATACATGGCTTTGTTAGGTTGTGTACCTGTTTTTTGATTAAGGGTAATCAAATTAGATTTAATTTTCCTAAAAATTTTATGCTTTGTTTTCAGGATGTTTTCCTTTTAAAGTAATCGGTAAAAACAAAAATATATTGGAACCGATTTGGTTCGAACAACCTAAATATACACCTTGAAATTTTATATTACTGCATTTATTGATTTCATTACCTATTTTCCTTCAAGTTTAATAACTTGTGCTGTCATATTATTTATATTATTTTTTATTGATTTCAATAATTTCTACATTGATAATATGATTCGTTTCTTTGTTTTCAGTCTTAAAAAGTTTTACTTGGTGTTGAGTAATGAAACGGTCCATTCGAGAGTTCAATATTCAAATCTCGCTTTCTTAAGAAGCTGGATCTTCATTCGTGCCAACCTACAGCAAAAGATTACATCAAGAAGAAGCTCAGGACCTCACTTTGTGTCAACAGGTGATACAATAGGCAGCAGCTTTTAGATTCAATTTGCAGCTACATCAATTGGACTTAACTCACAGCTAGGGACTAGCACCTCAGGGTAAGCCAAGGAACATCTGGATCTCACTTTGTATCAACAGAAGATATAATAGCCAGCAGTATGCGGATTCTGCTTGCATCCATAAGCACCAATATCAGTCACCATTCTCGATTCGCATTAATTTGAGAGTGTAACAGTCGTATCTTGCTCATAGCTGTGAATCAGAACTGGCTGGTCATTTCAAACCAATTATTTACTACAAGGCATTACAATCAGCTGTGAAGGTACTGATAAGATAAATTTGTTTTGTGTGCCAAATGACAGATATTGCAGCACTTGCGTCAACCACGCCCGCATTTAGCATTTTAGGATATGTGGACAAATAACGTAAATTATGTTAAGCCCTGTCGTGCACTGGAGGCTTTTTGTCACGAAACTGTTTTACCACCACCGTCAATTCCATTTGCCCCTAATATTAATGCGCGCATGAAGTGACGTGACAGCAATGTGGCTTTTCGGCTCCTCCGGCTCACAACTTTGGCTGACGAAACTATCACCGCGCCTTCACATTTATATGAATGTGCATACACTGGTAATATTTTTGTCGCTGCTTGACCATTGTTTTGTGGGACGTTGTCGAGCAAGCAAAACTTACGTACCTTTTTTTTTAATTTCTTCTGCAACGATAGTGTGAGGGAAGAAATAAATAATCAAGCATTAATACAATATCAGGCCACTCCTATACAGCAAAAACAAAACTTTTAAGGAATACTCTGATGGCAATTTGAAGATAAAAATGTGGGCAGAAATATCGATCAAAGTGTTTATGGACCTTGGAGTGACTGCAAGGCTCTCTTCAGGTTCAATTGTTTATAGCATAATGATAATTTGATAAGTTGCAACAACACTTACAGCTATTGTACTGCCGAAGATCAGCGACTATCAGCCAGCAACATATGTGTATACCTGAAGATGGGATATTCCAGCTAACATCCAGTTGGCAGATCCCGGTTTCTATCAGCCTCAAGCAATCGACATGCTGATATGAGCTGGCTTGTACTATGATCTCTTAGAAGGTGGCCGGATTAGAGTATCCAACAATCTGCCTCTCCTACAAAACACCCGCTTGGGCTGAATTGTAGTAAGGAGAACACCAAATACGTCGGCCATCAGTCGCTTCCAAAGCAGTATTGTAACTCAGCCTTTAGTCGGAGCTCTAGAGAAACAAGTAGTCAAATTTTGGGAATTAGACCAACATGATGCACCATCAAAGCGGAAGACAAAGGACAAAACTACCTGTTTCAAAGTATCAGTTACAAGTCCCAATTTTGGTGCAAATAATAAAAGAAGATTTTTTGTTAGATTAGGGTCTACAAAAGATGTGTTAAAAAAATTACAACAACTCTGTACATTATGATTTCATTCTTTTGTGTAATTTTAGTTGCCCAAACAAATAATATTATACATTTAAATTTATTTAAAAATATCAACGCTCAAGATATTAAAATTGCAATACGGAACGTGAATCGAAAATGTACCTCTTATTTTTTTACGACGGATACCTACAGAAAAATGTAGAATATAAATTATAGAAAGATGTCTGTAAATAAAACACATTTTCTTCCATACATTTTCCTAGAATTTCAAGCCTACTTAAATATCTTTAAAAGGAATTTTAATACCTGCTTCTATACAGATACACGACTGGGTCAATTGCAATTAAAAAATAGTGTTACGCGCCACAAAGTGATACCATCGACATCTATTGGAAATGGAAACAACTTTAGGTTAGTGACATCCTAGTAAACTATAGGTTCGGAGAACGGAATATTCAGGAAGGTTCTAGGATAATTTGTAGAGTACCTATAAATACGGCGCTACTCCAGGAGGCGAGTATTATTTCAGACAGCGAAGTGAACGAAGTAAACTATTTGGATTGTGATTATTAAAAGTACAGTACTAGCGATAACTAAAGAGTAGATTTGATAATTGTTTGTGAATTGTGATAGTAAACAGTAAAGTTAAATAAAGAAAGAACTTTTGAATTATATCTGAAATATTGTGTTCAAAATAACGAACCAAGGCCACGCTCATAACAACTGGTGTCAGAAGTAAAATAAAATGGAGAAATAAAGCGGTGGCATAGATAGAGATTGATAGAGAAAGAAAAGAATTCTGAGACATTCGTTTTCGAAGAAGAACCAGAAATTGAAGAAGAGCCTACAATGAATATTGAACAGCTTTTAAGTACTTTAATGAGCAAAATGGAAGCCCGTTTTGATGAACAAAAGAATTCTCTCGCGGAACACAAGAATTCTATAGAAACCCGTTTGGACGAACAAAAGAATTCTCTCCAGGAACAAAAGAATTCTCTCCAGGAACAAAAGAATTTTCTCGAGGAACACAAGAAATCTGTGGAACCCCGGTTGGATGAACAAAAGAATTCTATGGAATCCCGTTTAGATGAATAGAAGAATGCTTTGGATAAACAAAAGAATTCCATGGAATCCCGTTTAGATGGAACAGAAGAAATCACTGGAAACCCGTTTGGATGAACAAAAGAGTTCTCTGCAGAATTGTCTAGAAACTCGCTTAGAGGAACAGAAGAATTTCCTGAAAAACTCGTTAGAGCAGATTTGGAGAAGATGAAGCATTAACAACCACGGCACGAAGGAATTGAAATATCCAATGCAGGCAGAATGAAACCTCCAATATTTGATGGACAAAATTCGTGGCATATTTTCAAGAGACAATCCCTGGCCGCTTCCGGAGTAAACGGATGGAATGATGCAGACAAAGCTACAAATCTGGTATTAGCACTTCGAGGTTCTGCGTCAGAGCTATTACAAACTATACCGATAGAAAGGCAACGTGATTATACTTCATTAGTACAGGCGATAGAGATACCCTATGGAGGTGAACACATGCAGCAAGTATATCGCCTACACCTACGCAACAGGATTCAAAAGCATGGCGAATCACTACAACTGCAGGCTGATGTAGAAGGATTAGCTTATCTCTCATACTCCAGCGTAAATGCGGATTTCCTTAATGAAGTGGCAACAGAAGCATTTGTGAACGCTATTGCAGATCAAAATTTACAACAAGCGTTAGGGTAGCAGGAAAGAAATCAACATCAGAAGCACTAGCCTGTTACGTGCGGAATTTTCATTAACTTCTTCATGGGTGTGGTGATCTAAAAGAAAGGGGTTTAAGGCGATAATATACTATCAAATATGCATATGAATTACGTGTACGTGTGTCGTCCTATAATAATCCAGTAATGGATTTAGATGATCCTGCAAAGAAATTGTTATCATTTTCAGGAGGAAGTAAATACAATGGTGATTGGATTACCTAGCTGCTGGAGAGCCCCTTATCGGATTCAAAGTCGACCACATCGTACCTAAAGCTTAAGGGGGGTCAGGATATATCCACTCGGGAAATCGCACTTAATTGGCACATCTCAATATGGGAGGAAAATTCAGCTCGATTCCTCACCTCATCCCAGGAATCTACCGAGATATCACATAAATCTAAGTTAAAGAATTAAGAAGTTATAAATATTTTTAGTAGCCATTACCCTCATGTATGTTTCGGGCAAACGAGCGGGTGAACAATGAGCACACTTCTTGATTATCTACAATAAATAAATTAAGAATAATAGTCGCGAAAATTAAAGTAAACAATAACACTTACTTGCACTATAATTTGTATGTAAACGCTTTTAAAGTTTCGCGGTCAACGGGATCATAGTTGAGAATCGATATTTTATTACAAATACCCCTATTCCTATTAGCTGAGGCGAAAACCCGAAAGCTGCTAGAAATAAGAGGCGGAAATGATTAATCGCATAGGGGGCTTTCTGATAGATCACTGAACTGGGACAAGTCTCGCTCTCAGTCTTTTTCCAGTCAGAGTTCAATAAAGTACAAAAGTCGAGTTTCAGTCTTCAGTAAGTTAAAAAAAAGTACAAGTTTGGTTTTGTTAATTGGTCTGAGGAAACAGACCCAAAGTCGAAGCAAAAGGAGGAAAAATTAAATAAAAGTGCATCGAGTCAGTGCAAGTTAAGTGCCTTTGTCAAATTGATTTCTTTTAAATATATATATTTTAATATTATTGAGTCGCTCGCCCGTTCATTTGCCCTGCTGTAGGATTAACGGATTGTAAACCCAGTGGATTTTGTCGAATAAAGCATAGCGGAATGCTTTAAATATTGTATTGCTGTGATTAATAATAATTAGTTGATTATTAAAATTTGCATAGAGCCTCACTCTAATGTTTAATTTAAATCGAGTTCGTGTACTCAAAGAAAAAACACGTGGCGCCCAATACAGGTGTTTGGCCTTACGCAAAACCCCACCTATCTCCATCGCTAGCCGGCAAAACAGTTTCGCATAAAAAGTGCGTAACATAATTTTGGCGCCCAACGTGGGGCCAGCGCCTTCAAAATTTCATAAAACACGAATTTTCATAAATTTTATCAAGTCATTGTATTAATTATCAAATGGTGAAACCAGTGCAACATCAGAGTATTGCAGAGCAGGCAAATGAATCGAGCGCTTTCTGATGGAAAACGTTATAAGAATTAAATGAATAAAGTGCATGCGTGTGATTGAACACTTAATTTACTAGCCATAGTTCAATTTCTTTTATTACTGTTGAAAATAGTTTTTAGTACTATCGCTTTGGATCCCATCGCTAAACCGATCGTAATCTGTGATGAGGAAATATCACATGAACGTATATACACCACACTCATCGCATTCCATGGTGAATTTTTTTTGTGTGGATTTTATTTTTCATTTCTGCAAATCGCTGAATTTTATTCTTAAATGCATATAACATTGTATATTATTGTATCACAAAAAGAAAGAAATATTTAAGTAGCTTTGATTGTGGACGTTGTTAACCAGTTGCCATTAGTTTTCTTGCAATTTTTTTTTCGCATGATATTGTTTTCCGAGTAATAAGAGGAAATCGATTAGTATGCCTACAAAATTTGTATAAATCAATGACCGATAAGAAGCAGTCGACTTCGAAAGGATTTTGTGGAGATCAATTGTTTTTTTGTAAATGAATTCCCGACCTACGACATCATCTATAGTTAAGTCTATTGTTACACCACGTAATAATTTTTTTTTGGATATATAGATAATTGTGCAACCTCAGTTATCTTTGATGGTGAATATTTTGTAGCTTTTCAAATATAATTTTTTTTCCTATTCAGGCGATTGTAACTACATTTCCTTTGGTTCGTCAAATTGCTAGCTAAGTGGTTTTTATTTGGTCTTGCAAATTTATTTAAGTTTATTGGATTGAAGTTTTATATAACTGGGTATTGTTAAAAAAAAAAAATTACGCTATGCAAGAACATATGTACTGCATTTGCACGTTGTTAAATAATGGAATTTGCTGATTTTCGATATTTTTTTTTACATTATTATTCGCAGTAAAATCTTTCATAATTATTAATCTGAAATTTCAATAAGTTGTATCAGAAGTTTTGTAGATTGAAACTAACTGGCGTTATTAGACAGTAATCTATTTTTTTTTGTCAAGCAAACCAAACTAGTGACATTCAGTTGTACTTGCTTTTAAAGTATATTTGTAGGTTTTCTGACTTTACCCATCTTTCAACATTGGAAATTAAAATTACTCTAGGTTAATACAACTTTTAAGTTGCTTTTGCTACCAAGAGTAAAAGATTAATTATTTTTTTGTTTACACTCTCTGGTTCCAAATTATGAAAATTTCACATCCAAGTAAATATATTTTTTTTGACTTGGTAATATATATTTTGGTAAATATATTTTTTTTGACTTGGTAATATATATATATATATATATATATATATATATATATATATAGGAATTGTAATCATAAGTTGATATTTTCATGTTTATAGGTGTTATGATTTGTCGTGATATGAATATAGACATTCCAAAATATTGAATAAAGGTACCCACTGACTATCGTCGTCGTGTAAAATTGTCTACAAACAAAGGTGTTATCAGTTACCAGTTCCTGCGTTATTTGCATAGACACCATAAGTTTTTTTAAACCATTACCGTCTTCTAGATGAATCTTCCCCTAAGATTTGTGTATATGTTTGTCCTTTTTTTTTCTGCATACCAAAGCCAAGTAAATTTGATTCCTTTAATCCGTGTAGTCAATAACGCTTATATATATATATAAGGTTCGATTCTTATAGCTACACCGAGAAGCCATTTGACCTAACCGAAAAGAAAAACAAGAAAATAATTCGTTTGCGTAGATCTGTCGGGTATACGAGTAGTATTTTCCCAGCCAGTCCTTAGGAATTGTAGCATAAAGGCGGGAGTATTAGTCTATCAATTTTAATTTCAATTGCTGAGGATGGATATAAACAGACTATGTCAAGATGAGCTCGCTTACGAACTCAAGGTGCGGGGGTTGCCCTTGGGAAAGGTTGAGGAGATGCGATCAACTTTTCGTCAAGCATTACGGGCTGAAAGAGAAGGAAAATCATTAATTGCCGATCCTTACCCATTTATATTTGTCGAAGATATCGAGGACTTAAATAAAAAAGGGGAAGAAATCCGAGATTTGTCAGATGTGTTCGAGGGAGACTCAGATAGTCCTGAATATAGAAAGATATGGACAAAAATTGACTGGGCATTAGGCAGAGTAGAGCGCGTCCAAGCCGTAGGGGCAGAACAGAAGGAACAGGTGTCTCAAATACGAGCAAACCTAGTCTTAGCTTTGGGTGGACTCAAAATCAGAGCAGACGGGGGTCATGAGGAACGAGATTCTTCAAATGAGGTCATGGACTTATCTATGACAGCTAAAATGGTTACGAATGCTCACGCAAGAGTTCCTTTACACAAATGGGACCTCAAATTTTCTGGTGATCCTGGGCAGTCTCTAAATTCATTCCTGGAGAGAGCAAATGAATTATCGGAAGCACGAGGAATCAATAAGTATCAGTTGTTCCGATCTGCCTTGGATTTGTTCTCGGGCAGAGCACTCTTGTGGTATAGAGCGAATAACGCGACCTTTCATTCTTGGGGAGACTTAGTAAGGGAGCTCAAAAGGGAATTTTTGCCGTACGACTACGACGAACGGTTGCTCGATGAGGTCAAAAGACGTACTCAGAGGAACGGTGAGTCTATCGGTATGTATATAGCAGTGATGAGGAATATGTTTTCAAGGTTATCAGAACCTCTTTCGGAGGCTCAACAGTTACGACTATTAAAGAAAAACATAAGCCCCTTTTACCAAACCCAGCTAGGACTAACTGAAGTCGATACGATCCAGAATCTGTTAGAACTGGGGCGTAAGCTTGAATCCATTCGGGCTTCAGTTGAATCGTATGCACCACCACCTTCAAGAAAAGGCAATCAATTGCTCGAACCAGACCTTGCGGATGTAGCAACGGAGCATGCAATATCAACAGTTACAAATAGTCACCAAAGATCGGACTCAGTGGTCAATCGAAGAGTTAAATGTTTTAGATGTCACCGCTTTGGCCATATAGCACGGTTTTGTCAAAGTCAGTTTCGACCTGAGCAGGGACAACAAGCTCAGTCAGGTAGTTCAAGTAACCAAACTTCGGCAAACGTAGACAGAGTAGTACAGGGAATCAGATGCTATGGCTGTGGGACCACAGGTGTCACACGAAATAAGTGCAATCATTGTACAAATCGGGCTCCGGAGCAACAACAGCAAAGCCGATTTTCGGGAGGAAGAAGATCCGGACAAAACCAGCAAATTCAAGCTTCGGGAAACGCTCAAAGGGCTCGACAGTAGAGGGCGAGTCGAGCCCTGGTAATTCCCAAATAATCGCCCATTCTACTGACTCCTTTTGTGAACGGGATAAAATATCGAGGAAAAGCGAGGACGCGATCAGCACGTTAGTGGATTACATATTTACAGAAGTAAAGGGGGATGTGCGTCCATACTTATTAGTTTCTATTTTCCAACTTAATATTTGTGGGCTTTTAGATTCTGGGGCCTCTAAGTCCGTTGTCGGAAGATCAGGGTGGGAATTACTTAAAGAATTGGGCTTAAAGCTGCATAAATCGAAAGTAGAAACTGTGAGTTTGGCTGATGGAAAAAATATTCGAGTGCTCGGAGAACTTAGTTTACCCATCGAACTTGAAGGGCGTATTGCGGTGATTGATGTTTTAGTAATTCCAGAACTCCCTCATTCCATGATTTTGGTAGTAGATTTTTGGCAATCGATGGGAATAGCAGCAAATTTAAAAGAAAATTCGTGGCAGTTCAGTGATAGTGAGATCACTTCTAATTAAGTAAATATTTTAAATTCTCACTGTACATTGACAACTGCACAGCAGAGGGAACTCAATAAAATTATAATGAAGGCTGAAGCAGATATGGGGAAGGGCCTAGGTTGCACAAAAGAAGTAGAAAATGTTATCCATACTGATTCACTACCGATAAAGCAACGATATTATCCAGTCTCGCCCGCCATTCAGAAGATAATAAATGGAGAGCTGGATAAGATGCTGGAAGCTGGCGTGGTAGAACCATCTAATAGCGCGTGGTCATCACCTGTTGTGATGGTCAAAAAGAAAGACGGAACATATAGATTTTGTGTGGATTATCGCAAATTAAATAAGGTGACAAGAAAAGATGCATATCCCTTACCTTACGTTGCGGCCACTTTAGATAAATTACGTGATGCCAAGTATATGTCCTCACTAGATATAAAGTCGGCTTTTTGGCAAGTTCCTATGGAGGAGAATTCCAAACAGTACACTGCTTTTACTGTTCCCAACCGCGGTCTTTACCAATTTCGAAGGATGCCCTTCGGATTGAGCAATTCTCCAGCAACTTGGCAACGTCTTATCGATAGGGTTCTTTTAGGTAGTCTCGAGAGCCATGTCTTTGTGTACCTGGATGACGTGATTATAGTAACTCACACATTTGAAGAGCACAAAAAGGTATTAGCAGAAGTGCTGGAAAAATTACATTCTGCTGGACTGATAATCAATTACGAGAAGTGTGAGTTCTGCCGTTCCGAATTAAAATACTTAGGTTATGTAGTGGATCAGCATGGTCTCCAGGTAGACCCCGATAAAGTCGAATGTATTCTGAGTATACCACCCCGAAAAATGTCTCCGAAGTACGCCGATTTGTAGGTATCGTGGCATGGTACAGAAGATATGTTCCCCATTTCTCTTCAATGTTAGCCCCAATAACTGATCTTTTGAAAAAGAAGAAAAAATTTACTTGGTCCGCGGAATGTGAGAAGGCTTTTAAAACCGTTAAAGAATATTTAGTCAGTGCACCGATCTTGACTTACCCTGATTTTGAGCAGCCTTTTGTCATTCATACTGACGCTTCAGGATTGGGGATAGGAGCCGTCCTAACGCAGAAGATAAACGATTTAGATCACGTGATTGCTTACTTGAGCCGTTCTCTGAACAGATGTGAGAGGAACTACTCCACCACAGAGAGGGAATGCTTGGTGGTCCTGTGGGCCGTTGATAAGCTGAGACCCTATGTGGAAGGGACACAGTTTACCGTTGTAACTGATCATGCCTCACTGGTGTGGCTGCACAATCTTAAAGACCCCACTGGTAGATTGGCAAGGTGGGCAATGAAGTTACAACAGTATGACTTCAATATAATCCATAGAAAAGGCAAGGAACACCTTTTGCCAGTCTGGCTCTCACGTTCGGTACCTGTAGTAAGCTGTATCAAGCGCACTCAAAGCGTCACTGATAAATGGTATAAGAGGATGGTTGACAATGTCAGTAAGAATCCTTCTAAGTTCCCTGACTGGAAACTCGAAAACGGCATTTTACAAAGGCACATGCAGCCTTATCACCCCGTGTTAGCAATGGAATCCGAAAAGTGGAAGGAAGTGGTTCCAAAAGAGCGAAAAAAAGATCTGATTTCCAGAGCACACGATACCCCTACCTCAGGACATTGCGGTGTGCAGAAAACTTATGATCGGATGAGGAAAACTTACTACTGGCCGAAAATGAAGTTCGACATTGGATCTTATATCAAAAATTGTAAAATATGTCAAGCAACCAAGCCTGTGAGGGAAAAGCCTGCAGGACTCATGACTGTTCGAAAAGTTGCTGGCAGACCATGGGAATGTCTAAGCATTGACCTAGTTGGTCCCCTACCTAGATCGACTCGAGGCTATGTCTATATCCTGACCATTGTCGATCAACTTAGCAAATTTCCAATGCTTTTTCCTTTGCGAACTGCGACTGCCAAACCTATTGTTCAGGCTCTCGAAGATCACGTGTTCTTGTTGTTCGGTGTGCCTAAGACAATAATTAGGGATAATGGTTCTCAATTCAGAAGCCGAGAATTTAAAAGACTCTGTGAGAACTATGGAGTAGAAATAAGACACACTGCTTTGTATCACCCGCAGGCCAATCCTGCTGAGAGGATGAATCAAATAATTAAGTCTATGCTCAGAGCGTATGTTGCGGATAACCATAGATCATGGGATCAGCACCTGGCAAAAATAGCTTGTGCCATCCGAACATCCACGCAAGAAATCACGAAATTTACCCCCTACTTCATAAATTTTGGTCGCGAAATGGTAATGGACGGTTCATCACATAATATTAGTGATAAAGATACATTTGATCCAGAGGTACGGGCTTCAGCTTTAAGAGAATTAATTTCGGATGTAAGGACAAGACTTATAAAAGCAGCTGAAACCTCCAAGCAAAAGTGCAACCTACGTCGGAGGGATCTTAGTTTTCTCATACACGATTTGGTTTGGAGAAAAAACTACGTGCTTTCGGACGCTTCACAGTTTTTCAACGCCAAGCTCGCGCCTAAATATATAGGGCCATTTAAAGTTATCAGAAAAGTGTCGCCTTGGACTTATGAATTGCAGGATACTAGTGGGAAGTGTGCAGGTATTTGGCATTGTAAAGATTTGAAACCGTATTGTTCTTA
The DNA here is from genome assembly GCA_963930735.1 of Dioctria linearis. Classification (NCBI taxonomy): domain Eukaryota; kingdom Metazoa; phylum Arthropoda; class Insecta; order Diptera; family Asilidae; genus Dioctria; species Dioctria linearis. Next base: position 87,077,240 of record OZ005740.1, on the reverse strand, counting down.
CAAAGATAATGTTGACTAAGGATCATGATATAACTATATAACTAATATAGAGAATAGAGGTTGTTGCCACCTTTCATTTTTTTATGTAGTGTAGTCAAGTTTCGCCGTACAAAGCCTATGAAATTTTATTTTGTTAAGCCATCGCTTATTCGCATATTTCAGGTGATAGATTGCTAGAATAAGGGTGCGTTAAGATTTATTCTCAAGAAGCTTGGAATCACGGTGTTGGGATCGTGCATTTGTGCGAAGTCCAGTGATTCAGGGTGTGTAGTATAGTGTTTGAGAGAGATAATAAGAGTCTGGTACTGGCTGACCTCCAAAAGAATCTTCAAATCTAGCTGCAAAACCTTTTTTTTAATGAACTAATTGAGTAAACAATCGCTTTTGCCCATAGACCTTATATCATACTCTTCCGACTGGCATATATGAGTTTAGGGAGCAAGTTTGAGTAAAGCTAGTATAACATCGTCTTAATAATGGGATAACGTCGTCCAATCCTCCTTAACACCTCAGGTTGTCGACGAAGGGAACGATCTTAATACCAAGAAAAGAATTTATTTTATAGAAAAGGTAGAGCGCAGTTTACACCAGGAGGTTTAACTAATATATAGTTTTCAACTATGCACAAAGTAGCTACGTTGGCCGGACAAATACGGTTCGGAGACGGAGTCATACATAAGTAGTTCGGAAAACGAGAAGTTTCCTCCATCTGCAGACTAAAATTACACTCGGCTTAGCTGGATGGGTCAAATCCGGAGAGTCGAGAAGGAAGAAAAGTAAAAAAATCACATAGCGCAAGCCACATAATGAAACGGTCAAGAGGTTCCCTTTTTACGTACGACTTAATCACAGGGTAAGGTTCTTTGGACGCACTTCAGTTCGTAATAAAAAGCTATAAAATAAATGAAAGATAGAAAATAAAGCATTTATTTTTGCTGTTTGTTTAGTCTTATAAGAGTATTAACATCATCATTTGTTGGTCACTGCTGGCAGCGATTCTTTACGTTTGTTTTTTTATTCTTTTATATGAAGCAAGCAAAACCTCCCTAAAGATACTTTTGGAATAGGCAGTAGGACGTTACTCGTTGAGTAGGAGTATTTGTCAAGGATGTCAGTAAATGAAGTTTTTTAATTTACAGTCACTTAGTTAGTTGTTAATCATATCAATAGATGGAGTTTTTTTAACTAGGCCCATTGAGTTTAGAGTTGGATATACCTAGATAAAGGAGAGATTTGCGTGCCGAAATCTCTCGGAGGAAGGGGAGGGATGTTACGTGCGGAATTTTCATTAACTTCTTCATGGGTGTGGTGATCTAAAAGAAAGGGGTTTAAAGCGATAATATACTATCAAATATGCATATGAATTACGTGTGCGTGTGTCGTCCTATAATAATCCAGTAATGGATTTAGATGATCCTGCAAAGAAATTGTTATCATTTTCAGGAGGAAGTAAATACAATGGTGATTGGATTACCTAGCTGCTGGAGAGCCCCTTATCGGATTCAAAGTCGACCACATCGTACCTAAAGCTTAAGGGGGGTCAGGATATATCCACTCGGGAAATCGCACTTAATTGGCACATCTCAATATGGGAGGAAAATTCAGCTCGATTCCTCACCTCATCCCAGGAATCTACCGAGATATCACGTAAATCTAAGTTAAATTAAGAATTAAGAAGTTATAAATATTTTTAGTAGCCATTACCCTCATGTATGTTTCGGGCAAACGAGCGGGTGAACAATGAGCACACTTCTTGATTATCTACGATAAATAAATTAAGAATAATAGTCGCGAAAATTAAAGTAAACAATAACACTTACTTGCACTATAATTTGTATGTAAACGCTTTTAAAGTTTCGCGGTCAACGAGATCATAGTTGAGAATCGATATTTTATTACAAATACCCCTATTCCTATTAGCTGAGGCGAAAACCCGAAAGCTGCTAGAAATAAGAGGCGGAAATGATTAATCGCATATGGGGCTTTCTGATAGATCACTGAACTGGGACAAGTCTCGCTCTCAGTATTTTTCCAGTCAGAGTTCAATAAAGTACAAAAGTCGAGTTTCAGTCTTCAGTAAGTTAAAAAAAAAGTACAAGTTTGGTTTTGTTAATTGGTCTGAGGAAACAGACCCAAAGTCGAAGCAAAAGGAGGAAAAATTAAATAAAAGTGCATCGAGTCAGTGCAAGTTAAGTGCCTTTGTTAAATTGATTTCTTTTAAATATATATATTTTAATATTATTGAGTCGCTCGCCCGTTCATTTGCCCTGCTGTAGGATTAACGGATTGTAAACCTAGTGGATTTTGTCGAATAAAGCATAACGGAATGCTTTAAATATTGTATTGCTGTGATTAATAATAATTAGTTGATTATTAAAATTTGCATAGAGCCTCACTCTATTGTTTAATTTAAATCGAGTTCGTGTACTCAAAAAAAAAACACGTGGCGCCCAATACAGGTGTTTGGCCTTACGCAAAACCCCACCTATCTCCATCGCTAGCCGGCAAAACAGTTTCGCATAGAAAGTGCGTAACAAGCCTTTGCACTAGCATCTGCCAGGCAGGCATCTGGAAGTGCAGTACGAGTGAGAGAAATTTCGGTGGAGGAATGTACTTGTAATAGAATGCAGCCATCACAGAACAATTCTCCACGTGGTATTCTGCGATGCTGGAATTGTAATAGACCAGGACACCTCCAAAGGGACTGCAGAAAACGCCGTCGAATGGAACTACTAAAGAGGAGGACAGAACAGAATGCCAAAGATGTCGAGCCAGTGAGCAAGCAATTCGAGGAGAGACTAGAAATCAAACAGCTACTAGTCGCACCAGCTCCCCTGTTCTGCAGTCGGAAAACATGTAAAAACCAACTTCGGGGCGCAGAAGTTGGTTGATAGAGTCGACAGTCCCGAAGTCGTCATTTAGATAGTTCAGTTGCAGAGAAATTATAGCAGTCTTGCTATATATGGAAGTGTAGGGAAAAATGTCTGCGTTGTCACTATCGACACTGGAGCTTCGAGATCAATTATTTGAGCGGATCTTGTCATGAACAAATGGCTTCACAATACCACAAAATATTTACTAAGAACAGCAACTGGAGCAGCAGCATACGTTTTTGGAGAAATAAGTTTGGATGTTCAACTAGGCGAACTACTATTTCCTCACACTTTCCTAGTTTCAGACATAATGGATGAATGCATTATTGGAGTAGACTTTATTACCACATACAAAATAAATTTAGATGTCGGAGAGCGAATACTCAAATAAGGCAACATAGAAATTCCTATGAGACTAGCAGGTGGAACAGATTATCCTGTAAAAATAAGGACGATGGTCTGTGAGAATATTACTCTCTCAGCATTCTCGGAGACGCTAGTATGAAAAAAGCTTACTGATGACATCAGGACCTGCCGATTCTATTTGAGTGAACCTAACCCTACAAAAGTTATATCGAACATCACTGTAGGTAAGACTTTAGTTAAAGCAGGAGGTGCAATACTAATTCCAGTCAGAGCGCTTACACATCTGAAAAATGGGGTACAACTAAAAGAAGGTGCTATAATTGGAAATTCTGAATCCGTTTATCATTATTGTTAATTTGAATAATGGTAGTAATATTAAGGAAGCGACACCTATACCAACTACTACTCAACAGGTTCAGAAACTTATTTCATCTAGTGCCTTAAGAGAACAGCAATAAAACGATGCCAAAGAGGTGCTCGATGAATTTTCGGAATTATTTGCAATGAATGATGAAGATTTCGGTAAAACAAATCTTGTCCAGCATTGGATCAATACAGGAGATTCTAGGCCCATTCGGCAGATACCACGAAGACTACCATTAGCGAGACAATCAGAAGTTGCAGATATGATAAATTCCATGAAGGAACAAGGTATAATAGAAGAATCTAATAGCCCTTGGATATCGCCAGTTGTTCTGGTCAGGAAAAAGGATGGCAGCAGTTTATTCTGTGTAGACTACCGGCAGCTAGATAACGTAATTAAAAAGATAGCTATCCGTTACAAGGATTAATGACACATTGGACACCCTTTCCGGAGCACAATGGTTTCCACCCTGGACTTAAAGAATGGTTACTGGCAAGTGGAAATACATCCCGAGGACCGAGAGAAAACTGCTTTCTCAGTTGGGTGTGGCTTATGGCAATTCAGAGTTATGCCATTTGGATTATGTAATGCTCCAGCCACATTCGAACGACTCTTAGAATGTGTTTTACGAGGATTAATCTGGAAAACATCTCTTGTCTACTTAGATGACATAATAGTAATCGGAAGAACATAAAAACAACTTACGGGATGTACTTCAAAGACTGAGATATGCGAAACTGAAGCTCAGTACGAATAAATGCGCTCCATTTAAAAATGAAGTAAAACATTTGGGGCACATAGTTTCATCTCAAGGAGTAAGAATTGATCCAGAGAAGATTGCAGCTGTTAAAAATTGGCCAGTTCCAAAGGACAACCATCAATTAAGGAGTTTTCTTGGATTACCTGCCTACTACAGGCGATTCGTAAAAGGTTTTGCAGATATAGCAAGGAGCCTACATCAACTTACAGAAAAAGGAAAACCGTTCATTTGGTCAGATAAATGTAACGAGAGCTTTGCAAATTTGAAGCAATTACTCTGTGGAACGCCAGGGCTTCACTATCCAGAGCTTGGAAAAACTTTTATATTGGACACGGATGCCAGAAATGTAGGTATTGGTGCAGTGATTTCACTGGAGGAGGATGGTCAAGAAGTGCCAGTAGTTTATTTTAGCAAAGCACTTTTAAAATCAGAGAGAAATTATTGTGCTACAAGGAAAGAGCTACTTGCCATTGTAAACTCAACAAAGCATTTCCATAAATATTTCTACTTGCAGAAATTTATCCCACGCACTGACCATGCAGCGCTTAAATGGCTTTTGCAGTTTAAGAACCCTGAGGGGCAAGTGGCGAGATGGATAGAGCGAATCCATGCTTATGACTTTGAAATACAACACCGAAGAGGACGTATCCATGGAAATGCAAACGCCCTTTCACGACGTCCATGCAAAGTTGAATGCAAACATTGCGCTCGGGTGGAAGAAAATGAAACATAGGCAACTATATAGCTGATAACGGTGGAACCATCGACAGGCTAGGACAACGAGAGCTTGTAACAGCACAACGAGAAGACCCAGACATATCACCTATTCTTGCTTGGAAAGAAGACATGGAAAGACCACAATGGGTGAATATTTTGGAAAGGAGTGAGAAACTGAAGAGCTACTGCGCTCAATGGAATTCTCTTCACGTTAAAAGTGGTACATTAAAACGGAAGTCGGAATTGACTAACGGTGAGTCATTCCGAATGCAGATAGTCGTTCCCGCATCCCAGGTCAAAGATGTTCTAGAAGAAATGCACAGTGGATCATCTGGAGGACATTTGGGGGAGAATAAAAAAATTTCCAATATACGCGAAAGCTTTTATTGGTTAAATATGCCAGAGGATGTTGAGGAGTGGTGCCGCAGATGCACTATCTGTGCTTCAAATTAAATGACCACCACACAGAAGCAGAGGAAAAATGCAGAAGTATAACGTAGGAGCGCCATTTGAGAGGATATCCATAGATATTGCTGGACCTTTTCCAGCAACGAATAACGGTAAGCGTTACATATTAGTTGGTGTGGACTACTTAAGTAAATGGCCTGAAGCTTATGCAATTCCTAATCAAGAGGCAACCACAGTGGCGGAACAAATAATAATGAATTGGGTCAATAGATTTGGTGTGCCTCACGAACTTCATTCGGATCAAGGACGGAGCTTCGAATCACGGACTTTCCAAGAGATGTGTAAAATGCTGGGAATAAGAAAAACCAGAATAACTCCTCTACATCCACAATCTGATGGCATGGTAGAGCCCTTTAACAGAACATTGGTCGAGCATCTAAAGAAAGTAGTCGACTATCATCAAAGCGATTGCGATCGACATATTCCCATGTTTCTAATGGCCTATTAATCAGCTGTTGACAACACGACCGGACAAACTCCAGCACAGGTCATATTCGGAAAGGAGATGCGTTTAACTAGCGACCTCAATTTTGGTACACCCAGAAGTGAACAAAAGTTACCAGACGATTATGTATCGGGAATTAGACAGTGATTAGCTGATGTACATGAGGCCACGGGAGCAAAATTAGCATTAAATACCGATCGGATGAAGACCCGCTATGACTTATGAACGTGACTTTGTTGGGCTGTACAACCCGAAACGACGTAAGGGCCGCTCTCTAAAATTACAACAACACTGGGAAGGACCGTATTCAGTAGTAACCAGAATTAATGACATAGTAAACAGAATTTAGCGGATCGTTTGTGTAAATACTACGAGCATCAAGACCATGGATCACATGTTGTTCGGGACGAATAATCGTAACAATATGTTATACCTATATAAGTAGCCTAAATCAACTTTATTGTTTATATTGTATATATTGCGTCATCTGTTGACACTGTTAGATGATAGTTCTGTTTTGGCTTCCTACGATATATTTCAGCACAAGCCAAGCCACCCTACCTTATGATATCGTATATTTAACTTCCTGTTGCATAAAGTTAAAAGCCCCTGTGTAGTGTGGCTTTGTAAATGTGAAGGCTGTATCAGTCGGAGATTTATTTGGAATTTATAAACTACATAATTGAGAAATATGGGACTTGGCATTGGTGAAGGAGCAATATGAGACTATTTGGTATTGGTACTGTCACAGCTTTTCTGCAAAAATTGGAACAGTTACAGATTGGGACAGGGCTATACATGTTCCAAAGTAACAGGTTGTTCCAATTTTACCCATCTCTACTTTCAAGAGGCATTTCAACTTTCTCCATCAGGTCAGCTCATTGCCAAACTACCATTTCGACAGCCACCACACAAGTTGGGATCTGCAATTGAGATGGCACTAAAACGATTTTAATATCTAGAACACAAACTAGACAAAAATCCAGAGCTAAAACGACAATATCAAGCCTTCATGTGAGAATACTAGCACCTGGGGCACATGCAAGCAATACACAACGAACTCATCCCATCCGGGAACTATTACTTGCCACATTACAGCGTTGTTAAATCTAAGAGTTCTAGCACGAAATTCCGTGAGTGTTCGATGTGTCAGCCAAGACTGGAAAATCTCTCAACGACATTCTCAAGATTGGACCAACTGTACAATCAGACTTGTTTTCCATTCCAATTAAATTTAGAATGAACGAGCAAAGAAAATATCAACTTATTTTCTGCCGCCAGCATAAGACAAGCCCTTCAGACATACCAGCTGAAAACAGTGATATATGGCACAGTTTCAGCACCTTTTACCGCTACTGATACTTATGTTGATGACATCCTAACTGGAATAGACTCCATTGATGGTATCATAAAATTAAGAGAGGAGCTAGTGGTACTTCTAAAAGAAGAAATTTCGAGCTAAGGTATTTCTGTTCAAAGCACCCAGATATATTGCATACCATTCCTGAAGAATTAAGAGAAAAACTACTACTGCTCCAAGGAGACGAAGAAGTGAAAACCCTGGAAATTATTTGGCAACCAAGGTATGATGTCTTTTAATTCAAAACAACACACCATGAGTCAGACAAGACTATCAAGAGAATAGTTCTGTCAGACATCACTCGTATTTTAGACCGATTTGGCCCAATTGGACCTGTGACAGTTCTTGAACAACGATTTGTCCAGGATCTAACGAAATCAAACATTTCATGGGATGATACAGTTAAGGAAAAGGTGGTAACTCTTTCAATGTCAGTTGAATGAGCTCAGTTGTCTCAAAATATCATGATGACACGTCTCACTCACCGATCCAGTGGAGCTTAAATTGCCCTTCTCTGATAGCAGTGAACCTTCATATGGAGCACGCTGTTATATCAGGATGTTAGCTGACTTCAAATACGAGTTCAATTGTTATGTTCAAAGTAAAGACTAGCACCCCTAAAATCGACAACGATCACAACCATAAAGTCCATGCACCAATATATTGCCCTATGCAATATATCGATGCATTGCAAAGATGACCCTGAAAATTAATTTTAATTTAATTCATTTGAAATTTCATTTAAAATTTCAAATGCATTTAAATTTACATTCCCATATTATAACGAAATGCAATTTAGAATAAATTGTGTGTCTAATTCCACTCACACGATATGCACACTTACCTACATACAGTGTCGTCTTACTTTTTTTCCGCATGTACACTCAACATACGTACAGTACCTATTTTTTTGCCCAAACCTCGAGGAGTCGTTTTTAAAACTTTTCTGAAGATAGTCCGGGAGTAAATTTAATTTCTCGTTAACCATTAAAATTTGTGAAAGTTGTGTTAAATCTATTCGTATAATTTATCTAAAGAAATCTACATATTATCATAAATTTGTAAAAGAAATCTACATATTATCAAAAATTGTGAAAGAAATCTACATATTATCAGAAATTGTGAAAGAATCTACCTATTATCGAAAATTGTGAAAGAAATCTACATATTATCTGAAATTTGTGAAAGAAATCTACATATTATCAAAAATTGTGAAAGAAATCTACATATTATCAGAAATTGTGAAAGAATCTACCTATTATCGAAAATTGTGAAAGAAATCTACATATTATCTGAAATTTGTGAAAGAAATCTACATATTATCAAAAATTGTGAAAGAAATCTAAATATTATCAGAACTTTGTGAAAGTTGTGTCAAATCGATCTTGTATCGCCAAGCAAATCTTCAATAAATTCGTTCTGTCAGAGCTAGATTTTTCTTTAGTCAATATAACCAGAACAGGTCAAGATTCGCAAAACAGTTGTGTACTCTCTTCTTAGAGCACGGTACACACGAGATATAACAAAGGCCAAGGTGAAAACGACCCTCGTTGGGGTGGTATTAAGGCAAAGCCGAGCAACGGTTGACTACCAACACACTTACGGACGAAAATAAAAGAAAGAATTTGCAGCTGTAAGGACCACTCACAGAAGACTGTATATTAGCCAGTATGAATTAAGATCCTCCTTTGTCTTTATATGTACAAAATCTAGTATTTCAGTTGAATGTAAAACGGGCAGGGATGCACACTCCTGAAACCAAGTAGCTATAAACTCGTAAAATTCCTTTCTTTTATTTAAACAGACAACCTAGGATATTTATTCGGATAAGTCGAATCCAAAATAATATTTATTAAACAGGCAACCTAGGATATTTATTCGGATAAGTCGAATCCAAAATAATATTTATTAAACTTATAAACTCGCCAAGTCCAGAACTCACTCCAGGAAGCAATCGGAAATATACCAATCATTTCACCTCACTTGGCCTAGAATCATATAGAGGAACTTATGTGCAGAAAAATTATTGTGATGACACGTGTGGTCATAGCGTAGCTACCTGTGCGAACCGCGAGCTGCAATGTGTAAGTGGAGGTGATTTAAGGCATCAGGTTGTCCGCAGCCCAGAGCATAATTTTACATTAATATGTCACCCCGGAAATTATGCGTGATTATACAAATATACGCCAGCGTGCGAAACTCTCACGATGAAATATTGAACGGAACGCACCCATTGCGAACCAAGCATAAGCAACGTTCCGAGTATCAGAATAGGGGGACACGGAGAATCGACATGAAACAACAGCTCTGGTAGGTGAAGTGGACAGCCTGAAGAAAGAAACATGAAAGTGATAGAAAGTGAAACGGCGTGGCAGTCAGTGAGCGAATTTGCGAAAAAGAAAATCAAATTTCAAGGAAACAGAAGGAAAATTAAGAACTGGCCAGAATTGAGTCCGACTTGATAGGAAGAAAGTAGTTGGCAGTGTTGAAGACAAGGGAAGCTGCTGAAAGAAATTTAGAAAATAGAGCAAAGGAAGGTTAAAGAAAACGGGAAGGTGAACTGAAGGTGAATCAGAGGTCAGAAGCTAACGGAAGGGGTTTTGGCGCAAGGAGAGAAAAAAAAAGGTTAACGTTGGTACCCCAGTCGAGGCGTACAAAGTTAAGTATCCTCAGTTGCCTTTTCTTTTTATTGTATTTTAAATTTCTCATTTGATATCGTGCCAAACGAACAAATTTTGTCAAATTGTTTTGTGTATCTAGTTAAGACTTGATATGATTGTGAAAACTTGGTAGGAGTGCGCTGCCCTACTCGTTTTTTTTGTACCTAGATCTTCACTAGTTTAAGCGATTAGTTTCAGTCCCGTTCCGGGATATTAGTGCTAGGCAGTACGTGGTTACCTTGCTACCACGCGTGAATATTTGTATAGATAAAATCAAGAGTTATGTTCAGAGTTGGCTTTTTGATAATATAGACAGTATTTCTTTGTATCATAATAATAGGATCTAGGTCTACTAGACTTTGGCTTGTGTATTACTCATAGATATCTACATGCGCAAAAGAAAAACTCAATTTTTTTTTGGAGACTAGTTCTCTCTATGAGCAAATCGTCATTCGCAGGTACTTATTTAAAGAATCACAGTTTATAATATATAGAAAGGAGGAAATAAATTGGCTATTGAAATTAGTTTGAGTTTTGTTGTCCAGGTGCAAAAAAGGAAGACTTCGTGGACTCAAAAAACAACGTGGCGCCCATAAAACAGGTACACACACATACAGAGATTTATATCCTTGAGTGAGTCGCCCTACAACCCACGCCTTTCTCTCCAAGACTAGCTGGGGATAGTTCGCGTCGAAGGAAAACGTGTAACACACCAAGAGTTTAATCCAATCATTATACCCATTTCTGGATGAAGAAACTAGCATTATTAGAGTTGGTGGTCGATTAAAACATTCCCAACTGAACGCAGAGTCAAAACATCAAATGTTATTTCCAAGGAATCATATACTTAGCGAGTTGTTGCTTTATTGTCTTCACAGAAAGCATATGCATGCAGCTCCTCAGATCTTAAATGCAATGGCGGGACAAAGATTCTGGATCATAGATATTAGAATACTTGCACGACAGATAGTGCATAGGTGCATTCGCTGTTTTCGATGCAAACAACACAGCATCACTCAAATCATAGTCGATCTACCGGACAGAAGAGTAACTCCCGCACAACCATTTCACACCCCAGGATTTAATTTTTGTGAACCAATTGTCATTCATAACAAGCTAGAAAGCACCATTCCAGATAAAGCATACATCGCAGGCTTTTTGTGCTTTGCAACAAAGGCGGTTCATCTATAAATCGTCAGCAATTGAAGTTCTATCGCCTTCATAAGTGCATTCAAACGATTCATTTCTCGAAGAGGTCTTTGTACGATAATTTTCTGTGATAATGTTTTCAACTTTGTTGGTGCTAAATCTGAATTAAAAGAGTTTGACGACTTATTCAAATCACAGGAATTGAAGGGTTCCATTCTCGAATTTTGCTAACAAAATCACATCGACTGGAAGCCCATACCCCCACGTTCACCGCGTTTTGGAGGTCACTGGAAAGCAGCAGTAAAATCTGGGAAGAAACATTTTGTACGGCAAACCGGAATTGCGAGCCTGACGCATGAAGAACTGCATACAGTCATCACTGAAATCGAAGGTATTCTCAAATCTCGGCCTGTAATGCCCATGTCATCCGATCCAAACGACTTGAATGCTCTGACGCCAGGACACTTCGTGATAGGTAGGCCCTTAACAGCCTTTGCAGAACCAGATGTAAGTGCCCTAAATGTAAGCAGTCTTACAAGATGTAGACGACTGCACCATATCCAACAATCATTCTGGAAGAGATGGTCAAGCGAATATCTACAGGATATTCAACTAAGATACAAGTGGATAAACAAACAATATAACTTAAAAAAGGGTGCCTAGTACTGTTAAATGATATGAACTTAACCCCTCTTAAATGGGCTCTTGGTTGCATTGTAGACACATTTAATGGACCGGATAATCATACCAGGCTTGTGAATGTAAAAAAACAGTATCTGGCATTTTCAAAAGAGCGATCCAGAAGTTGATTCTATTATCAATTGAAGAGTACAACAATAACCATCAGGACGAAGATTCAAACAGCCAACAAGTTACTGCAGACACAAGTTGTACCGAAACAATAACAAGGGGAGCTACATGCCTGCCACTACAAAGAGTACCATGAACTAAGCCGCTACAGATGACATCAATGCTAGTCCCCCTGCCAATGGCGGAAACTGAGCTCTTGCAAGAAAGTTAACCATCAAATGAAAGGCGGATTCTTGCATATAAACTCATACTGGTAAAATGGGCTAATATTCTCAAAACGGGCAAAAACCATACAACCAAGCATAACGGCAGAAGAGAACAAGGGTATTGCACAACATACTCAAGTCTTAAGTAATTAAAAAAGAAGTAAATAGATAGCTGTCAGTTTTCTCCCGCTAACATCTTTGTTGCTGCCTATATTCGGATCACCTTTTAATGAGCCAGTGGAGATAGCACCATTCACAGATAATCCCGGATTATTCTTTGAATCTATAGGCCAGGCTCAAATAATAAACTGCGAATGGCACTTGCTCGATTATTATAACCTAATAAATTACTGGGTCGAGTTTCAAGGAATAAGGAGTTGAATAGCAGTAATAGACCACCTTTGCAATGCAACAACAATCAGATAAAATCATTGCCTAGAGACACTAAATCAATTCGATCATCAACTTAGAGAACTAGAGGAAGCAAGTGAAATTTTATACAAACGAAGTGGTGGCCACAAAATGGTAAAAAGAGCATCTCCCAATATAATCAGAAACATTGCAAGCAAACTCTTTCGAGTACTCCACTCCGAGGATGCTGAATATATAGAAGGTGGTAAAAAAATACGGAAGAATGAAAATTACCACATGCAATTTCTGAAGAATCAAACATCAGTTTTGGAATCTACTACAAATATTATGAAGGCAGAGAAGAATCAATTCAACAACAGTTCAACTCAATAAAGAATCATATCGAAGCTTTACACAAGTCCATTGGTAATGCCCAATACCAAGAACAAAGTGCACAGACTTTCAACTCACTACTACTACTAATAACGCTAGTCCTGCAAAATTTTCACAGAATTCACGGAGCATTACTTGGTGTGTTAACGTATCTTCATCACACTAAAATTAATCCTCTTTTGCTCTCTACTATGCAGCTACAAGAACAAATCGCACAAATTTAAGACCACCATCCTTCCATGTTAACAATTCCTGGAAATGGAAAGGATGGGGGTTTGCTAGCTTACAGCCTAATGACAGCAGCAGCAAGGGTGACAGAATCATATATCCTATTCGACATACGAATTCCACTACAACAAGATGAATACTTTGAACTCTTTAAAGTAATCCCAATTCCTACACTCCACAAAAATAGCTTTATCTTAATTGAACCATGTACTGAATAGCTCATCGTTAGGTTAATCTACCGAGAGACCGATAATATCCCTTAATGCAATTGGAACTGGATAAATGCAAAATCTTAGACGAGGAAAGATATCTATGTGCTCAAAATCATTCGATCTATAACTCAAAAGCTAGTGTGAGCCACTGTGAAATGGAGCTACTAAATCATCACCAAACATTGTCACCGGCGTGTCTATTCCGAACCACAAAGCTCTCGAAGATATGGATTCAGCTTCACACACCCAACAACTGGCTATTCGCATTGGATGCTGAAACTACACTCAATATTGTCTGTGGAACCGAAGTCCTACTCAAAACACTTAACGGGAGTGGAATCTTAAGGCTACGACCAGAGGGCGCTATCAAATAGACTTCCATGACGATTTGGGACACGGCCGGTATCAAAGTAACCTTACCTCTGCACTTATACCACGGATAAACATTATTTATCATTAGTTTAGGTCTTCAGTGTTTGTCAGCATGAATTCACCCCAATCTGCAAAGGTACTGCTAAAAGTTTCTGACATATTTTGCAACAAATAATTAAAAAAAACTTGTATACATTCTTCGTATAAATACATCGCGCCATCTGCCTTTATGCTTTCTCCTAATTTAGCTCCGTAGATCAAGTAAAGAAACACGAGATACAATTTTCACACATATTTTCATATTAGGTACGCAGCTAAAGCTTGGTTTTCACATATTTATTTTCAGTGAAATATTTCTCACATTTCCACTAACATTGAGTAAATTGCATTCACAAACGCTGAAGTTTACACTTACTACTTTATTGTTGCAAGATTTATATTAATTATAAGAGAATGATACATCGCATCGCAGATGAACATACTCTGAATTTTAAATATGATAGAGCCCTAAGGCAAGATGTAACTTCCCATAAATTTATTATATATCTCTGGCAATATTATTTAAATATTTTAATTTAATTTCTTAGAAAACAATAAACTATAACTGTTGTAATTACTGTATCTACAAACGCAGATCTACAAATTTATAATATAGTTGAACCAAATATCAGCTCGTTTACCTAAGCGAACTCAACCAGTATCTAAATGCTAACGGAAAACTATAGCGTGCACTTTTTGGTGCTATATGTATGTGATCTTAGGACGATAGATCTCTATAGAATCCCTTTTGGATGAAGAATCAGGGTAAAGAGCTATAGTATTACCCCCTGTCATAATCTTATAGAGAACGTTGTTGCAATGGCAGTACACTGCTTCAAGAATTGCAAACTGTGCTCAGCTTTATGTACTTTCTGCAGGAAAGAATTCAGTGTACTTATTTTGCGCGGCGATTTTTGGCATGCACAAATCATGGAGAAACTTGAGGACACTTGTCTTCGATATAAACTGGTTTGTTCTCAGATTGTCTCTGTTTCCAATCGGGAAACCTTTCTCGACAACTCCCACGCCCTGCACAGCGTGGATCATCTTCAATTGACACCTGTCCCAGAGTTCAAGCTTTGAACAAATTTTAACTATAGAGAATCATAGTAAAACCTCGTATATACATACGATACACCTGCTTTTCGTTCTTTATTATTGGTGTTAAACCGTCTTTTGTTACAATTATTATTACTGCTAGTCAGATTGTTTGAGAATATCAACTGGACAGGAGCTTTTATACTCTCAAAGAGATGAAGGGATTCAATTAATAAAAAAAAATAGGAAACTGTGACAAAAAATCATCAATGTCACGAACACTTGGACCTTATTAGACAAGTTCGATCCATTTTGATGTACTATTACAAACAGAATTATAAATTTATGGAAAGCTAAGACTGAAATTTGCGTGTCCGATCTTACGCCGCGAGCGGTATCGCAGTAATGTATGCTTTGCAGATATATTCTTGAAGAAAGAACAAACGAGAACATTCCACGGAAATTTAAAGTCAACAGTAATCTGTAAACATAGCTGATTATCTTGTTGAGTTTGGTCGATTCTTCTCAGAAACGGTTGGAAATAGAAAGATGGGACCCATAATCAGTTTATAGAGCAGAACTGAGGGAAAATTTTGAGTGACCTTGGATGGTTGATCATCAATTGTTTCTTACATACAGGGGGAGATTGGTTGTCATAGATTATAAGGAGTAATATTGAGTTACCCAACGGATAGTTTTCGAGCTCTAAACCACCTTTAAATGTTGTGTTGAATTGATACACATGGTGCTCATATATGGAAAAAATTAAACTTATGTATCCGTAAATCGAGCCCCAAATTGGAACTAACTAATGGTAGACAACCATAGCTTTCAGATTAGGAACATGAATTGAATTTTTAAATGATAGAACTCTACAGAAGAACAATAAAATTAATTTAGATAGGATACAATATCACGGTGATTAGTGAAACTAGATAACACGATATGGGAAAACATACTTATTTTCCCAGAGGAAGAATACTTCTTGTACCCTGGCAGAAAAACAATGGGTCACCATAGGGAAGGCGCTGGCATAATACTCACAAGAGAACTCAGGTATGCTCTCATCTTGGTCATTAGATTCAGAAAGGATTACTGTTGCCCGCTCGTTAATCAGATTACGAAGTACGACTTTGCTAAGGATAATAAATCAATAAAGTACTTGATTTTATTCTAAATTTAGCCGCGTTAACACTGGCTTTAAAAACGTCATCTGAAGGCAGGACAAGAGCTCAAATCCAATGATAATAGTGCAAGATTTTGCAGCCATCGCCAGTTTATGGAATATGGTACTTATTTCAACCATAAAACATGGATGGAATAAGCCAAAGTCATATTGACTGTTTACCAACTATTCAAAGATGAAGACCTATGGTGGAATATGTCCAAGATTTCAGAGAATCAGATGTTGGAAGTGGTCACAGCTAACAATATAGGCACAGCATCCAGAATCGTCATAGACGGGAACACAGCACATAAAGCGATTATGCAGACAAAATAGTACAAAAAATTGCACAAATAAAATGTTTTCACCAAAACGCTCCGCCAGAATACTGACCCAACTGAGGATTTAAGATGTTTAAAACCTTAACGTGGTATGGAGTGCACCTTAAGTTGCTCTTATAAGAAAAGTGGAAGAAAGTCTCTATCAAGTTTACAGGAACAAACAAATTGGATGGTAAACATCACGTGACAAAAACATGAACGTGGAAGAGAACGTTTTCAAGAATAGCTTGATTTTTATCAGTGCCTAGCATCGGCAGATGACAAAAGGGATGAGTTTAGATAGGGCTCATGGCGATGCTGTGAGGACGGCTGGACTGATTTGTCGTGTTGATTACTGGCGTGTGGGTTGGAGCGGGAAAACGCTCTGACCCACATGCCACTTGAAGAGATAATTCCAGAGCTTCTTTTTGGGCATCGCTTCTGCTTGGTTTTTCCGAAAGAGAATCATGGGCTGACGGAAGTGCTCCCACTAATGACGGAGCTGGGGCTGGTGTTTACTTTCTTGAACCTGACATTGATTTGGACTACTCACTTGGAAGGCACACAACTGTATCCGAGGCTGAAGTTTTCGTTATCGCAATGGCAGCGAAGATATCCCTTGATATGGCGATCAAGGGAAAGAAAGTGGATGTTCGTACGAAGCATAAGAGTTCGTGGACTCAAAAAAACAACGTGGCGCCCATAAAACAGGTACACACACATACAGAGATTTATATCCTTGAGTGAGTCGTCCTACAACCCACGCCTTTCTCTCCAAGGCTAGCTGGGGATAGTTCGCGTCGAAGGAAAACGTGTAACACACCAAGAGTTTAATCCAATCATTATACCCATTTCTGGATGAAGAAACTAGCATTATTAGAGTTGGTGGTCGATTAAAACATTCCCAACTGAACGCAGAGTCAAAACATCAAATGTTATTTCCAAGGAATCATATACTTAGCGAGTTGTTGCTTTATTGTCTTCACGAAAGCATATGCATGCAGCTCCTCAGATCTTAAATGCAATGGCGGGACAAAGATTCTGGATCATAGATATTAGAATACTTGCACGACAGATAGTGCATAGGTGCATTCGCTGTTTTCGATGCAAACAACACAGCATCACTCAAATCATAGTCGATCTACCGGCCAGAAGAGTAACTCCCGCACAACCATTTCACCCCCAGGATTTGATTTTTGTGAACCAATTGTCATTCATAACAAGCTAGAAAGCACCATTCCAGATAAAGCATACATCGCAGGCTTTTTGTGCTTTGCAACAAAGGCGGTTCATCTATAAATCGTCAGCAATTGAAGTTCTATCGCCTTCATAAGTGCATTCAAACGATTCATTTCTCGAAGAGGTCTTTGTGCGATAATTTTCTGTGATAATGTTTTCAACTTTGTTGGTGCTAAATCTGAATTAAAAGAGTTTGACGACTTATTCAAATCACAGGAATTGAAGGGTTCCATTCTCGAATTTTGCTAACAAAATCACATCGACTGGAAGCCCATACCCCCACGTTCACCGCGTTTTGGAGGTCTCTGGAAAGCAGCAGTAAAATCTGGGAAGAAACATTTTGTACGGCAAACCGGAATTGCGAGCCTGACGCATGAAGAACTGCATACAGTCATCACTGAAATCGAAGGTATTCTCAAATCTCGGCCTGTAATGCCCATGTCATCCGATCCAAACGACTTGAATGCTCTGACGCCAGGACACTTCGTGATAGGTAGGCCCTTAACAGCCTTTGCAGAACCAGATGTAAGTGCCCTAAATGTAAGCAGTCTTACAAGATGTAGACGACTGCACCATATCCAACAATCATTCTGGAAGAGATGGTCAAGCGAATATCTACAGGATATTCAACTAAGATACAAGTGGATAAACAAACAATATGACTTAAAAAAGGGTGCCTAGTACTGTTAAATGATATGAACTTAACCCCTCTTAAATGGGCTCTTGGTTGCATTGTAGACACATTTAATGGACCGGATAATCATACCAGGTTTGTGAATGTAAAAAAACAGTATCTGGCATTTTCAAAAGAGCGATCCAGAAGTTGATTCTATTATCAATTGAAGAGTACAACAATAACCATCAGGACGAAGATTCAAACAGCCAACAAGTTACTGCAGACACAAGTTGTACCGAAACAATAACAAGGGGAGCTACATGCCTGCCACTACAAATAGTACCATGAACTAAGCCGCTACAGATGACATCAATGCTAGTCCCCCTGCCAATGGCGGAAACTGAGCTCTTGCAAGAAAGTTAACCATCAAATGAAAGGCGGATTCTTGCATATAAACTCATACTGGTAAAATGGGCTAATATTCTCAAAACTGGCAAAAACCATACAACCAAGCATAACGGCAGAAGAGAACAAGGGTATTGCACAACATACTCAAGTCTTAAGTAATTAAAAAAGAAGTAAATAGATAGCTGTCAGTTTTCTCCCGCTAACATCTTTGTTGCTGCCTATATTCGGATCACCTTTTAATGAGCCAGTGGAGATAGCACCATTCACAGATAATCCCGGATTATTCTTTGAATCTATAGGCCAGGCTCAAATAATAAACTGCGAATGGCACTTGCTCGTTTATTATAACCTAATAAATTACTGGGTCGAGTTTCAAGGAATAAGGAGTTGAATAGCAGTAATAGACCACCTTTGCAATGCAACAACAATCAGATAAAATCATTGCCTAGAGACACTAAATCAATTCGATCATCAACTTAGAGAACTAGAGGAAGCAAGTGAAATTTTATACAAACGAAGTGGTAGCCACAAAATGGTAAAAAGAGCATCTCCCAATATAATCAGAAACATTGCAAGCAAACTCTTTCGAGTACTCCACTCCGAGGATGCTGAATATATAGAAGGTGGTAAAAAAATACGGAAGAATGAAAATTACCACATGCAATTTCTGAAGAATCAAACATCAGTTTTGGAATCTACTACAAATATTATGAAGGCAGAGAAGAATCAATTCAACAACAGTTCAACTCAATAAAGAATCATATCGAAGCTTTACACAAGTCCATTGGTAATGCCCAATACCAAGAACAAAGTGCACAGACTTTCAACTCACTACTACTACTAATAACGCTAGTCCTGCAAAATTTTCACAGAATTCACGGAGCATTACTTGGTGTGTTAACGTATCTTCATCACACTAAAATTAATCCTCTTTTGCTCTCTACTATGCAGCTACAAGAACAAATCGCACAAATTTAAGACCACCATCCTTCCATGTTAACAATTCCTGGAAATGGAAAGGATGGGGGTTTGCTAGCTTACAGCCTAATGACAGCAGCAGCAAGGGTGACAGAATCATATATCCTATTCGACATACGAATTCCACTACAACAAGATGAATACTTTGAACTCTTTAAAGTAATCCCAATTCCTACACTCCACAAAAATAGCTTTATCTTAATTGAACCATCTACTGAATAGCTCATCGTTAGGTTAATCTACCGAGAGACCGATAATATCCCTTAATGCAATTGGAACTGGATAAATGCAAAATCTTAGACGAGGAAAGATATCTATGTGCTCAAAATCATTCGATCTATAACTCAAAAGCTAGTGTGAGCCACTGTGAAATGGAGCTACTAAATCATCACCAAACATTGTCACCGGCGTGTCTATTCCGAACCACAAAGCTCTCGAAGATATGGATTCAGCTTCACACACCCAACAACTGGCTATTCGCATTGGATGCTGAAACTACACTCAATATTGTCTGTGGAACCGAAGTCCTACTCAAAACACTTAACGGGAGTGGAATCTTAAGGCTACGACCAGAGGGCGCTATCAAATAGACTTCCATGACGATTTGGGACACGGCCGGTATCAAAGTAACCTTACCTCTGCACTTATACCACGGATAAACATTATTTATCATTAGTTTAGGTCTTCAGTGTTTGTCAGCATGAATTCACCCCAATCTGCAAAGGTACTGCTAAAAGTTTCTGACATATTTTGCAACAAATAATTAAAAAAAACTTGTATACATTCTTCGTATAAATACATCGCGCCATCTGCCTTTATGCTTTCTCCTAATTTAGCTCCGTAGATCAAGTAAAGAAACACGAGATACAATTTTCACACATATTTTCATATTAGGTACGCAGCTAAAGCTTGGTTTTCACATATTTATTTTCAGTGAAATATTTCTCACATTTCCACTAACATTGAGTAAATTGCATTCACAAACGCTGAAGTTTACACTTACTACTTTATTGTTGCAAGATTTATATTAATTATAAGAGAATGATACATCGCATCGCAGATGAACATACTCTGAATTTTAAATATGATAGAGCCCTAAGGCAAGATGTAACTTCCCATAAATTTATTATATATCTCTGGCAATATTATTTAAATATTTTAATTTAATTTCTTAGAAAACAATAAACTATAACTGTTGTAATTACTGTATCTACAAACGCAGATCTACAAATTTATAATATAGTTGAACCAAATATCAGCTCGTTTACCTAAGCGAACTCAACCAGTATCTAAATGCTAACGGAAAACTATAGCGTGCACTTTTTGGTGCTATATGTATGTGATCTTAGGACGATAGATCTCTATAGAATCCCTTTTGGATGAAGAATCAGGGTAAAGAGCTATAGTATTACCCCCTGTCATAATCTTATAGAGAACGTTGTTGCAATGGCAGTACACTGCTTCAAGAATTGCAAACTGTGCTCAGCTTTATGTACTTTCTGCAGGAAAGAATTCAGTGTACTTATTTTGCGCGGCGATTTTTGGCATGCACAAATCATGGAGAAACTTGAGGACACTTGTCTTCGATATAAACTGGTTTGTTCTCAGATTGTCTCTGTTTCCAATCGGGAAACCTTTCTCGACAACTCCCACGCCCTGCACAGCGTGGATCATCTTCAATTGACACCTGTCCCAGAGTTCAAGCTTTGAACAAATTTTAACTATAGAGAATCATAGTAAAACCTCGTATATACATACGATACACCTGCTTTTCGTTCTTTATTATTGGTGTTAAACCGTCTTTTGTTACAATTATTATTACTGCTAGTCAGATTGTTTGAGAATATCAACTGGACAGGAGCTTTTATACTCTCAAAGAGATGAAGGGATTCAATTAATAAAAAAAAATAGGAAACTGTGACAAAAAATCATCAATGTCACGAACACTTGGACCTTATTAGACAAGTTCGATCCATTTTGATGTACTATTACAAACAGAATTATAAATTTATGGAAAGCTAAGACTGAAATTTGCGTGTCCGATCTTACGCCGCGAGCGGTATCGCAGTAATGTATGCTTTGCAGATATATTCTTGAAGAAAGAACAAACGAGAACATTCCACGGAAATTTAAAGTCAACAGTAATCTGTAAACATAGCTGATTATCTTGTTGAGTTCGGTCGATTCTTCTCAGAAACGGTTGGAAATAGAAAGATGGGACCCATAATCAGTTTATAGAGCAGAACTGAGGGAAAATTTTGAGTGACCTTGGATGGTTGATCATCAATTGTTTCTTACATACAGGGGGAGATTGGTTGTCATAGATTATAAGGAGTAATATTGAGTTACCCAACGGATAGTTTTCGAGCTCTAAACCACCTTTAAATGTTGTGTTGAATTGATACACATGGTGCTCATATATGGAAAAAATTAAACTTATGTATCCGTAAATCGAGCCTCAAATTGGAACTAACTAATGGTAGACAACCATAGCTTTCAGATTAGAATTTAGATAGGATACAATATCACGGTGATTAGTGAAACTAGATAACACGATATGGGAAAACATACTTATTTTCCCAGAGGAAGAATACTTCTTGTACCCTGGCAGAAAAACAATGGGTCACCATAGGGAAGGCGCTGGCATAATACTCACAAGAGAACTCAGGTATGCTCTCATCTTGGTCATTAGATTCAGAAAGGATTACTGTTGCCCGCTCGTTAATCAGATTACGAAGTACGACTTTGCTAAGGATAATAAATCAATAAAGTACTTGATTTTATTCTAAATTTAGCCGCGTTAACACTGGCTTTAAAAACGTCATCTGAAGGCAGGACAAGAGCTCAAATCCAATGATAATAGTGCAAGATTTTGCAGCCATCGCCAGTTTATGGAATATGGTACTTATTTCAACCATAAAACATGGATGGAATAAGCCAAAGTCATATTGACTGTTTACCAACTATTCAAAGATGAAGACCTATGGTGGAATATGTCCAAGATTTCAGAGAATCAGATGTTGGAAGTGGTCACAGCTAACAATATAGGCACAGCATCCAGAATCGTCATAGACGGGAACACAGCACATAAAGCGATTATGCAGACAAAATAGTACAAAAAATTGCACAAATAAAATGTTTTCACCAAAACGCTCCGCCAGAATACTGACCCAACTGAGGATTTAAGATGTTTAAAACCTTAACGTGGTATGGAGTGCACCTTAAGCTGCTCTTATAAGAAAAGTGGAAGAAAGTCTCTATCAAGTTTACAGGAACATACAAATTGGATGGTAAACATCACGTGCCAAAAACATGAACGTGGAAGAGAACGTTCTCAAGAATAGCTTGATTTTTATCAGTGCCTAGCATCGGCAGATGACAAAAGGGATGAGTTTAGATAGGGCTCATGGCGATGCTGTGAGGACGGCTGGACTGATTTGTCGTGTTGATTACTGGCGTGTGGGTTGGAGCGGGAAAACGCTCTGACCCACATGCCCGTGTGGGTTGGAGCGGGAAAACGCTCTGACCCACATGCCACTTGACGAGATAATTCCAGAGCTTCTTTTTGGGCATCGCTTCTGCTTGGTTTTTCCGAAAGAGAATCATGGGCTGACGGAAGTGCTCCCACTAATGACGGAGCTGGGGCTGGTGTTTACTTTCTTGAACCTGACATTGGTTTGGACTACTCACTTGGAAGGCACACAACTGTATCCGAGGCTGAAGTTTTCGTTATCGCAATGGCAGCGAAGATATCCCTTGATATGGCGATCAAGGGAAAGAAAGTGGATGTTCGTACGAAGCATAAAATGCATACAAGACTTTTTCTTGATGGATCTAATAAGAATTTCTCTGATTTTCTCTTCGGGCTCGGAGAGATATGATGAGGAACTGCCATCATTACCGGCCCAGCTCGCTTCACGCCCACCTAAGACGGATGTGAGCTGCTGGCAGCCCTGATTGTCTGTCCTACCTGGAAGGAGAGCCTGAGAGAACTTTCCGTCTGCTTGTCTGGCCTTTGCGTGGAGCAGGCTTGTTGCGCTTGTGTGTGCTTTCCTATCTGTGGGTGAGCTGAAAAACTTATCTCACCAAGACCTGATGCGCTTCATTATGAGGACAAGAGGACAGGAAAGTTTTATTCAGAGGGTTACCAACAGGTTACCACAATGGGCCGCCCTGGAATTCGTGCTTGGGATCTCTCGTCCCCCTGCCTACAAAAAAACAGGCATATGCTGCAAAAGGAACACTCTCAAATGCTTAATGAGGTTGAATTTAGCGTCCGTTAAGTAGAAAAGTATATTGTGGCTAGTTTCTTGCCAGATCACTATAGAAATCTATGAATCTAATATAGGAATATATTTTTATGTTGAGTTGAGTCCATCCAAAAGACAACGCAGTGTTCCTCCCACATTTTCACTAACTAAATAAGCATAAATATGAAATCCTTCCACACAAAATTCGAGAGTTCTGTAAGTAGATCTAAGAGATAAGAAAGCAGTCAACATAATATCCCGGAGAAATTGTAATGCTAATATGGCTGAAAACCATTTTATAATGATTATAAAAGATTTTTAAAGATGAAAATTCGGTGTGCTCATATTTACCTTCCAAGAATATTGAAAGAAATCTAATTTGCAAACAGATGCCGCACTAAAAGAAATGGGTCGCGTAAAATTCCCAAGAAGGTATGAGTTATCGACGTAGAAGATGAATTAGTGAAAGCTATGCGTGGGTACAATGGAGAAGCATGTAATTATTAGCTGAGTACCCTTTGATACAATTCACTTCTTCACTTAACATATGAACATACAACGTATCTGTATACAGTTTGTAAACAAAAAAATAATTACCCATACCTATTTCTAGCAAACGAAAGCAATACAAAAGATTTCATCCAACCAAATTTTATTACAGAATTGTGAGGTGAAAAACAATTTGCAAGATAAAAGAAGAAGTGCAAAAATATTAACGGACTTCATTACCAAAAGATCTATTCGTTTTTATTCCTCTCTTTTATACTTTTCTCAGACTTTTACAATTCCCTATAAAGTTTGAAAACAACTTTATTTGCAAATCTTTTAATTATCCCCGTTTCAGAGGATTGTGTTTTCTAAGTTCACAGCTCTAGAGTTACTTCATTTGTGAGTTCGCAGAATGCAATTATCGTAATTTGTCTGTAGAATTACCCATATAACTGGAGATCTGGACTCAACACAATAGATATCTACCCTTTTTGAGAGTGTAATTTTATTAAATTTTATCAATTTTTGTGAAACTGATGTGAATCATATATTTATTGATATTTTTTTTTTTACATTTTATAGAACCAGCAAAAAAGTGGGTAATTGTATCTACGCAGGGAAAAATTTGGTGGCCTTCCAGGTGAAGGCTTGTGGAAGCAATAAAACTATTGTGGTGAAATCACTCGGGTCGGTGCTAAAACGCTCGAATTGCGGTTCGAGCATTATGAAAACGCTTGAGTCGTAGCTCGAGGTATTTCTGGAGATCTCAAGCGTGGCTCAAGCGTTTTAATAAGCTGCTCAGCTGTTGTAAAAATTGTGATGTATTCTATATTTTTAAACGTTTATTAGGATTTATATTATTTATTTAGAAAGCAAAACTGAATAATAAATTGATATGAACAGAATGGTTCCAAAAATTGCACTGAATTGGATTCTTTTTAAGTCAATATCGGATCTACCTGTGTAATTAATGCAGAAAATCTTGCAATTGGCATGTTTTGTTCATGTTAAAACCATAACGCTTGCGAGTCTTAAGTACTCCAGCCTTAAAGGCTTGAGCAATCAAAACCCGCGAGAAATAAACGCCCAAACCTCAGCGCTTAGTGCTAATTTTTACATCACTAAGGAAAACTTATTACAAGAAGATGAATAAGGTGAACAATTTTTGATGCCATCCACATTGATTCCGGAAGAATCTTGTTGGAAGGAACAACGTATGTATTCAAGCTCATGCTTGTTTCATATGTGAAACTCAAGTGCACGCAGTTGTGTTTTCGTTTGCACAAAGTAAATTTGTTTATAAAATTGTTGTAATTTCTACCTATGGTCCTCCCTAGCCCTAGGTGGGCAACTAAAACAACCTTCTTGCTTCCGAAATCTACAGTCCTCGAACAAAGCAGTATAGGCACAATAAAAATTACAGAATTTTAAGACGTTTAATCACACATATTTCTTTTGCCGATATATATGTATTCTCCTAGCTCCATCTTTTTTTTTTTTTTTACAGAACCTTCAAAAATATTTTACCTTCCTCCAATTTACCTATTCCTAAAAGAATTATATTAAATCTTTTATCATTGAGATTTTTCCAGGCGCTAAATCACCATTTCCGATCATCAAGTATAGCTCTCTTCAGATATTAAACTTTTCTGATAAAAATATACTCGATTAAATATTTACTATAAATAAATATAACACAAAAATCAAAAGGAATTCGCAATAATGCTTAAATGCCTTTCAACATATTTAAACTGAAAAACCTGCTCTGATATTTAAGTGGCCATACTGTATGAAGTAGACAATACTATAATATGAATTTGACTTATTATTGTACTATACTAACCTGTGGTTAATTAATTAATTATTATTAATTAATATGTTGAAGATGTTGTATTTAGACTACCAGCGCGGGCAAGCCCCGTGCTTTTAACCACTTATGTGCTTATCAATCACCTTGCCTTAGTTTATTGGTTTTCGAAGTTTTTGGAAGGGCTTTTATATCCTACATATTTTTATAGCACAGCCGGGGTAAGTCTGCTCCATTTATTATTTTAGTAGTAGTTAGTGAACACTGGCTTGAATGTTATTAATCGGTATCCACTACTAAGCATCTCACTGCTTTTTTGGGTTTAAAAGTCAGCAGATTAGACATAATAATGCTGCTTCCCTGTATTCATCCAGTTCAGGCCACGATCAGTTCGGTGACTGTGTGCTTTTTCTTGAAACCATTTGCGCTTTTGCTCAACTTGCAATGTCTCCATAATTTTGGTGAAAAAGAAATCAACGCATTGGATATAATGAGTGCCTGCAAACGAATCTGGCAATCTGTTCTCTTCTCTAAACTTTAGGCATTAGGTCTAGACCACCTTTTTTTAAAATGGATTGAAAGTTTTCTCTCTCGCTGTTCAATCACAGTTATATTTGATAGAGTTACGTCTGACCATTTTTTAGTCAATGCCGGTGCTTTCTCTCCTACCCTCTTACTCAGTTTTATCAATGTGTGTAGAGGAAATTCAATGGTTCTTGAATTCCTGCAACGAGTGGAGAGGTCGAAAAGTACTGGTTAAAATAAAACTTGTCGCTTTCGATTTTAACTCTGAATTTTATTCGACTAGTACACTTAATTTATATACAAAAAAATGATGACATTTAGAAAAGAAATAAAGAATGTATTACAAAAATATTGGAACATGAAAAACAAAATATTAAGAAATTCTCGTAATAAAGAAATGCATATGCGCATTATGTTGCATCACACTAAATTCATCGCCCATGCTATATGTAGGTTAACAAGAATGCACGCGGAAATATAAACAAAAAATGCAATTGATTATTGTAATTGCGAATGAAGTTTGAATTGCTGACCTTGTTATTGGGTCACAGGTAGATGAATTTAGCGTGCATTTTTTACATATTGAACTGAAATGAAAAAGTTATTGTTCAGCACTGAACATGCTGGGGCCCGCCAGAGCGTATGACTTTGTTGAACTGTTGCTGAAGTGACTCATGCTGAACAGCAGGTTCCTCATAGATGGAATTTGGTTTGTCCCCTTTGTAACAGCACTGTAGAAGTGACTTGACCTTGGTCCAGTATCTCCAAACTAGTAGTAATAGGATGAATAGTAATAGTGTCGTTGTCGCCGCAACGGTGTGTAGAACAAGAGCCTTCTTGAGTATTATTGGATTAAGATTTTGTTCTACAGTGAATTCCATGAACTGCTTATTGGAGGGTATCAATACTTCAGGTTGCATCAAAGCAGGAGGCTTGTTGAAGTTTAATTTTATTGAATCTGGTACCACTTCCTTCATATGGCTGGAGACAACTTCTATGTTCTGGTCCAAGTTTGTCTTCAAGATTATTTCCTTTGTTTTCAGATAGCACTCATTTCGAAGGTGAATAACTCCAGTATTGTTCCAGTTCTCTTCTCGAGCCTTTACAGAAAATTGCAGCAACCTTGGTCTCATTGGTTGTGTACATCCTGGTATTTATTGTCATTAAGGCCTTCCAGACTATTCCTGTTAAGCTTATCTGGTTCATTTGACATGTTGTTCTTGGATGAACATTATAAATCTCGTCGATTATACATGATGGGCTGTCAGCAATGCTATAGATGATGGCTGGCGTGCAGGAATAAGTCTTATGTTCGCTGATTGCGCAGGCCTTCAGCTGTGTTTCTTCTAGAGAAATGTAAGTTTGGTGGTCAAAACTTACGGCCAATGTTGTGAGTTTTACGTCACCTATAGCAAATGTGTTGTTTGTAGTCATGAAAGGAGTGGGTGTTACATGAATTAAGTCGTACCTATTTGTTTCGACAATATTCAGATACCCGAACATTATGCTATCATTTACTTGTTTCACATCAAGTTGCACTTGGGGTGTTGATAGTATTTGGAGATTGGTTCCAATATTATGCGACACATTTTGAATTAAAAGACCAATATCATGTGGGCTGACAAAATCAAATAAATGTCCGTGGTTATGGAGTGCTTTTAACCAGGTTTGATATTTTTCTTGTAGGTCGCTGTAGCAATCTTCAGTACTGATAAATGTAGCGACCTGCGGTGGAATACCAGGTAGCCATTTCTTTAACAGAAGAAATTACTTGAGTTAATCGGGCGTCAAAGTTTCTTAGTTTCTCAGATATGAGAAATGCTAATTGATTAATTTTCGTGGATAAAAGAAGCATCTGTTGATTAGCTGAGTGCAAAAGATTGTGCTGATTCTCTTGCAAAAGCTCAATATCAGTATATACTTGATCATTTACTCCAAAAATGCTGGTTAAAAGACTGCCAAGTATCCCCCACTTAGATCTGTCCTTCGGTTCCGTTGTACTGATAACTTCTTTTAAGGTTTTAAAGAGATGATTTCTTCTTGTGGAAACACGTTCAAACAGTATCTGGTAGTGCGTCATTTTTGTGAGCTCTCTTGTTTGTTCACACATATCTATGATCTGGTTCCAAGTATTATTAATGTTTTTCTAATTGTAATTTGTAAATGTAATTTAATTCCTATGCCTTTTGAGGCTTTTGTGAGAAATGGATCAGCATAGTCGATACCACAGTGGGAGAATGGCGGCGACGGAATGATTCGGGCTTGCGGTAAGCTACCCATGAGTGGAGTATTAGTGTTTTGACGAAATCTTGAACACCTTATTGCCTTATGATTCCTTCCTTGGACTACTCTTTTCCCATCAATGATCCAGAAGTTCATCCTTATGTAATTTAAAGTTAATTGTGTACCACCGTGTAACGCTTGCTGATGTCCGTGATCTATTATTATATTTGTTATATGGTGTTTTTGTGGTAAAAGTATTTGGTGCTTGGCATCCATTGGCAGTAGAGAATTCTTTATTCTGCTACCTACTCGCAAAATTCCCTCATTATCAAAAAATGGATTTAGCGAAAGAAGCTTACTTGTCTTTCTTATTGGTCTGTTTTTTCTCATTGCTTCTACTTCATCCGAAAATTCCTGCAACTGCACACTTTTGATGATGCGATTCTTGGCTTCATGGAGCTCAACAGAAGGCAGATGTGCAAGATTTCTTTGTTTTATGGACTTCTTACAATTTTTGATGAACCTGAGACTATAAGCTATAATCCTTATTTGTTTTGTATATGTTGAGCAGGTAAAGATTTCTTCTGTCTGAATTGTTGCTTTTAATGCCATGACTTGAGTTTTCACTACTTTTTCAGTAACTATATTTAGCTTGTTGGATGGCCATGCATTGGGTGTTTGACTGAGCCAGAGTGGCCCTTTCCACCAAGATCTCGAATTACGAGCTTGGTTGGGCTAATTCCCCTCGAGGCAATGTCCGCAGGATTTTGATCTGATCTCACATGTCTCCATATGGCCTTGTCAAAGTTATTGTGTATTTCGGACACCTTATTTGGTACAAACGGCTGCCAGGAGTTCGGATTCTTTGCAATCCATGCCAATGCGATTTCAGAGTCGCGCCAGGCGAATACTTCCGGTAATTCGATATCCAAAGATGTGATGGTCGATTTTAGTCGTGGTATTGTAACTTTTAGTTTTAAGGGCGCCACCTTGGTTCGTGCTGCTAGTAGCGTTATATGCACCTTCCCCAGAGAATCTGTTATTCGGGAGTATACTACTGCCGCATATGCTTTTTCGGAGGCATCGCAGAAGCCGTGGAGCTGAATATGTTGCCCAGGTTGGTATTTGATCCATCGCGGAATTCTAATTTGTTGTAGATTTTTTAGATCTGCTTCGAGTTGCCTCCAAGAGTTTGTTATTTCTGTGAGTGGAATTTGGTCCCAGTCTATCCCAGCCTTCCATAATGATTGCATGAGGAGTTTAGCTGTTATTGTTACTGGTGAAAGGTACCCGAGGGGGTCAAATATAGCTTCAATTTTTGATAGTAAAGTCCGTGTGTTTAATTTTGTAACCTCCTCCTCTGTTTTCAGCTGGAAGAAAAGTTCATCCTTTTTGGGATTCCAGTGTATTCCCAGTGTTTTTATGGCATTTTCTTCACCAATTTCTAGAATTCCCTTTTCGATAATCTCCTCAGGAATGTTTCTTAATAATTCCTCATTGTTTGAGGTCCATTTCCGCAGATTGATTCCTCCTTTATTTAGGAGCACAATTATTTGACTTTGAAGTTCCTTGGCTTCTGATACAGTATTCGCTCCTGACAGCATGTCATCTACATAAAAATCTGTCATTATCACTCTTTTTCCGACGGGAAGCTGTTCCATAAGTAACGGTGTTTAAGACAAACTCTTGAATGCGTTCGTCAGGATTTTTTCGCCATTATTTGCGTTGGTAATTTTGGTCTTCTTTTGCCATCATAATCTGTCTGAACATTTTTTCAATGTCTGCAGTAAAAACAAAACGCTGCTTCCTCCATCTTAACAGGATTTGGCTTAGTTCTTGCTGAAGCTTTTTTCCGGTATGAAGGAGATCATTCAGGCTTGACCCAGAATCTGTCTTGCTGGATCCATTAAACACTACCCGTAGTTTTGTAGTTGTGCTGCCTCCTTTGAATACTGCGTGATGTGGCAAGTAATATACTTTTCTCTCAGTGTCTTTGTAGCTTGTTGTGGGGCTCATGTGTCCCAAGGTTAAATATTCTGTGAGAAATTTGTTGTATTCTGACATGTCATTAGGATTTTTGCTCAACCTTTTTCATTTGTAGCAGGCAAGCAACAGCCTTGTTTTTTGGAAAACCTAATGTCCCTAAATTTTTCCTGAAAGGTAGCTGGACTATATACGGTCCAGTCCATGTTGGGTTCTTTTATGCGTATTTTCAAAGTGCTGCGTACAATCATCGTTTTCCTGACTGGGTGTGGTATTCTCTATTTCCCAAAATTATTCCAGTTTCTGGTCTATCTCGCTAATTGTTAGTTTCCTGAGAGGCATTGGGAATATTTCCAAAGAGGATCCAGCTAAGTTTGGTATTTTGTGCAGTTGGTTGGCCTTGTATAACACCATCCAAAATTATATTTGCATAAACATCAGCTCCAAGAATCAAGTCAACTGGACCTGGTTTATTGAAGTTGGGGTCTGCTAAGACCATGCTTCCGAACTTAGTTGTATCAACTTCTGGTATTATTCCATCTGGGAGAAATGAACATAGTTTTTCTAACACCAGTGCTTCTATTCGAAGGAGGGAGTTATTCTTGTATGGCAGTAGTATTTTAATGCTCACTTTGCTGGTGGCTTTTGCAGTTTTCGCATTGTTGACACCCATAATTGTTGTTCTGATTCGCTCTTTATGTAGTCTTAACTTTTGGACAGATTCCTCAGTGATTAAGGATGCCTGTGATCCAGGATCAATCAGCGCTCTTAGAAGCTCTGTTTGGCAAAATCCATTTGATACTCTTACCATTGCAGTTGGGAGCAACACGCTAGGGATTTTAATCTTGTTGTGCAAAGTTGTAATATCCTCATTTTGCAAACTGAACTGCCTCGTGAGCTCACAAGTTTTCTCTGCGACTGCTGGTTCAGCCTTAAATTTGTTTTTGGCAGTATTATCACTGGCATTGTGCAAGAGCGTATGATGTTTTTTATTGCAATAGAAGCAGGTTTTGCTGGTTCTGCACCTTTCAAATTTCTTGTGTGATAAACAATTTGTGCATAAACCCTTTTTGTTTATAAATGAATTTCTATCTTGCACATTTAAGGTTTTGAACTCTACACATTGGAATACACTGTGATCTTTACTGCAGAAAGCACATATATTTTTTGATATAGTAGAAGAGTAGAAAGACTTCTTCTTGTTATAATTTATAGCCTCTGACTTCACTTGTTTTGAACTTTTTATACAGTCTAGGATCTGGAAACGTTTTTCAAGGAAGTTAAGTAGCTCAGATGTAGTTGGCATTTCCCTGGGATTGGAGAGACTCTCTTCAAACAAGGGACAGCTTTCTGGATCTAATTTCTTCATGGTGATGCAGACAATAATTGGACCCCATTCTCCTGTCCTACAGTTCAAGTTATTCAATGCTTCTAAACACTCTTTCATGGTGTCATGAAGCATTATGATGTCTTCTTGGCACCTGTGCTCTACCCTTTTTAGGTCCATAATGGTGTTTATATAGGTGGTAATAATTTTTCTGTTGTTATTATACCTTGCTTGAATAAGTTGTAGAGCGGTTTTGTAGTTATTATTGCTTAACTGAAGGTGGCTTATAACCTTCCTGGCTTCACCTTCTCGATGGTAGAGAAGACACTGCATCTTTTCCACTTCGCTTAAGCAGGGATTTATATGAATGATATTGTTAAACATATCAATAAACGGTTTCCAAGTTTTATAGTCTCCGTTGAACTTTGGAATGTTCCTCGGAGGTAGCTTTGGCAGGTTATTGAGTCTGGCAGCTTCCAAATATGGTAGACAATGAGCAGTATCCCAAAGACTTGTTTGATTGGGGACTTCTTTAACTGTATCTGAAGTAACGGATGCTGCAATTGTTGGAGGCGACAGCGAGATGTTTGGAAAATTGGCCTCAGTGTACTTATTAAGTGCCTGTTGCGCTATTTGAAAAAATTTTTGCGTTTGCGTGTAAAGATCTTTTATAAAGTAGGAATGTTCTTTATCGACGGAGATCTTTAGTTGATCGTGGTTCTTATTGAATTCTTCCCAATATGTGTTTAAAGCATCGTTTTTGGAAGTTAGATATTCGGGAGTCTTTCATGAGGAGCTGTCTTTTGGAATATTTATTGATAGTTTTTCAATATTGTCGGCTAATTGTTTTTGTAGCTCTAGTAAGTCTTCTGGAGTCATGACTACTGATGGATTAAGTGATAATACAGGGAGCTGTCTGGAATTTTATGGCGTATCCCACAAATACTCAAACTTAGTTTGAGTCTGGCTGCTTGAAGTTGAGTGATTGCTCGAGAAGATGTCTGGAACTGTTTGGAGTATATCACAAGCACTCAAACTTAATGTGAGCCTTGCTAGTTTTATTTTAGTGCTATTCTGAAGAAACTTCTTGATCGCTGGCTGGCTATAGCTTCCTCAAAGTGTTCTTTGAGACGCTATATAGTAGTATACAGTAGAATTTTCTGATGATGAACAAAGTTCTCGATCGCTGGCTGGCTATAGCTTCCTCAAGGTGTTCTTTGAAACGCTATATTGTAGTATACTAACTTTGATTTAATGGCTCGATGGACCATGTGTAGAGGAAATTCAATGGTTCTTGAATTCCTACAACGCGTGGAGAGGTCGAAAAGTACTGGTAAAAATAAAACTTATCGCTTTCGATTTTAACTCTGAATTTTATTCGACTAGTACACTTAATTTATATACAAAAAAATGATGACATATTGAAAAACAAAATAATAAGCAATTCTCGTAATAAAGAAATGAATATGCGCATTATGTTGCATCACACTAAATTCATCGCCCATGCTATATGTAGGTTAACAAGAATGCACGCGGAAATTTTAACAAAAATGCAATTGATTATTGTAATTGCGAATGAAGTTTGAATTGCTGACCTTGTTGTTGGGTCACAGGTAGATGAATTTAGCGTGAACTTTTTACATATTGAGCTGAAATGAAAAAGTTATTGTTCAGCACTGAACACAAAGATTAGCTAGCTCTCACTGTCAATTCTATATATGTGTTGTTCTGCACGTAACACCCTTGATTTAGTGTAGTCGTTTGACACTATAGAAGACTTCCGCGGGAATGTTATTGTTGACAAACGCAGCCAAGTATTCAGTTCATTAAACAGTTACCTTACAACAATACTCGCTTGGTGGAGAGCGAAACGGGTCTTTTTTAATGCTTTCAAACCGCATCGTTGTCTGTTATTACTCAAACGTGTCACAACACATTTCTGTTTATAGAGAATATATCCCGTATTTCCACGAAGCTTTTGTTCTCCAATCAAGTTTTTAGTATTGCCCAAAAAGCAATGAAATTCTTGGGTTCGTGCAAAGATGGAAGAAATATTTTACTACATCAAAATTGGTGCAAATCTATAAGTCGTATATTAGGTCTAGAATAAAATATAATTCCCTTAATTGGGCATCGGCTGAACGCAATGCTTTGCCCGCCTTAGGCAAATTCCAAGTTCCAAGATTATTCAGCTTATTAGTTATGACATTGGAATATCAGGTATTAATTCCCTTTACTGCTGGCGTAACGTAGGATGTCCACCTGTCTGCTATCACTATTTCTATGGCTATTGCACTGACAAAATTTCTAGTCTAATTCCTTGTACAATTCTCCGTATGCGTACTACACTAGCTGTAACCCGAGCTTACCCCGACCCTTGAAATCAAATTTGGGCGTATAGTGAAAATCCGTGAATTGTCCATTAACAGAACAGAAGGAATATGAAGCGGTTTACCATGCTCTGTCTTCCCCGCCTGTTATGTGGCGCACATTCAAGTGACATGCATACAGTCATTTCCTTGACTTAAACCAATGATCTCCAATTTTATAGCCCTTTTTCCTTTACCATCAAGGCTGTGCTACTATCATAGGATAGCCCCTGAACTTTGGCAACATCGTAAAAAAATAAGAACCGTATCTTAGACATATCTATCGATCAGCGAATTTCATGAATTTTGAAAAAAAAAAAATTGTGTGCCTACTTATTTCTCCGGGGACTATACAATGTGTTTTCATCTAGGTGGCCCAAATAGCCGAACGTAATAGTCCTCAACAATACATTTTATGTGGTGGGGGAGGAGGAGGTCCATATCAACCGTTTGGGAAATACAGGCTGATTAAGAAATTATGCTAGTCAAAAAACGCCCTGTATCTTAAAAGAGTATCTAAAGCTGATTGTATGCACAACATGCGACATTTTGTGCGATATTTTAATTGGCGACATTTTGGTAGGCGGCAATTTTAAAGCGACGTATCATAGTAGCCCCTTTTTAAAGTGGAAAATGGCCGTTTTATGAGTGAAAAATGGGGTTCGTCGGACACGAAAAATTATTATAAGCAATTTTATAGGATTTCGTATTATGAAGAACTTTAGAGTACCATAAAATTGTTCTGATCGTTTTCACAGTATACATAAAAAACCTTACTTTTTATGTGGCAACACCATGAACAGGTTGTGCGATTTAGTCCATTTTTGAAATTTTATATGCTGTTACTATGAAAACCCCATGTACCAAATTTCAGCTGTCTGCGTCGCCGCGTTCTGAAGTAGTGTCCAAATATATAGTTGAAATGAATTTATTTTTCTAGCAACCCCACGAAGAAGTTTCTCGATTTGTCTCATTTTCGAACTTAATGTTACCTTTTTTAAAGTCCATGAACAAAAGTTCAGTTCTCTAGGTATACGCATACATTATCGAGTTATCGTGCACACAAACGGACAGTTCGACGGACGGACGGACGAACGGACGAGCAGACATGCAAAAACCAATTCATTTGGCTC
This sequence comes from Dioctria linearis, assembly GCA_963930735.1. NCBI lineage: Eukaryota > Metazoa > Arthropoda > Insecta > Diptera > Asilidae > Dioctria > Dioctria linearis. Next base: position 87,041,597 of record OZ005740.1, on the reverse strand, counting down.
TACCATCATTATTTTTGTGCGTTACAAACGGAATGACAAACTAAGTATACCGGCCTATAGATTTCATCTAGGTCATAAAAATCCTCTAATTTCGGCATGACTTGTATAGGTAATGAGTTAGTAGTTCTTTAACGCCTACAGATAGCAAATGAATGTAATAAGTGAAATATTTTCTTAGTGTTATCGATAACGAGAAAGTAGATGTGTTTTTCCATCCCAAATATCTCTTTATTACCAAAAAAAAAGGATTTTTGGCGGAGGTGCTGATGTATGTCGCCTGTAATCTTCCGCAGAATGTATGCCGGAGCAAAGCAGAAGATGGTAAGCTGTTCCACATTCGCACCTGTTCGGGATAAAAAAGAATCACAGAACTTTATTGTACGGCTGAAAGTAATTTGAAGGGTTAAAGGATGTGCGCGGTTTGCAGCACGAGTATTGCGTGGAGGAATCATTCTACAAGGGATTAGACTAGCAGAACATTGACCATGCATGTAGCGAAAAAGGAAGGAAAGGCATCCAACATTGCGGCGGTGCTCGGGTGAGTCGATATGACAAGTAATTGGCAAATCGCCAATGAGTTTGAAGGCTCTCTTTTGGACAATATCCAATGAAGCTACGGCTGTACCACCAACCCAGCCCATATATGGGAGTTGTATTCCATTGTAGGTCTAATGTAGGACTTGTAGAGGAGCGCTAGGTTTGACGGGCTGAAATATTTCTTACAACTTTTCAGAAATCCAAGAAATTTCGATTCTTCTTTGGCAATCGAAACGCAGTGAAGGAAGAGAAACATATTCAAGGATATTGGGAAGCTCCGCTTAATACTAAATGATCTTGATGTCCCAGCGGAAGTGGGATAATATTCAGAATCTACACAGTTAGATGAATAGGTGAGGCTATATTGAAAATCAAGTTTCTTTGACGTGTGTGAGCTTTTAGTTAATCGTTTACTTACACTTCCCTCGTTTACTTACACTTCCCTAAGTCTCCGTGTACATGGACGCTTTTAAAGTTCTTTTGATTGTCAATTGTCTTGTCATTTTCAGCTGGAAGTGGTTCTGAAAATATCCAGAAATCATATCGGTGGTGCCTCGGCCGCTATGATCTATAAGAAAACTTTAGAACAAGGTATAAACAACACCATAGCTAATACATACCCACCCACAGATCGCAACAAAGAAATTAAGAAGCGTCCAAAGCACCCCAAACTTATGGCGGAACCTTAGATAAGTTGCGTGAGTATAACAAGTCCTTTGCACAAACCGCACTTATCCACGGCTTAAACCTGAAGGGTTCCTCCTCTTCCTGCCCCTAGGTAGCATCCGCCCGGAAAACCTATGGTGATTCTGGGCCCGTCAAAAGTGATCCAGAACTCCCATAGGCCAACTATTACCTATACATTTCATTGTATATATCTTGCCGCGTGTAGCTTGCGACATACATACATACCTAAACATTTAGGCCAAAGCCGCTTTTCTCGACATTTCACGAATATATCTTTGCTTATACGAACCTGGATATTAAATGTCACATTCAATGAATGTATCAGCTAAAATTTTGAATTTGGAATGGCTCGAACACATTCTTGATGGACATACTTTTGTAAATAAGAGCTTTATTTTGTCTATAAAAGCGATCTTATTCAAAACAGCCTGAAAACTATGTTCTGTATACATATATGAATCCATATACTAATGCCATAAAGCAATAATCCAGAGAAAAAATCCGTGAGAAAATTTAACTACAGAATATAATTTCACAGCAAACTCCAGTCCTTTCTGTTTTTATCCTAAATATAAACATTCCTTTGGAGCATATTATTGATGAGTTCCATAAAAGAGCAGAAAGGAATCAATAAATTGACCGAAACACGAGCTTTGCGTAAATTTGCATTCACAAAGATTATACATGAGAAGGGGAGCGATGGAAAGGAAACATCTAACGAAATGATAGTGCTAAATAAATTATAATCATAAATAAGTAAACAGATATATACCTACATATAAATATTTACTTATTTGTGTTATAAGACACAACAAACTCTTATACATCTAAAACAGTACAAAAGAGAAATTCATAGTTTAAGCGCGGAAGCACCCGGCAGTGGATATTGTAATTTATTTTTATTTCATTTGTGGAAGGAGCCCCAGTAAAAGAAATAATAATAAGAAGCGCACGCGAAGATGAAAAGGATTTCTTTATCGGAAGAAATTCTCTGATATTCGTTTAAGGAAAGGAGCACAATTTAAAATAATTTAAAAGAAGTAGACACTATTTATCCATAAAAAAGTGCGCAGGTTTTGGATTAATGTTTAACTTCCTAGAGTTATAAGAATCGTATGAAATAAGGTATAACTTAGGCAACTTCCGTTCAATAGGACGCTTTCATTGGCATCTGATAAAAGCGGTTTAACTTAATTTAGATTCAATTTGAAATCATAAGTAACGAAAAGTAAAAGATAATTTTATGTAGATGCTCGCCTATGTCTCGACAGTCTATGAATATTGATTTAGATCCAATTGCGGCAGCGAAAAGGATTCACAATCCGCTAGGATAATATACATACCCAAAAAAGGCCAAAAGAAAGGAAATGCTTAAGACCATGGAATAAAATTTCCATTTTAAAAATTGGATTCTACTTTGCGGGGTCCTAGAAAGGAATCTAATGATAAAAGAGGCTTTCTTGATAACTTATTATATATATTTTGGTTTATATACAACAGCATCATCAAAGGTGATTTGGATTAACCCAAATATTAAGCATCCTCATTGTTCCAGTTGAGGAATTATAAATTGAAAGACTATTTACTTCTACACAAATCGGGCTAAGCCATCGTGGGGTTGCAATACGAAAATTTCGTTTTCCACTTATATTTGGACACTGCCTGAGAACACGTCGACGTGTTGCCATATTAAAATTTACAAAATTTTGTACATATTCTGTAAAAATCATCAGTCCTAGCCATTTTCATTGTACTATAAACTTCTTCAGAATTCGAAATACTATAAAATTGGTAATATTCATTTTGTCCGACAAACCGCTCTAAAACTATATCCGAAAAACCACTTCAGAAATCAAACTTGCATAGATAAAAAAAAAAGTTTTTACGCTTTTTCACATGACGTTCAAGTTAAGTCAGAGCCAACAAGCGCTCTTTTTGTGACCATACAAAATTTTATACGGGCATTCATCTAGGTATCAAAAGAATGGGTCTTAGACCAATTCTAGCTTTTTCACTTTTTTTTATATATTTTTTCTTCTTTCTTCATTTTCTTGCCGTGTGCATTTTTAATGTAAAACAATCGGAAATCTCTTCTGTGTCCTAACTTGTCATTCAGTTAACTTTGCTGTTTACATTTGCTGTGAAGGGATTAAGTGGGACAAACTCATGCTGGATCCTCTAATATTTTCGGCAAAAAGGAGAGTTTCATTTGAGAGGACTTTTATCTCACTTTTCAGTACCTTGGCTAAGGCCAAATTTATATTTTTCATAAAAAATAGAGGTAGTGAGACCTGATGTACATTATTATGAATAGTTTGAAAGGATTTTGAAGGTATTCAAGAAAATTTTACCATTCGGGTAATCCTACGTTTTCTCAGTCGCACTACTATAGTGCATAGCCAAGTTCTTTTCCACCATTCATGCAAAAGACGAAAGTATATGACATTAGGTAATAAGTAGATAGGACACAGGCGAACAAAATTGAAATTTTTCATGTTTTTTAGACCGGAACAGGAACAGGAACACGAAAAGTTTCCAATTTTGTTCGGCTGTCTCCTATGTTCTTATTAGGTTATCTTTGGCTTGGTGCCTGACCCACATATCTGACACTGAATGTTATTCGTTGTTTATGCCGCGTATGTATATCAAGCCAATAACCTGCGTTTAATTGCTTCAAGCTCAGGTGAATGTTTTATGTCGCTGACATCACAAAATTTACTATTCCCAATATTGTAAAGCCATGACCACAGATAATGCAAATAATCATAAATAGAAGTGATAAAGAAATAAACTAAGCAAAAATACTTGACTTTAATGATAATTTGCAACACATGAAAGATCTGCTATACAAGCAAAAGTATCCATTGTGAAAATATCCATGCCTGAGTTCATCGCTTTACCAAACAAGTACAATGTAAGCCATTAAGGAATGCTGATATAACAATAATGTTGTTTAAAATCAATTATTGCAGTTCTACAATTATTCCCCCTAGCATAATTATATCCTACAGAAATCTATTCCATAAATAACCAGGGACCGATTAATAATAATCAAAATTTATGTAATCATCCAAAGTATCTTTTCATTTCTTGCTAAAACATCGGCATACTCTGCTATAACTAATAAATATTGCCATACTCTCCCTTAAGATGAAAACATTGGCATATTCTGCCTTAGATAAAGACAGCGGCATACTCTGCCATAAGAGAAATAGAGGCCTTTAATGGGTTTTGGGCGCATTCTATCAATAAAGAAGTGCAGGATAAAGTAACACAGAGCAGCTATTTAGCCATACAAAGTAAGTTCGGCAAAAATTGATAAAGATATTTGCCATAATAATTTCTAACCAAATTAATCATGGCCAGGTTAAAAAATCTATGTATATTCTTTGATTGCATATTTTAATATTTTGTAGTAACTTTGAACTATAAGAAGGAAATTTGTGTAAATTAAGCCAAAATTACCTCTCTTAGCTCAAAGGCTAATAAGGAAGGGTGTAAAACGCAGAGAAAAATTAGACGAAAGAAAAAAAATACTAACAAGTGTTGGACACTTAAGTAATGAATGCATGAATGGCAACGCGTAGAAATGTCAATAGATTTGCACTCTTAGAAATCGACTTCATGGAATCTGCTAGCTGGTTATACCTGCAGGCTGCAATGTGCTCTTACATTAGCAAATTTAAGCCCAACATAAATATGGTCGGATGTCGGATCTTATTTATTTCAATTTCGATTGGATTTCAGTGCAACACCACTTTTTCTAGCAGTGCAGGACTGAAAATATTCGATGGTTTATAGCAGAAATTCAACAGTAAGTCTGCACTGAACTGTCCCTACTTTGCGCTGAATTTTATCTCGGAATTTTTTTCTGCTTATATGTCAATAAAGAATATTTGTTACGTTTGATAGTTCCGTGCATATAATACATGCGTACACAAATGCAAGGAATATGAGAGAAATATGTTCCATGTAGTGTTGGGGACAAATAGTCGAGTGACTAAAAACGTGGATGTTTTTATAACGGATTAGCCGATGATTTTACTCGATTATTTCCGTACGGTTGTTTTTATTTATACACCCGAGTCTGTTTTTACACGATAGATACGTTCCGTGTAAAAAAATACACTGTGCCTGTGGAAAAATAGAGATTGGTTCCAAACCTAATAAATCAGCAAAATAAAGCAATTAACCATATGAAAATTCATGTTAGCATGTTATCGTTTCTATGTGCTTGCACCTTTTACTTCATATATAAAGCATTATGTGTATAAAAATGTATTATATAAATAAAGTAAATTATAATTAGAAAAAGAAAAGAAATGCCATTAATTTATATGTGTAACAATATTTTATTCGCTATCACTTTCTGACAATAACATTATACGTTTGCGTTTGTTTAAAACTAAAATATCACTGGAATCAGAAGAAATGCCTCCTTGGTTATCGTCTTTTTGCTTCATTGGTGAAATTCCTTTTGATGTTAATCGTTCCATCCATGTTTTGGCTAGGCCCTTATAAATTTCCCGATAAGAAGCCATTAATAAATTCAGCTCACGTTGGAACTTCCCAGCTCGTTCATTTGGATAATGTTTGACGAAATGGTTACCCAATTTATTGGCCAGTTTTAAACCTTTTTTAATTTTATCTGCACTGATAATAGGTTCCTCTTCGTCATTATCACTATGTTCTTCAGGATCAGTAGTCTCAAGGACAGCCTCTATTATTTCATCTTCGCTAAGGGGTTTATCAACTAGCAATTCATTAATATCTTCATGCGATAGATCATCAAATCCGTCTCCACCAATTGAATGTGCCAATGTTATGATCTTGGGAAATTCGGTGGTATTAGGAAGGACGAGATCTCTGCTGTTAACACATTCTGGCCAAATAGCTTTCCAACATGCATTCAAAGTAGATGGTCTTAATTGAGGTAACACTAATCTAATTTGATTGATACATTCCATAATTGAAAATTTCTTCCACACATCCATAACTGTTAATGTTTCATCATCATTCATTTTGTTCAAAACGTATTGGAATGTTCGCTTTATATAGTATGTTTTAAACGTCGCAATTACACCTTGATCTAGAGGTTGTATCAATGATGTAGTATTAGCCGGTAGAAAGCAAAATTGGACGATTGAGTGTTCCAAGACGGGATGGCCGGGTGCATTGTCCAGAATCAAAATAACTTTAAATTCGAGACCTTTATCTGTCATATAGTCTCTAACTTCTGGGATGAAACATGTGTGGAACGACTTAGTAAAAATGTCAGTTGTCACCCAGGCTTTTTTGTTTGCCATCCAGTGAACTGGCAATCTATTAAAATTAACACCTTTCATTGATCGTGGTTTTAGGAATCGATTTACAAGCAGAGGCTTCAAAATACAATCTCCTGAAGCGTTGGAACAAAATAAAAGTGTTATACGATCCTTTGCTGCCTTAAAACCAAAAGCTGTTTTCTGCGCTTTCGCTACGTAAGTTCGATTTGGCATTTTTGCCAAAACAGACCAGTTTCATCCATATTCCAAATTTGATCAGGAGTGTAGCCTCCATCTTCAATTATTTTAGCTAGTTTTTGAGGGTATTCTTTAGCAGCCGACTCATCGGCAGACGCAGTTTCACCTTTAATTTTTAAATTATGTAGAGCATGTCTTTTGAGAAACCCTCTCATCCACCCCGTACTTGCACAAAATTTATACATTCTGTTCGACTGAGATGAAGTGCCCGGCTCCATTTGTTTAATCTGTGTATAAATTCTTAGTGCTGTTTGCTTGATGGAATTTCCGTCTACTGGCATTCTTTTTTGTGCATTATCTTCTATCCACACTACTAGAGCTTTTTCCATTTTCTCTTTTACAATATCTCTTGTGTATGAAGATGACTTAACACTTAAATTGGTTCCAGAACATACAGACTTCCTTATAGTAGCTTCATTTTCTTAATAGTTCTTACAGTAGCTTCATGCACACCAAAATGCCTACCTACAGACGTTGCACCTTGTCCAGTAGCAAGATGATCCAAAATTTGAATTTTAGTATTCAAAGAGATGGCTTTCCTTTTATTTTTTGTTATAGCCGACATTGTGTAAGGGCTAGCGAGAAATAGTTCAGTTCTAATTAATAAACAAAACTTTGAAAATTATAACTTACCAATTAGTAAATTTTCCAAAAAAAATTATTAATTTTATATGTGCACCAATTTTCTTTTTACTTCTTTACTGTTTAAAATTCACGACTAGAATGAAGCTTATTGATAAATCCTTAAATCATATTGGTACGATACATTCCTCTCATCCTTATGTTAATTATCCCAAGTGTCCCGTTTTGCATTTGTATTTAATTACACCACATATTTTTTTCTGACCTGAATAAACCTAAACAATACGCATGAATTCTATGGGTTTTCTATAATAAACAAATTTCTTCAATTATCCTAAATATAAAAACTTAGTTATCATGTCTTCACCAAATTACGCATCCGCACATGCCTTTTCTTTAAAATTAGAAACGTCCCTGTAAGCAAAGGCTACCGAAAGTACAAACACCAGCGTCAAAAATTTACTAATTTAGTGCGATTGTACACATCTTATGAAATTGTAAATAACCGCAGTAAATATCGGGTCATTTTCCAGGTAGTGTTAATGGGAAAATTAACCTGAATGTGATAACACATGAACAAGATGCACACATTTTATGAAATTGTAAATAACCAGTAGTGTGCTTTCTCTTTTATTTTACCGCATGAGCACATAATTTGCCAAGGAAGGTTTTCTTAGTACTTGGGTGATCGTTGTAAATCGAACAAAGCCGTGTAAAAATAAAATTATTGCTTTTTATATTCGTGTTAAATTGTAAATAACCAGTAGTGTGCTTTCTCTTTTATTTTACCGCATGAGCACATAATTTGCCAAGGAAGGTTTTCTTAGTACTTGGGTGATCGTTGTAAATCGAACAAAGCCGTGTAAAAATAAAATTATTGCTTTTTATATTCGTGTTAAATCAAACAGATCGTGTAAAATAATTCGTGTTAAATCAAACCAAACCGTGTAAAAATAAAATTATTGCTTTTTATATTCGTGTTAAATCAAACAGATCGTGTAAAATAATTCGTGTTAAATCAAACTTGTGTAAAAAAAATTCGTGTAAAAACAGACTTGGGGTACTTTGGTTTTTAGTCATCGATTAATTTATATTCAATTTTTTTGAATATAAGAATCAAATTTTTCATTATTTTCATTCCCATTTCACAGTTTTGTGGCTGCATTTACAAAAGGCTATGATTGCTAACCTGCGATTAGAAATAACAGTGAGACATTTATAGGGATTTGCAAATGTGACGGAAGTCACTTTGAGCACTTGAAAGGTTAGGAGCAAGTAGACGTTGAATCTCTAATTGAAAAAAAGAAACAAAAATGTATTGATCCTCTCAATTGTCTGCGAATAGAAAAGCTCTAAAAAGATCTTTGCATATAAAATAATTTAATTTAAAATTCAGGTTCATCGTCCGTCCGAGTCTATTCTTAAGTTTTATTGTCCGTCCGTTTATTACTAAATATCCAAGAATTTGTATTGTTATCGTTCAGTGTTAAGTTCTATGTGAGCGCTCTTATTGTTGAAGCCTTGTGATTGTTTTCAAGTTCCTGCTCGAAAGTGAGCGTTAATAAATTCGACGAAATCTGGAACAACGTCCTTCAATCGTTAATATATTCGAGGAAATCTTGAAGTCATGCGATTGTTTTCAAGTTCTTGAAAGAAAGATATCTTGAAGCCCGGCTTTTAATATACTTGCACACAACAATGTTGTGAGTTCTCCACGCCTTTAGTGAGACTCAGGCATTCCACTTTCAGAGGTAGACATCATTCGAATAGTATTCTTATACAGCAACAATATTGTGAGTTCTCCCCTCCTTTGGTGACGCATTCCGCTTCCAGAAGCAATCGTCATTCGGAGGACCGAATAATATATTTGGCATAACAACAACAAATAGGGAATACTTCGCCCCAAAGTTTCATTTTTCCATGGAAGCACTTACATTTTCTGTCAAAACAAGGGATATAGTTTTAGAGCATTGTATTGGCCGGCGTACACCTTGTCGTACACTGCACTCACATTTTGCTAGACTTTTGTGCATAGACTTGTTATCAACAATTTTGCACTGCTATAGTTCCTTATATTATTACCGAGATTAATTGTGTGCGTGTTCAATTAAGTTACAGTTGTTTATATAAACAATTACTGTATCACAAATTCACAGCACGTAAAGAGAATTTTATAATTATGTTATTACCTCAAACCGCAAGTAAAGAGCTGCACAGCCCTCCGATCAGAAATTTCATAATTTCAAAATGGCCGAAGCTATTTGCTTGCAGTGTTATTGGTATGCTGCTCGTACCATAGTTCGAACTTTGGAATTTCGGAATATTTCCTCCCCCCGACTATCACTAACAAGTGCAGCGTGTACGGCCTAATTGTGTTCAGGCAAGCAAATAAGAACAAAAAACCTGCAATCACAATTGATTTTGGACTTGCGTTCTCAATTAAATTGTAACACGCCATGTTTTTCTGTTTGTTCATCTAAAGGTTGTGAAAAATAATTAAGTTTTATTAATTTAGATGTGGTTTTATCGATATTACACCTTCTTTAAATTTAGAAGCTTTTGTGCTGTTTTGAGAAATTGAATGTTCTCATAACTATATAATTCGGAGGTAGCCAAATTTATATAATACAACCTAAGGAATTTGGGGCGTGATTACAGTTACAGTGCTAGTTTATGGGTCTAGAGCTTTCGTTTATTAGGTGACACTAGGAATACTATATTGAAATATAAAATTTTTATTGAATTAAAAAGATTGTGGAATATTAAGAAAAAGGAGTGTACTTCAAATTGTGCATATGTATGTACACCATTTTATTGTATATATATATATATGCTTCAACCAAACTAGCCCTTTCGATTTGCTTACTATGCTTCCATTCTTAATTAATAGTTATGTGAATTGCAGAAAGGTAAGGCGGGAAGTTCTTCAGGTGAATATGTCAATAGTTTTCTACTGAGAAACATGTCTATATAATGTGTGTATTTTTTTCCTTTCTATTCAAAATATTAAATTAACATTATTAGTAAATCTCTGAATCCTTGTTAAATTTACGAATCGGTTCTAGTACAAAAACTACAAGTCAGAGGCTGCCAGATGACTTTCTTTCGAGCAAGCCGTTTGAATTGAGATTTTACTTAAAAAAAATAGGTACCTGTCTATCTGAAAAAACTTCCATTAAATTAAGAAATTTGTCAACCTAATAACCAAAAAAAAATAAGGTACCTATATACATATACTTTTGGAACAATAGGAAGACTTATGTTGTAAACTTAAAGTATTTCTGAGGAAAAACCTCAATGCTCAAATGTACGCTCACCATTTTACATAACTGCTTATTTTAAGTACACTACGGATGTCGGGTCTGAGCTACACAGTGTCTTTCCTCACCAATTACATTTTTATATATGTATTAACAAGGTATGACATAAAAAACTTAAGAGTTTTCCAATAATTTGGAAAAAAAAATTCAATTCTATTAGGTCTGTTCGCGGAAAAACATGAAAAACTTCTAAGTGTATGATAGAAAGAGAAATTGAGAGTGACACTCGTAAACTACGCGAACAACTTCAAGTAAAAACTTAAAACAGATTTACAAGTATGTACTTTCAAGCTAGTAAGCCCAATTAATAGCTTATTTGATTGATTAACAACTCTCGCGATCACTAAATTTTCTAACAAAATTGTTACTCTTTCTTGCAGTGCTACACTCAAATCGTTCAATTGCTAGAAAAAGTGTATGTCAAAATTATTCTGGTGATAGGCTTGAAAAATTTTCGGTGTTACAACAACATACGTACTCATGTAAATGAGAAATGTTACTGCTGAATGTCATGGAGCATCACATGTCCACCTTCAATTATTACTACATCGAATTTATCCCTAATTACGCCCAAATCTTCAAATTATAATTTTCGTAATTTTCCCTTTATTCGTGCTGGTGTTTTTCACAAAAAAATTTCAATCTGACAAATTACACGGATAAGATCTACTACCATATTTGCTTCAAGTGTTATATTATTTACAATTGCTTAAAATAAAGTAACAGGAGCAACAAATTTACATAGATTTTTTTATTATTATTAATTTTATTTTATCATTATTTACTATTTTTTATGCATATCTGTATTTTGTTTCTTAGATAGTTGGTAGCAGCAGACGTAGGAGCACCTTCATCAATTATCCGTATCAAAGAACCATCGTTTCCTACTTCACATGAACCAGGCTCAATTTCAGATCTTATTCTAGTTTCCTGGCTTTTCTGCGAAAGATTATCACGTTAATAAATAAAGTTCTACAGTCCCTTGCTCGAAATTCTTCAAAAAAATTGACAGCAATAGTAGTCAGTGTCTACTAAGGCCTACAGTTATTCGGACATGTGGTAATACGAAAAATTTAAATAGCCGCATCAAACGGAGACAATAAGTTCGGGTAACGAATGATATGCCACTAGAAAATATTTTCTTTAAAATCGCAATACTGATTTGGTCCCACCGAAATCGACATTAATTTAGCTGATGTGCATAATGGAACGTATAATGTACATCCACTGACATATATATAAATGGACTGCTTGATCTCCTGTTTCATGTGGCACCAGTTTTGATTTCAGAAAGTATGCTCTCACTGTTAATGCTACCAACTGTCGTAAACTGCTGCTATATTTAAATTATTTGGTAATTTAACGTATATGCATTTCAGTGGGATTTACCGAATTTACCACAAAAGTATTTGGGACTATTTGTATTGTTAAATTTTAATTACGAGTCGAAGAAAGTGTTTTTTACAAGGATTTTTGCAAGCAATTTCTCGTTCCTAATCGTTAGAGTTCAGTGGGAAAGTATGCTCTCACAGAAAGAGACAGGAATATGAAAGTGGTGCCATTTGCTTTCATGCATTTTTGGTTCAACAAGCAGTACATTTATATACATGTCAGTGTGTACATCGCGTCTATCATCCCCTTTATGGATTGTGTAAAACCAAATCGGAAAATCCCGCCGACTGGCTTTGCTTACGTTTAATTTCTGTTACAATTGATAAATATGAGGATCTGTATACAAGCAACTTCAGTCTCACGTGAAAGTTTTTGTCCAAAACTTACAAGTACTTGCTGATAAATGGAATCGACAATTTTATATGCCTTCATTTTTAATTGGAGGCTATGTTGTTAGTTCTTAATTCTATAATGGATCAGCTCAACTCACAACATCTTTCTTTTAATTGAATTACGAAACGAATGATGTAACAGGTCCGGGGAATCGGGTCAAAATTAGATGATCCGGATCCGGTTTCAGAAATTCCTCGGAACGACACATCTCTACCCTGGACCCATGGTAAAGCCTATTGTTTGCAAATTTATAAAGGAAGTAGTAAGTAGAACAGTAGTAATTGTAAAAATAACTAAAATTATAAAGAAAATACCACATTAATAAAGTTCAAATGATGGTGAACTCCTCCGTAAAGCACTCCCACTTCTTGTAGTGACAAGCCATTTCAAAAGAAGCAGTTTCGCTCAGTCGCTTACGCGCCACCCGGGAGATAAGAGTTATTGGCATTATTTTCTACGTGGTATGCCCAGGAGGACTAATCTACGGTTTGCTGTTATGTAACTTTTTGGAACGTCGCTCTTTGGAACTATTTTTCTCCTTCTTTTTGTTGATTCTGCTGCCATAGAAATTTTTTCCTTTTCGGTGTTGTCCGTTCTAAGTTTGTGTTTTCGCGGAATCTTGGCTGTACGTATTTATAGTGTCTTCTTCACATCATCAGTGGAGATATGGGGTATTTTCGCAATTTTCACCATCAACATATGATCGAGAACTTCAATCCCGACTTTTGGCATCCAAAAGGCTGTCCAATCAAAGTTTCCTTTGCATTTGCATGCAATTAGTTTCAGCATTTTATCTGGTACAGCTTCCCCTGGTTACCACTTCAAGTCCACTACGCATTCCACTTCAGCTTTCAGGATCAGCATCGTTCCCTAGCTACGCTTGCACATGGCAGTACGTTCAAAGACTATGTTATTTATCGCGTTGGAAGTTGATGAAAGAGATATTAGACTTGTTGTTGTTTTTGTGAATGATTGTGCGAATCGAGTCTCTTAGGAATCGTACGGCGCGTATGACTCATGAACATTTTAACTCCGAAATGTTAAATGTTCCAGGTGAGCTGCAGGCTGCACGTAAGAAGAATTTACCGAAGAGTCAACCTCCCGGGTGGAGTGGAAACTATTGTGGAATGGGCGCGTCATAACCCGGCTACTCCGGGCACACTATTTACTTCAGATAAAGCATTCAAATGGAAGAAACAAACAAAATACCATGTTGTAGATATTTGCAGATGTTGCAATTTTCATGTCATGTATTTCTCTCGTAAATTTTACTGAAGAAATGGAAAGAAAGAAATACGAAAGAAAGAAAAAAAACAATTTCCGAACAAGAACTAAAATTTTAACGTGAAATAAGTAAAAAAAAACCATTCATCGTATGAAAATAGTGCTCATGAACAAAGCTGTGTACTTTTGAAAAGCTTTAAATTTTGTTTCAGCTTGAATTGGTGCCGAATTATTCGATGATACACTTTCCAATATGCGGTCGAACACGACCACTCGAAATTCCTGACAACTCGGTAGTGCACCTTCCCTTAGTCCGCAACAAGCCCACTAACTATTTCCAACATCGAAACATTTGCATGATCAATATATGGAATGTCGATATACTGAATGGATTCATATGTATTTTCTGGAATTAACCCCTTTTCATCATCCTTTCTATCTTCTTCGTAACGCAACCCGATTACTTGCACTTCTCATAGCTCATTTCCAGCTAACTCTTAGAAATATTCTAATATTTTGTTAATTTTGCACAAAGTCTTCTTCTTATTGGTACTAGTCGATGTTTGGTTTATTCTACTTAAAATTATTTTCAACTGAATTAGAATATTCTACGAGTGTGACTAGTTAGCCAACAGCGAATTTTGTATTACCATGTTTAAAATTATTTCCACGGATACAAAGCCTTCATCGATGCTTTTCTCATCTATGGGGTAATTTTCATAGATGAAGGCTTTTTGTTTGTTTATGTTCTTCTTTTTGAATGCAAACTATGTTCATCTTCAAGCTTTTGTTACATTAATTTTTAAAATGACATTGAAATTGGATGAAATTGCAAATCATGCCATCATTTTACAAGTCTTATGCAAATACGAGATACGAGTCTGTCTAATAACAACCGTTTATTCCTTTTAAGAAATGCCTTTACGCAACCCGCAATATAATGAGATTTCTGTCGAATCAAGAGTGATGCTATGTAAGACGTCCTTTTTAAGTTCTTTAGGTTTTTTTTTTTTTTTTTTGCATTTTACATATAACTATACTCTCACGTAAGTATTTGTGGACATTTCATCCTAAAGCTGCCTGTCAGTTTAAATAAAATATCTTTTCTACGCTATAGCGGAGAAGAATAAGAAATCCAAATATTTCGTAATTTTAGGAATTTTTTCCAAACCATTTCAAGGATAAGACAACCTGGTGAGATTAGTAGGAGTAACCTAAATCAATCTGGAAGATGTTTAAAGAAAGAATTTTGTGATGCGAGCTCTTGACTTAATGTGAAGTGAGTTGTTTTCTTCTCCCCTTAGGTACATACTCGTACATAACCGTACCCCATTTTGTTTTAGAGCGGGAGTTTTCTAAAAGGTTGTATTTTCTGCAGTCCGTTAAAAGGAAAGCATAGGGCAAATTAATTTAGCAGATACGGAACATAGGATAATTTTAAAGAAGAAAATACCTTCGTAAAACATTAAATAACCTTAAAGCTTGACAACTTATTACAGACACATGATACTTTCTTACTTAACGCTAGATTCACAAATATTCGTCTCACAGACCACGCAAAATACGTAAACACTTGCAACTTTTAAAGTGAAAGAGATAGAAAGATGAACTTCTAAGTCCCTTTCCATATCGTTCAATAATTTGTATTCGCCTGTCACATGTCAGAGTGCACTTTTGCTAACGGTGTTACAGATTCTCTCGGGATTTTACGTGGAAACCTAGCTCCAAACTTGAATTGCGGCAATCAGCCTCCTCATAAGATAGAGTATATCCTGTCTCAAGTAGTACCAGTATATGCCAGTGCATGCTTGACATTGTACTTACTGGTCGACGCGAGACCCACCTAAAATCTCTTCCGATCATTGGGTCACGACACCCGGTTGATTTAGCGCAATTCCACGCCGAAAGCAAAATATTCAAGCATACATTCATAAGCGACCATCCTTCAGATCCTCGGACGCAATATGCAATTATACATAGATCATACCTCTATGTTCAAAGAAGAATGTCCGCCTGAGTCATGTATGATACCATTTCTCTGCCCGCATATGGGCTACCACAGCCACGAAGAGGCCCCCATCAAGGGGCCTACTCTATGTTGAGGTGAATAGCGCTACTATAGTACCACTATCTAGATTTCTAAGTCGTTCGTTCTTGCATAGGACTATGTTTGAGATTTTATTTTCATTCGACTCACGTGAGCCCATAGCTTTTTGTAAAATGACCCAGTGCCATTCATACCCCACTACAGTACCCAACGAGTTAACAATTTTATTTCGTAGTGGAAACTTCTTCGTACATGATTTTCAGGCCTATAATCAAGCGCCATCGTACCCTACTACAGTACCCCCCAGTGGAAGACCCAAAGCGATCTTCGATAACAACTTTTCTTCTACTCAACACAATTTATGTTGTAACTTGCATGAATCATTCTTATACATCTTCACCCTGGCAACTCTGTGCGTCGGAGAACCTTCTGCAACCGCCGCCAGGGCAGTAGGTCATCGCCAGTTATAAAGAGTGTCGAATGACAAGTTTCTGTTGTACCCAATGTAAAATGTTTATCTCTGATTATAATCGCGCTTTATTATCTTTCGTTTGCTCAGAGTAATAATTGTGTTCATACTTATTTTAGAAAATTAATGATTAATAAACAACATTTCAGATTTAATGTCTTTTTTATTGCTCGTTGCATTCTATAAAACAAAAGCAAGCGATAGTTACATGACAGAAGAAAGAGTGTTTGCCTTGAAGGAATGTGTCAGGATTAGATCGTCCATGATTTATTGTAGTTTTGTTACTGAAGGGAAATAAGCCGCGAAGTAGAAAAAAAACGAACAAACAATTTAGACAAAAAATCCAGGGATCTCTTCTACTTATTTAATTCCCCAAGGAATACAATGGTAGATACAATAGATCTTCATCGGAACCTGTTTTGTGCGACAGTCTTTAGTTCCCGCCATGAGCTACTAGTTCCTTCTTATGTCGAAAACTGGTATCCAGGCTTCAAAGTTTTTACATATACTCGAAAGTTTTTTACCCATTTCTGTTAACTGCTCGGACTAGAAAAATTTGACATTAGCAGCTGAAATTTTACGTTATCCCGGCTTGGTGCCATCATCGCCAAAAATTTACGCTTGGACGCCCTTTTGAAGAAAAAAGGATTAATGTCGCAACCAAAGGTTTGAAGCTCCTTTCAGTGGGCTCTTCCTTACAGGGGGATCATGGGAAATAAAAATGCTGACCTTGTAGCCAGGTATGGCTCTGGTTCCCCTTTGTATGGACCAGAAGATGCAGTAGGCGTTGCCCTCTGGGCTATCGAGTCTCTCATCAAAGGGGGTGTTCGTATGATGGATAAGGAGAGATGGAGGGAAACCTGAGTATTTGCAGGTGTACAAAACTTTTTCTTGATGAGCATAATAGGAACGTCTCTGATTTTCTCTTGGGCTCGGAAGAAGTGGTTGGTATGACCACCGGTCACAGCTCGCCTCACGCTCATCTAACAAAAATGGGAGTTGCTGACAACCCTGAGTGTCTGTGTTGCCCGGAAGCAGAGCCTGAGACAACCGAACGGTTTCTGTACGCTTGTCCCGTCTTTTCCCGGAGCAAGTTGGACACGCTTGCATCTGCCCTCCTAATTGTGGTTGATCTGAAAAACCTACGTCACCAGAACCTGATACGGTTCATTAAGAGGACAGGTAGGTTTTGGTAATGGAGTTTCTAGCAGGTTAGCACAATAGGTCAGCCTCACCTATGTGCTTGGAATCTCTTGTCCTCCAGCTTCAAAACAAACTACCGCAGGTAAATCAGGGATCATGTAACAATCATAGTGGCATCCAAATACACAGCATTACCATGTATGTAAATGAAATAGAGAATTTAATGCTGTTAAATATAAGGAGAAATTACCTTATCAACTTTAACTCCCAATCAAGCAGCATTGATCTTAGGTATTGTTTCCTTTAAAAACCAGCACTAAAATTTTTTTATTGCTACAATGTATACCATGTACGATTACGTATGTAAATAAAACAAAAAGTAAGAGAAAAAACTTCGCTGTGCTCACAATAGCAAATTCTGCGCCAAGATTAAATATTAATCATCTGTAGAAAGATAATTACCTCTAGGCTGCCTTCTTCCACTTTGTTATGGTAAACCCTATGTTCAAACCCTTGTTCCCTCAAATTCATATTTATTGCACTAATTAAAGAGAAACTAGGTTACTTTAACATTCTATATTTGATTCAGGTAAACAGTTCACAAGATGGTTTTCATTTCTGGTTTCTTAAATATTTATAAAATCAACAAGAGGTTTTTGCAAAGGGTGCGGGAACCATTAGGATTTCCAAATTTTAATGCTGCGCTTGACAACAGGTGGGTATTCAGGGCACCCACAAAATACTCGGAAGTATGAGGGCTTTCCCGCGGTATTCGTTGTGTCTTTAAAATTTAATTTGTTCTCTGAAGAAATCTGGATGGTTTCGCTTCTAGCCTTACGAAGTAGATATGTAACTATATACATATAAAGGAAAGTAATATTTCAAACCATTGTGAAGGTTACATATTTAAGAATTTCTAGTGGCTCTAAGACGGAAAATAGAAGAAGAAAAGAGCAAGATTGTGTTTCCTTTGTAATTATTATACCTATTTACCGACGTTTAGGTATTTGCGAAAATTACTATCCCTTGTACTACGAGAAAAGTTAGCCCGGGGCAACATTTTTCGAATGAATTTTATAAAATTCTGCCTTATAGCGATACAGCTCAATTTGCGCTGCTTTAAACTGGAGTAATTGGTTTTGTTTTTATACTTAGGGTCAACAAGGAAAGCATTAATAAAATAAATGTTACACTTCAGTGCTCGACATGACTCCTACTTCAGCAACTGACCTTGTTAACCAATTACTTTACTTGGACTAACATTCAAGTCATATAAAAGGTGTGTAGCTGAATGTTGGAAACCTTTTCTAATAAGTATGAGCTTTGAATCATGCACCGGAATCGAATTAATTCAACAATGACAAGTTTGGTTCAAAAATTGCTAGGATATTGGAATCAACAAACTTAACCATATCATATAATGCGCCAATTGTCAAAAAAGTAAAATTGAAATTACGATTGCACTTTATTTTATCATAAAGTGTGATGAACTCTGATAGAGGCTAAATTGTATAATGAATGCACTCTAAAGCCCCCCATTCACTTACAGATTATCTACAGATCCGAACTGTAGATATATTTGAATTGCGCCACCCATTACCAGTTCAAATCGTACGATTTGATCTACAGTCTAGGTAATCTGCGTGTGTATGTTGAAAATTTGTACGATTTGATTGTCAACCAGATCGGCAGTTCAAGAACTGCAGACTGTAGATCTGTAGATAAATACACCACACACATGCAGTTCATCGTCAGATAACAGGACTGCAGATTCGTAAACTGCATACAAAGTGTACAATTTCAGCATCAATCATAATTTTCAGATCAGTTTGATATTTTCGTCAGATAATTGTGGTTTCTCATCCCAACATGGATAGAAGTACAACATTCAATGAATTCTGAAGTATACAGGAAACATGGAAAGTAAAATATAATTCAAATTCGGATAGAAATAAAAAAATCATCAGGAATAAATAGAACGGTATAAAGCTACTACTAATTCTGAGAGGAAAAAAATTAATAACTTCATATGTGAGATGCTTTGTGAAGCAACCAATCTTTCACCCAGAACGTTTTTTATTCTTCACTGGTACTTCTGATAAAAAACTTATTAATGAGCAGCAATTTTCTTCTTTGACAAAATCATTTTAAAAATTCAACCGAATTGCATGAGAATCGTGAACAGACTAATTACGATATGGACTGAAGACAAAACTGTAGGTGTGTGGTTAATCGTCAGTTTATCTTAAGTTTTCTATCTGTCAAATTTCAAACTTACGATCTGATCTGATACTAGTGGGTGGACGAAAACAGATTTGAACTGACAGATGCCATCTACAGTCTGAATCTGCAGATAATCTGTAAGTGAATGGGGACCTTAATAAGACTTCGCGTGAGTTAAATACGAGTAGATAAACGTTAAAATTTCGGGGCGGAGTCTGCTAAGCTGAATCTCCTTGAAACATATAAAATAAATTCCATTAAGGCCAACTAAGTTCAAAGCTTTTTATTTTTAAGATTCTAAATCAAATCAGTAAATACAAAAGAAAAAACAACCGTCTCGTCCGGGTTAGAGCCGGAACCTTCAGATTTCTGGGCGACTACTCTTACCTATGAACTAACAGGACAGATTTTTTTGCCTTCTGCCACATTTGCTTTCAGTTGAAATTAACCAGTAACCATGAAAGCACAAATAATTTGTGAATTTTTTATATCTGTGTACGAGCCCCGTATATGGGGCAAAATAAAAATTAACAAAAATTCAAGGAACAAAAAAGTTATTCTCTCATTATACTATTCTTGAAGGATTCTGTCTGATGTCCCCATAAACGAAATTCTTAGCATATAAAATGAGATGTGAATTACTACCGTGGAGTAATTTTTTAGCAGGCCTTACCTGAAATAGGAAGAAAAGTAAAATTGTTATTAAATTGATAAGATCTAAGAGAGTGTCGTAATTAATATTAATTAAGAACGAATCGTGGGTGTGGGTATTAAGCTTCATGTGAGTAAGTAAACTCATGCTAGCCTAGGTGCTATCATTCCTTTGTGAATTCGAAATAGTTTCCTTTCTAGCGTAAAGGACTATAAACTGTATGTCATCTGTATCGTAAGTGATTCTCCCATTTCTTACCCACCATACTTTTTTTCCGCCTTTTCGGGGCTTTGATCGAATATACTGTATGAATTTAGTATTTCTTCAAAATAGAAACAGCTGTTAGTCAGGTATTGATTCCGCCGGTGTATACTGCTATATCAAATGCTATGTGTTCCAATACTCCTTTCTATACTTCGCTAGTATATGGTGGGTCCTGTGCCAGAATCTGTAAATAGAATATAGGTCTGTCTAGGATTAAGTAACGAGAACCATAACGCGAATGTTCCCGGTTCAACAAAATTATGTTTCTATTTATTCTTCAAGTTTCACTCCGGTTTTTAAAAAATTTAGTTTAGTTTCACAATAGATTTACTAGTAATTTACAAAATTTAGTTATTATTTGTTATTCGCTAAACTCAAATTATTCTTGCCGAACAGATCATTGGATGAAGCGCAACTGGCTGCTTTTCTTTTCTTTAATTCGTAGCTCGGTTCAATTTTTTATCTTTTTGTCGCTGATTCAGCTATCAACACCTTCGTCGCTTGACCGTGAACCTCATAACTTACGTAATTTATGCTTGGTCAGCATGTCTTGTCTCAAGTATTTCATGATTTGCTTATGATTTTCTTGTTTATGTTGCGCTTAAGCAGGAAATAATTTAGATACATGTGCAAGTAATACAATTTTAGGGCACATGTATGAAGTGTGATTTATGGATAAGTACGTTGAACTTAAGCAGGAAATATTTAAGATACATGTGTAAGTAATATAATTTGTATGAAATGCGATATCTGGATAATTTCAGATATCGGAGTAGGTTGGGCTATAACACACCATCCCCCTTAGAGAAAGTCGAAGTTCTTCCTTTGAAGACTGAGACTTTTAATGAGCAAGATACGTAAATAAACAAAACAAATGTCAGGCGACGGAAACGCAACGAGATGTGGTCCATAGTGACAGCTGAAACCGGCGAGAATTTACTATTAAAACAAAAAAGAATTTTACTAATTAAACATATTACTGTTTTTCTGTATTTAAAATTCGAGCCTAGTCCGCCTGCAGATGCTCTTAATCCAACACGATTCGCAACAATGGGTCGCTTTATTGTTAAGATGAGTAAATTTACAAAGAATTCATTTAACATTATTAGAAATATTTCAAAAAAATCTTGATAAAGAAAAAGAAAATGCTATCTTTATAGTACTATCCTGCACTGTGTGCCATGATTTTTGCGTCAGTACAGAGCTATTAATAAATTTCGAACTATTCTATAAATTTAATAAAAAATATAAAACTATACCGTAGATTTAGTAAAAAATATAAAACTATATTATGAATTTAGTATAAAAAATATGAGACTATACCATGAATTTAGTATAAAAATACTTTTTTTTTCAATTTTTATTGTTTTTTTTTTATGCGAATAAACCTTATTGCTAAATTTCTTTGCTATTTTTTGCATTATTGCTATTTTTGCTTAGCAGTATTTTACTCTTATTTTCGCATAATTTCCCTAAAAGTAATGCACGTCTCACCAAAAGAGGCATATACATATGTTTCACACAATAATCTGAATAATACAAAAGTCAGTGCAACATTTTGTTGCAAGAGTTCTACTTTAGCAATTTAAATCTTACTTGGTAGTACGACATAATTGTGCTGGTTTAGGCGTCACATTTACATTTTGTATTGTATCTTCGCATTGGACTCGTTTCGAAATGTTTGGTATTTCCTTTTTGGCTAGAGGTATTTCTAGACTTGGTTTTATTTTAATCTTGGCTTTTAGCTTCTTTTTACAAATTAGATAAGTTACTGTTATTAAAATTACTGCTATTACAACATAAATGGAGTATATGGTGTTTGGACTCAGGGGTCAGATCTTTGCTTTCTTACTCCTTTAACACTCTTAGGTCCGCGTACAGTTCTTCTAGACTTTTGTCGTCTAAGTGTTTTAGGAATAATGTTTTAGGGATAATGTTACTTGACTTAGTGAAATGCCCCTTTTTTCTTGAAACTTGGGTTAGGTTGACATTTGGCATGTAAGCCCTATTTAATTTAGTTGTTTTAGAGTCATGTCCCCTGATGATAAATTTGTTGCCTCTCAAGGAACATCCGGATGAGATTATCTATGTGCCGCTACCAACGAGTGTAATCGTTTTTTCCTCCTTTATGGAGTCTTCGCACAATATTTCGACGCTTGTTTCGTTTGCTATGGCGAAAATCCATTGATTTGATTGGGACAACTGTATCCAAAAGTCCATTGAATTAACTTCCCTTATTTCACAAGTACTGGGGATAGTTTTAGGATGGATTAATAAATCGACTTCGCATGGATTGTGCTCAAAGTTTGTATTGAAGACGGTGTGACTTGCTTTACATAAGTGATCTTCCTAAACATCCAATATACAAGCTTGAAAATCGAGCTTGTCCAAGGGGTAGTAATGTTCTTTATTGGTATCCATCAGTACGTATTCAGTGCTCGGTTTAATAAATACCATTTTTAAATTTGATGGAGTAGGAATAGGTATTCCCTTGTGTTATACGACTCTCTAAAAGGAAGAGGGATTTTGAACTCGAACAAAATTTGTTGTTTACGTGAGATATATCAACCGCACCGACTGTGTAATAATACTGAATATTGGTTTCACTTAAAGGTGCTGGTAAGATTAAGGTTGTCGGGATATTATTTTGAATATCCTTTAGTGCTTTCATAAGTTGCTCTGGGGTAAGAATAATCGGATGCAGTCTATTATGTTTGAAATTATGTAAAAGGTTTAAAATTGTGTTTTGTGTGTTTTGATGCCTAAGTACCAACAGAGTAACGTAAGATATGAATTTTTCAAACTCTAGTGTTTTGCTAGTGAGAGCTTCTTCTTCATTCACGCGGTTTAAGATTTCCGAATATTTTGCGAACTGTTTGCCAATGTTCTGAAACTCTTCCCTAATTGATACTCTTGTTTTGGCGAACAAATTTATAAGAGTCTCGACCACAGATGTTTAATTTTGAATTAATTTTTGCAAATGGTTCTCGTTTCTATTGAGGATTTGAATCTGCTCGTCGTAGTACTTTGCGTCATTTTCATTTAGAATACCGAAAGCATATTTAGATAGATAACCTACAGCATTAAACAAGGCTCTTTTTGAAACTCTATGTTCCGCATTTATTAGTTCGTCGATTTTGTCGATGTCGAAAAGATTTACTTCCAATTGCTTTGTGATTGTGTCACAAATTTCGGTAGTATTTTCTAGCTTTTCCATTTCCTTGCAAATTTCTATACCTTGTGATAACATATGCGTAATATGTTTGTATTCCAAGTTGACCAAATGAACTTGTCCTAATAGCTCAAAGTAAATACCTGGTTGCACTTGGAATTGGTTGATCTGGATTCGATCGCTGGTAGTTTGTGTACACCAAGTTGTGAGACTGAGCGAAATCACTATCCTGAAACACATATTATTTAGTATCACCGTTACAACATTGGGTAATAGAGAGAGTTCCGATTAAATTTAAGAAAAATGTAGATTAGAATTCACGTGGTTATAGATTATCCTACAAAAGATTATGTCGCGAATTTTAAAACTCATCTAGTAGATCTGAGGCTACTCGATAAAAGGCTTTAAGTTGTTGTTATGTAAGGTTCTACTTCGTCTTCCACATTTTATTGTGCTATTTTCCGTGGAATTCACCTTTACAACTTCGAATGGTCCTGACCAAAGAGACTGAATTTATCTTTCCTGGCATTGTTCTTTAGAAGGACATTGTCACCCACGAAGAACGTTTTGCCTTTGAAGTTGTTATCATAATAGTCTTTTGATTTTAGTTTATGGGATTTTATAATTTGCTTCGCGATTAGATGTGCTACCTGTAGTCTTGCCTTAAGCTGAACTGCGTAATCGTCGAATTATAAGATGGTTCAGGTGAGGCTTTAAGACTAGACGGGATTCTGGGAGGATATCCATACAATAATTCATAAGGAGTAAAATGTGTACCAGTATGGGGTGTCGTATTGTATACGAACATTGAGTATGGCAACCACGTGTCCCACGAACTGGGGTCCTTTGTGGTGTAGTGCCTGTGATACACCGCCAACGTGCGCTGACTTCTTTCCAGCGCACCATTTGTTTGCGGGTGATATGGAGTAGTATGCACTTTTCGTGATTTCAATATTTTACACGTTTCGGTGAAAAGATTACTCATGAAGTTGATCCTTGATCAGTTAAGATGCACTCTGGTATACCATGCTTACATACGATTTTTGTTACGAACTCATCAGCAATTAACGATGCTTCTGTATGGGGTAGGGGTAGTGCTTCCGAATATTTGGTCAAGTCATCTTGGAATGTCAATATATACTTATTGCCTACATGACTTTCCTGAAGGGGACCCACGATATCTAAAAATACTTTTTCGAAAGGTTTAGAGGCCGTTGAAGTTATCTTCATTGGAATTTTTGCATTTCCTAAAAGTTTGTTGGTCTGGCATGAGGGACATTTCCGAATGAAATTCCTGATATCTTTTTTCATACCTTTCCAGCGATAAAATTGTCTAACTCTTTTGTACGTTCTTTGGGTCCCTTGAAGACTGCCTAGTGAGGAGCAATGAAAATCTTTAAGAATTGACTCGATATCGTCGGGATTTGTCAAATGTACTAGTGTGTTTAAATAAAGAATGAAACGGAAATTTATATTCTCTAACACTTCTGAACAAAAGTGTTTAATTTCGGATTGATCCTCAGGTGGTAGTTTGGGTATTGAGATGTGTATCTCATTTTTCTTTTGATCCTTAACGATATTCAAGAATTTATTCAGTACCTTTTTAAGTGAAGCTTTGTCTTCGGTAGTTTGTAAGGGGAAATGAGATCGTCCTACCATATACTGGCAATCATTTAGTGTTAAGCATTTTACGTCTCCTGGTTTCAATGAGTTTGGTATTTCTATTATATTTTGTAAGGGATAATAATGACGATAGTCCACAATGAAATTTTTTTCTTTGATCGGTGAATTCAGTGTCTAGACATTCTTCGCTGACCGTGAGTTGCTCCTTTATCAGATCCATAGATATTTCCTTAGGTTCCATAACTGAAATCTCCTTGGCGTTCTCTAAATGGATTCCTTCAGCGTTTCTGGCCTGATTTCTCGTATCTACTAGTATTTCCTTATCTTCGGGTATCATACGACTGAGTGCATCGGCATTAGCATTCAACTTGCCAGGCTTATGTACTACTTCGTAGTCATATTCTTCCAGTCATAGTCGCCAACGCATGAGGCGAGAAGAAGGATTTTTGAGATTAATAAGCCAGATTAGCGGTTTGTGATCAGTTACCACGGTGAACGTGTTTCCATATACGTATGGTCTAAATTGTTCCACTGCGTATACGATAGCTAACAGTTCTTTTTCGATCGATCGTAGACTAATTACTTTCAGCGAGGTTCAACGTGCGGCTTGCATAACATATAGGTCCATCCTGAACGATTTTACTTTGGGACAAAACTGCGCCAATATCAACATAGCTAGCGTCTGTAGTCACCAGGAATGGTCGATCAAAACACGGATGAGCTAAAACGGGGGCTGAACATAGAATTTCTCGAAGTCGTGTAAACGATTCGTCACAATGGTTATCCCATTTGAACTTTTTGTCCTTTTTCAAAATGTTAAACAAGGGCTTAGATATTTTCGCAAAGTTGTGTATGAATCGACGGTAGTACCCAACGAAACCCAGAAATGATTGGATTTCTTTCACCGTTCTTGGTGTAGGATAATTTTGTACGACACTTATTTTTTTCGGATCAGGTTTGGTACCACTTTCAGATGACCAAGATACGTAATTTCTTTACGGAGAAAATTACATTTCTCCGGTTGCAGTTTTAAATTATGTGAATGCAACCTGTTGAAAACCTTTTCTAGTTTTTTGTTGTGGTCCTTTAGGTTGTACCCATGCACAACGATATCATCTACGTACACAAAACATTCTATACCCTGCAATCCTGAGAGAACGTTATTCATCAGTCTCTGAAACGTTGCGGGAGCTCCCTTGAGCCCGAAAGGCATGCGGTTGTATTTTAAATGACCGTAGGGGGTACTGAATGCGGTTCTAGTCTTATCTTCTTCGTTCAGTTTTATTTGTTGAAAACCACTAGCAAGGTCCAGGACTGTAAAATACTTCGACCTTCCTAATTGGTCTAGGATATCTGCTATATTAGGGAGAGGATAGGCGTCTCCTATCGTGATGTCATTCAATCGACGTTAGTCGACCACCACTCTCCACTTCTTATTGCCGTTACTATCTGGTTTTTTTGGCACCAATAATAATGGGAAGTTCCAGGGACTGTCACTTGGACTTATTATCCCTTCTTTTAACATTCCTTTCACTTGTCTATTAATTTCCTTCTTTTGTGTGTCAGGTAAACGGTAAGGCTTTACGTAAATAGGAATTTGATCTAATTCAGTACGGATAAAATGCTTGGTTGAATCGGTACACGTGAGATGGTCACCATCGAGAAAGAATAGTTCGTTGTAGCAGCTACATAATTCGATTACTGATTCCCTTTCCTCTTCATTACAATGATCGAGGAGTATTAGGTTGGTTAAGCGCCTGAGACGTTCTTTGGTGGGATCTAATTCGTATCGTGTCTGAAGGACATCAAAATTACGCATATATTCGAAGTTAGGTTTGAATTCTCGTTCACTAATTTCAACATCAGATTCGTTGATATTAAGAATAGTCACGAAAGCACGATTACTTATGTTCTTGCTAATGGTTTTTCCTATAAAGACTCCGGGTCCAATTTCAGAATTACCACACGTGACCTCTCCGTCCAGTTCGACCGGTAGGCTTATCACTGACTTACTTCTTGTAGGAATGGTTATGTGGTGAGCACTAGATTCTACTTTGGTTGAGGGATTCTGCCTGACGATTTCTGGTACATGTGAATTGTTTTGGCTTCTACATAAGAGTTGAGGTTCAAGATTTTACTTTGATAGTCGATTTGTGCATTAAAATTTTTAAGGAAATCGCCGCCCAATATGGCGTCATACTGCAGACTGACGTTTTTTCCCACTAGATGGAACTGGTGATTGAATTTAAGCGAGGAGGCTCGTTGTTTCGACCACCTCGCCACATCACGTTTCCCTGATTATTCCTAATAGACTTTGGGTATTGGGTAGCCTGAGGGTTATGTTTAAAATGTTTATCATTTGGCGGTTTTGCTGTTAATTGACCTGTACCAGATCTATATTCGTCTCGTCCTATTGCGTTTACCTGAGTATGTCTTGGTGCATTGGAGTTACTACTATAATAATTATTTGAATTGAATTCGAATCTCCTATTATTGAATTCGCGTTTTCTACATTCGGAAATATGGTGGTTGGGATGTTTGCAATAAGCGCAGTAAATAGAATGTGGCTCCCGTTTTACCACTGGTGATTGTTCTCGTTTATTTGCTAAGGAAGTAGTTGGCTGAAAACTAGGTCTCGCGAATAAGCAATTACTTGCAAGATGACCAAATTTTCTGCGAATTGTACAAATTTGGTTTGAAAATTTGCCCTTTGGGTTGTTGGGGTAAGCGCTCTGCTTCCTGTACGGCATAAGCCAGTAGGCTCTTAAAACTTTTTTCAGCTCTAGCTGCCTCAACCAATGTTTTGAGGAACTGGACTTTAATTCTGTCCTCAAATGCCCTAATAGCCTTTGGAAGCATTCCTTATTACTTACTTGGAAGGTGAACAGAAGCATTCCTTATTACTTACTTGGAAGGTGAAGGAAAGCATTCCTTATTCCTTACTTGGAAGGTGAAAGGAATCATTCCTTATTCCTTACTTGGAAGGTGAAGGAAGCATTCCTTATTACTTACTTGGAAGGTGAACGGAAGCATTCCTTATTACTTACTTGGAAGGTGAAAGGAAGCATTCCTTATTCCTTACTTGGGAGGTGAACGGAATCATTCCTTATTCCTTACTTGGAAGGTGAAAGAAGCATTCCTTATTACTTTCTTGGAAGGTGAACGGAAGCATTCCTTATTACTTACTTGGAAGTTGAACGGAAGCATTATAAGGAATGCCTTAACCTTACTTGGAAGGTGAACGGAAGCATTCCTTATTCCTTACTTGGAAGGTGAAAGGAAGCATTCCTTATTACTTACTTGGAAGGTGAAAGGAAGCATTCCTTATTACTTACTTGGAAGGTGAAAGGAAGCATTCCTTATTACTTACTTGGAAGGTGAACGGAAGCATTCCTTATTCCTTTCTTGGAAGGTGAACGGAAGCATTCCTTATTCCTTACTTGGAAGGTGAAAGAAGCATTCCTTATTCCTTACTTGGAAGGTGAACGGAAGCATTCCTTATTACTTGCTTGGAAGGTGAACGGAAGCATTCCTTATTACTTTCTTGGAAGGTGAACGGAAGCATTCCTTATTCTTTACTTGGAAGGTGAACGGAAGCATTCCTTATTCCTTACTTGGAAGGTGAAAGGAAGCATTCCTTATTACTTACTTGGAAGGTGAACGGAAGCATTCCTTATTCCTTACTTGGAAGGTGAACGGAAGCATTCCTTATTCCTTACTTGGAGGGTGAAAGGCAGCATTCCTTATTACTTACTTGGAAGGTGAACGGAAGCATTGCTTATTCCTTACTTGGAAGGTGAAAGGAAGCATTCCTTATTACTTACTTGGAAGGTGAACGGAAGCATTCCTTATTACTTACTTGTAAGGTGAACGGAAGCATTCCTTATTCCTTACTTGGAAGGTGAAAGAAGCATTCCTTATTACTTTCTTGGAAGGTGAACGGAAGCATTCCTTATTACTTACTTGGAAGGTGAACGGAAGCATTCCTTATTACATTCTTGGAAGGTGAACGGAAGCATTCCTTATTCCTTACTTGGAAGGTGAAAGGAAGCATTCCTTATTCCTTACTTGGAAGGTGAACGGAAGCATTCCTTATTCCTTACTTGGAAGGTGAAAGGAAGCATTCCTTATTACTTACTTGGAAGGTGAACGGAAGCATTCCTTATTACTTACTTGGTAGGTGAACGGAAGCATTCCTTATTCCTTACTTGGAAGGTGAAAGGAAGCATTCCTTCTTACTTACTTGGAAGGTGAACGGAAGCATTCCTTATTACTTACTTGGAAGGTGAACGGAAGCATTCCTTATTCCCTACTTGGAAGGTGAAAGGAAGCATTCCTTATTACTTACTTGGAAGGTGAACGGAAGCATTCCTTATTACTTACTTGGTAGGTGAACGGAAGCATTCCTTATTCCTTACATGGAAGGTGAAAGGAAGCATTCCTTCTTACTTACTTGGAAGGTGAACGGAAGCATTCCTTATTACTTACTTGGAAGGTGAACGGAAGCATTCCTTATTCCTTACTTGGAAGGTGAAAGGAAGCATTCCTTATTCCTAACTTGAAAGGTGAACGGAAGAATTCTTATTCCTTACTTGGAAGGTGAAAGGAAGCATTCCTTATTACTTACTTGGAAGGTGAACGGAAGCATTCCTTGCTCTCCTTTTGCCTTTCTTTGTTTACCGCTGAGTTCGTGGTTTGTGTTACTGTATTTAATAGTGCTAATAGTTTCTTGACTCGGTTTCCGTGGTCTTTAATACTTTCTTTATTACTCTGTTTTACCCGACAGAGTTCTCATTGTATGTCGACCAAATTTCTGGACTCGAGGAAATTTTCTTCCAACTCAGCCTTCAAGGTATCCCAGTTTGCGAACTCTCCATATTTTACCAGGTCATAGGCCTCGCCGCTGAGTTTGCTTTTGACCAGGTTTAGAAGAACCGTTTTTTGGTTAGCATCAGATATGCTCAGAAAAACTATATCACAACACGTGATAAACTTATGGAGATCTGAAGGATTTCCATCGACTTCTGGGATAATTTGCCTAGCATCTGCTATCGTGAATGACATTTTAGTTTTCTGTGATATTATTTTCAACAATATCCTCTCCAGGTATTTCCTCAGGTATCGTCTCTAGCCCAGCCTCATGTGAAGGGGCTCTGGATCTTGTAGTTGGGGGAATTTTGGACGCGACTCGAAGAAAGAAAAGATGTGAATCGAGTAGCTAGTGTTTCTTCGGAAAGTAATTTCTTCGCGAAATAGATTAAAATTTTAAGTGAATAGCTTTAGAAGAGAGAAAAATTTAATTGTATGCCGTCAACGGGGTATTAAGTTCAGTTTATAAATTTGTATTGATTATAAATGCGCAAACACAAATTAACAGCACCATTTTGGGACATACAAACAATAGCCAAGTAGTAGTGCAACAAATTGAGAAATCGCCGAAAGGATAATAACACCTCCAAGGCAACCTCTTGTATCACCATAGATTTTTTTGTTCTTTTTAGGAGGTTCCTTTCTGATGAACTCTTTCGTTTTTCAACAAAATTAAAGAGACTGTGTAGGAATAAAGATTCATTTCTATTATTAGAAACTATGAAAATATAAATTAAAAAATTCGAAAGGCTTCTGATAATTCACTTTGTTGTCTTTTTGTTATCGAATTTCCTTCGTGATTTTTATACCTCAAAATAAAGAAATCGCGAAGAATGAATTACGTTCAAACTAATGGAAATTAATGAAACAATTCTACGAAGGAACTGGGATGTATAAAAACCACACATACGAGTAATCTGTAAAAATTGCAGTGTAAAATAGTTTTAAAAGAGAACGTCGCAAAGTGTACTGAAGTTTTACATAAATTTATTAAACACAATTGTATTAACATGTGGAATAAGCGAATTGTTCACAGACCGATTAATCATTACATTGCAAAGAATTCAAATATTCATAACGTTGATATAACTAATAGTAATAATCTACAGATTAAAAATACCACGCGATTCCTCGAGGTAAGCTGATCAAAAAATTGTTCCACTGCGTTTGGCGTTGATCCAGTTTCGAGTACTCAGCGATATACAAGAGAGCAATCTAAACGAATTCTAGTGTTGCGCCCTCACGTAATCGCCGAATATAATAAGAACATGTGCGGGGTCGATCGGTAGGACCAAAACATCAGCCTGTATCGTATTGCGATCTGAGGGAAAAAATGGTGTAGTTAAATGTTCACCTGGTTGATTGATGCGTGCATTCAGAATGCATGGCTTCTTCACCGCACGGCTCATCCTGAAATGCCTCAATTAGAGTTTTGTCGACAAATTACTGTTTACTATTCTAAACATTATGGAGAAAGTAAAAAGCATCCCGGCCCCACACGAAAGCAAAAGTCGCTTAAATCATCAACTGGAATTCTCCGATTCGATGGAATGCACCATTATCCAACCCAATGCCATAAAAGACGTCGCTGTGTTGTGCGGGCGAATTGTGCAAATCGGTTGGACGAATGGAATGCTCGAAACGTGACGTTGGACTTTGCTTGAGCTGTTTCAAGCAATATCATACTGCGAAACCAATCTTTTAAAAAAATACAATGTATACAAGTTTATTCAAATTTAAATTAACGGTAGAAATTCCTTGGCATCTACGACCCATCGCCAGAAATAGCTCCCAAAGAATGTTCCACGACGATTATTTGAGAAAAAAATGAAAATACTAAAAACTAAAAAACACTCGAAAACTCAGGTGTCGCGCACTTAAGTAAAATCGCGAAAATGAACTGTCACGTTAATTTCTCCGTGACACAAACCACTCAATTAATAAAAGTCAACGCGGTGCTTTCAATGAAATTAATCGTTCGTCAATTCAACGATTAATCAAATTTTTAATTAACGTTTGATGTGAATAGCTCCTACGCCACAAACTACTATTCATACAGAAAAATGGTGTTCTGATAATCTTAAGCTTTCTTTCTTATATTCCAAACCGAAATTAAATTTTTATACATTCCTAACAAAATTATTTAAAAAAAAATTATCTGAACCAAATGACTACGATTCCTCAAACAAAAACTCTCAGCTTAGTAATCATTGTATAAGTTGCTGAGCCATCATGGCTGCCTACATATTCGAACTCCAACTGCACATACACTATTGCAACTACTACTCAAGTGAGAGTAATCAGCGTAAAATTGTAAGGTTACTTTGTAATAAAAACTATCTTATTATATGGTTAAGTAAGGTATAAAGTAAGTGCAGCCTTTGGGAAGATAAGGAACTAATCTGTAAATTGCTAGAAGACTATATTCCTGTATGGATGAGGATATATAAAATAAATGTTTGGGACTTTTCCATAAGAATCAATATAGAACACTTTAAAGAACGGACTCCCAACTCTCACATAGATTTCTGTTTCATGGCTTGGAAAGTATTCTCGACGGTTTTGCTAGTAGTAAATCTTTCCAAACTCTTCCGTGTGGAATGAAAATATTCAACTAATGCAGGACGTATTTCCGAATAGCACTCATATGAAAATGTAAAAAAATCTCAAGAATTCTTTTACTGAGAAAATAGAATGAAGAGAATATTGCAGTTTGGGTTGGTCCCAAAAGATGAGGCACTTCGCTGCAAAATGTTTTCTCCTCTAATAAATCTTCAATCCCACAACTACAATCTATTTCAATATTTTCGAACAGTATAATTATGTGTTCCACTATTGTAATTGGTACAGTAATTCAATTACTGTACAATTAAAAAAATTTGTCTTATTGAAGCAATACAGTAAATTAGTGTAAAAAATTTACAGGTATTAAGAATTACGTACTCAAAATCAAACTGTAAAATTCAAAAAATTTTAAGTTTATTGGATTTTTTGTTAACTGGAATTACACAATTAACGCAGTCATTGCTTTTCTACTATATCTTTCCAGCTTTTTCTGTTCCGCTTTCTTCTCAGCTAGTCGTAAAGTTGTCAACTGGACTGAATGTTATATTCATCCATGATAGGTGAAGTAAGCTGATTTCTGGAATTCATATTCCTTAATTTCAATATTCTAGATTGAAACAAAGGTAAAATCGGACAAGTTTCCGGAAAATATTAAAATATTTTTCGACGCAACTACTACAACTATTGTAGCACAAGTCATTTAAAGTACATCTCAAAAAACAACAAAAGTTAGTAAGGAAAATTTTATTCAACCAAATTATTAAGATTTTCATTGAGTTTGTTTATTGTAATGCATACGTAAAGCATCTCGCCTGTACTAAAAGCACAAAGGCAGTCTTTGACATTAGATATACCTATAGGCTGAGATCAGCTCGCTACAAGATACTAAACAGCTTAAGAGGACCCGAGAAGCATTATCCTAGGGTGATTCTGAATTGGTTCAACATAGTGGACAATCACATCGAATTAGTGAAGCAATCATTACATTAGGCTCATCATCAATAGCCTAGATATATTTTAAGATACGTAGTCATAAATGGAAATGCTTACTGTAGTCCTATATCAGACATTAGTAATCCATACAAAAGTATAAAATCTTGCTGAAATTTTGTTTGAAGTACTAGAATCAATTTTAAAAAATTTCTAAGCCAAATATAAAAACTAATTGTGCATTTGCAAGCACAAATCTAAAAACAAAGTGCTACCCCACACGAGTATTCTTGATGCAGTATGCAAACTGGTTTTTTAGGGAAGAGGTGAAAAGATGCAAAGAGATCTCTTTGTGTCTTTTCACCATTTCCGTAAAAAACCGGTTTGCATACTGCATCAAAAATATTCGTAAGGGGTGGTCCATTAACGTTTCCAGTCGAACTGTAGGAAAAATTATAGTATAGCAAAATAATAACAAACGTAACAAAAAAATACAAAAAATAAAATCTGAGCAAATCTAAAAGCACATCCGCACCTTTGAGCACATATCTAAACGAAATGAAATACTTGTAAAAATCCTGGTTTTCGATTCGGGACTCTGGGCATAACTAGCGAGCTGAAGTTCCTTCACGATGGCTTTACGCTATAGTGTATAATGCAAAAAAAAAACGTGTGCCGTGTCCGGCTAAATAATAATTGCCATGTTCGGCAGGAGTAGCAATTTAGCTATGTTTGTTTGCTCCTGGATAGAGCAGGCAATCGTGTGTTGTCACTTTCGCTGATCAAAGATGTTGTTACTGATTATATTTGATGTTCTCGATGGGTTTTAGTTGTGATTGTTACTGGTCAAGCTGTGATGGAGAGGACATATGAGCCATCTACAAACAAATGCACATAGAACACAAGGACGAAAAACACTACATTGATTTGTGCTGTATGAATAGCTTAATTACATTTGCAGGCAGTCTAGAGGCTGCAGCAAATCGTGTTAGCTCTTTAAGTCTGCTGAAGTCACAGAGCTCCAACAAGCTCTCCAGCGAATTGACGCCTAGAATAATGGGACAGCCACTTCTGATTGAACTGAACCGGGGGCAAGTTAGCATGCTGTGCTCTATGACATTGGGTATGCCTCATGGGTTGCAACTGACTAGATCCGATTTTCCTCATGTATGAAAAAGCTTGGCGTGGATGACTTGTGAGTGAATTCCTCGTCCCAATCTTTATGGATGGAGCAGTTTATAGCCAGTAGCAAGTCTTCAAGAGAAAACGTGGACTTAGATTTCTGTGAACCGCAAGGCAGAAGACACGAGAAGTGCGGGAGTGATTTTGAGCTATTAGATTGAAAATGGAGCTCACATATAGGTTTGACTTTCTTTAGATAGGGCTTGACCACAGCTTTTGAGTCCGTGATGATCAGGAATTTCGTTCTGGTATGTGATGCATCCAGCTCAATGACTAGTCTGATGGCCCGTAGCTCACCTCACGTAGAGGATTTGAGCCTATCACATATATCTAATAGTGCCGGAGTTCAGAGATGTGCATTCAACTGCCCACACTCCTGCATCAGGGTGAGTGGGTGAATCATCAGTGGCATATAAAGCCCATTCGTTGGAATCTTGAGCATCAACAGCACCGAGATATATTTGTGATAGATTCTCATCTGAGACGGTGCCCTTGGTCTTACCAGCTCCTGCAAGTCCGTCTCAGCGTTCTCCGGCCAATTAGCGACAAAATTTCACTCAAAGCATTGACCATGAGGACTTAAGGCAATTGTCTAACATCTAGCACTCTCGTGTCATCCACTGAGATGTCACCTGCGCTAATGAGCTTGCCGAATTCTTTCGCGAGCATCTTTTGAGTTCTGAATTTAAGCGGGATTTTGATGAATGGGGTGGCTTCTGGGGTGATCATTCTGAGGGTGTATAGATAATAGGTGGAAGATTTTCCTATCTATTCAATCAGACGACCGAAGGTTACCTTAGAAATAAAATGTCTAACGAGAAACTTTAGCTGCCCATGAGCTTGAATTCGAAGGCCTGGAAAGTTTAGCGGGAAATAATTGGCACCATGGCCAGCTCGTCTCCGTTTATTTGAAGATTGAAACGAGATGTCATGCAGCACTGAACCTAGCTTTTCTAGGGTAACTGTAAAGCTTTTGCAAGATGAGACCAGGAGAAAGTCATCAGCAAAATGGACCATACTATCGTCTTCACTTGCGATGCTGTGAAGCTATCTGGTGTAGATGTTGAAGAGAGGGGGCTTACCGAGCTCCCTGTGGGAGCACACTGCATGACTGAACACTGACTAAACATAGGTAGCGCATCCTGCAAGACGGGAAGTTCAAAATCGAATAAGTCAGATTGCCCTGGATATCAAGAAAGGTAAGTTAATCCTTGAGTGTGCTCAGGCAGACTGATTCATATGCAAAGGTTATATCGACAGATAGAATAATTGTTTTGAGTTTCTTACGACTGCTGGTGGATATCAGGTCAAGGAATGTGTTGATACGCTACACAGATTTACAGACTTTCCCTGAATGTTGGCGAAGGAGTTTTTCGGGTGTAGTTTCATCTACCTTAAGTGGTTATTTAACCTGTCTGACTCAATGCTGTTGATGTATTTGATGGAGGTGTATATCAGGGTGATCGGTCTTAATGTATCAACCGACCGTATGAGAAGTTAACTTTGGCTATATTTTTATACATTGTGCATTGTACACTGAAATATTC
Organism: Dioctria linearis; assembly: GCA_963930735.1. Lineage (NCBI taxonomy): Eukaryota > Metazoa > Arthropoda > Insecta > Diptera > Asilidae > Dioctria > Dioctria linearis. Next base: position 87,005,254 of record OZ005740.1, on the reverse strand, counting down.
TCAAACCTTTACAATTCACAAGCTCTGCTCTGTTTAACATTATAATTTTTTAAATTTATATGAAATAAATGAAATGAAAAAATTAATAAAGATAATCTAAAAATCTTCGATTTTAATAAGATTAAATACATTTTGTCAAACACGGTTGATTATAGCAATTTGCAGTTAAGTCCAACTTACATAACGTGATGTGATTAATGCAATTAATTTTCTTCTGTTGAAGTTCGCAGGTAGATTAAAACCAGCAATAAAAGTCATCTCAGGGAGCTTTCGTGGGTCGCAAACAATGCTGTGTAAATAAATTGCTTATATTCCAACAATATTGAGGAAATGTATGGTTTTATTTAGCTTGGATCGTGGTAAGAGGTGAAGCTTAAACAATATTTTGATCCGCTGCCATGCGTTCTTTATTCAGCAAAAGAGGTGGTGGGAGAGAATTGTCGTTCATGTTACTCATAATGAAGATGGCAACCGTACCAGAAAGATACTATTCTTTACCACACGCATTTCATCGGAAATGTTAAAGGTTACATATGTACTGAAATGTTATAATTATTCAAAAATATTTACGAACAAGAGATATTCACAGACTCTCTATGGTCAAAGTAGCTCCAAATGACAAAGTTTACTCAAAACTAATTTCAAAGGTACCTTACATATATAAATTTTAAAGATTTTTACCGGTTTATAGCGGGATTCTTAATAGAATTTGTCGGATGTATAGTGTGGTACAAGATTTTAATTACATATCCTCGTTAGCTCTATTATTTTGCGGCAAACCGGTAGTTGCGACTTTAACAGCCGCTATCCAGATATCCCCAAGATATGTACCCGCGGAAGAATGTAAGTAAATATGTGATGAAATTCAATCGAACTATTGTTGCCCCAAGGAACGATATCCTTTCAGCTTGTTATTGAAGGAACACGTGAGCCTTTTCTGGGCATGGATCAAGCAGCTAACATAAAATCTGAAACGACTTCTATGTGAGCAGCTCGAATTTTGAAAAAAAAACGTCAACGTATGTTCTATGCTGAATGGCAAGTTGTGTGTTTACTGCTAAATCTGGACCACAAAACTATATAGCTTCAGACAAGGCCCAAGAGAGAGGTTACATGTTACAGAACGAGGAAAAGTGGAGCCCATCTGCATCTACAAGTCATAAAATATGTCAAAATAACTATATCAAAAAAAAAGTTTTATGGTCATTTATGAAATTATTACAACAAATGTATAGACCTTATATGTAGTAAAAATTTTAACAACATGTTACTGCTTAAATGAAAATTTTGTACAGCACTTCAAAACCTTATATCAACTGAGGGTTGAAAGGAATTAAATTCATTTAAAGCATCTTTTTGAGCCTTGATTTGTGATAGTTTCTTAATAATGGTTGAAAAGTTCATAGTCCGCTCAACGTCAGAATTAATACAACGCATTGATAGCCCGTTTAACATGTCCTGAGACATTCTTCGCTCTTTTCAAAACATTAAAGTCTACAGAACCAACGGAAGCTGGTAGGCTCAAAGATAAGATTTACAAGTGTTTTGTTCGTACATACAAAAATTAAAGTGAGATCCTGAAATAATAAGGCATATATAAATGAGGCGGATAAGCAAATAGCTACATCTTTATGATATTAGAAAAAGTAAGCTTAACTTGTTCATAATTCAAAATAAGAAAAATAAAAAAAAATTCAGAAGGATCAATAATACTAGATAGACTAGAACACTAGAAATAGACTGCACAGATTGAAACTTTGAAAGGTGCTCAAAAGTGTTTACAGGATTGTAAAAGCTGAGTTTTAATAATTGCTTTGAGTGCTCGAAAAGAACTCTCCATGACCATTGTGCTAAGCTGGAGAATGTTAATGTTATTATTTTGCGGAGACAACAGAAACTGGAAAATTCCCATAGATACTCCGGGTCATTATTATTTAAAAACCATTCCAAAGAGCAGCATTAAGGCTATATGAAATCTGGAGAGCAACCATAGATGTATGGATAATATGGTCAAATAATCTTTATCCAAAAATAAAATGCGTGCAAGAATTTAAAGCTACCTAAACTCTCCGAGCATATACACTGATTTAATTTGGAGAAGATAGAATTACCAAAAGAAAAGTAGAGCAGAATTAATGTCTTCACCAGTTTCAGCTTAATGGGAGTGTCGATAGCCACAGCCTCATTAAACCACCATTAACTTTGTCAAGCATGACTGTAATATTATCATAGCATTTCATATCGGAGCTCACATACAATTTCTCATTATAGTCCCAATTAATATGAACGATAAAGTATCAGGAAGGTCATTAATGAACAAGATAAATAGTAGGGCACCAAGTACAGAGCCTTAAGTTACACCACAGAGGAATTCTTTTATCAAATAGGGCTTGCACTGAATATGTATATTGATTCAAGTTTACAAAGATAAATTCATGGCTGACACTATCAAATGATTTAGAGAAAGAAGTCAGGCTATTAGCTTCATACTTTAATATTGCAGTTTCACAAATGCGAAATGGACGGAAATCTGACTGCAATGGATCAGCATCTCTTTATACCCTAGATGAAATCTATAGGGTATACTAAGTTTGTCATTCCGTTTGTAACGCACAGAAATAATGATGGTAGAGCAAAATGGATTGGACACCCCCCATAAAATTAAAAGTTATTTTAATTTTTGCATGTCAGTCCGTCCGTCCGCCCGTGCGCACGATAACTCGAGAACGCGTTCACTTAGAAAGCTGAAATTTTGTACACGGACATTAAAAAAAAAGTAAAGTTATGTTCGAAAATGGGACAAATCGGGCAACTCCTTCGTGGGGTTGCCATACAAAAATTTCGTATTCCACGATATATTTGGACACTACCTGAGAACACGTCTACCTTACCTAGAAAGCTGAAATTTGGTACATTGTGTTTTCATACTAATGGCAAATAAAATTTCAAAAATGGACTAAATCAGGCTACCCCTTCTTGGTGTTGCCATATAACAATTTTGGTTTTTCACATATACTTTGAAAACGATCAGTTCTAGATATTTTTATTGTACTAAAAACTTCTTCAGAATAAGCAATCCTATAAAATTGGTTATAATCATTTTTTCTGTCCGACGAGCCGTTCTAGAAATATATGCGAGAAACCAATGCAAAAAATCAAAAATGCTCAAATTTCATACGTGCATTCATCTAGGGTATCATAAGAATTGGTCTTAGACCAATTCTAGCTTTTTCACTTGTTACATTTAAATTTAATCCAGCCTAGTATTTGCTTACATTTAGATGAGCAGCTCTAGTACTTACGATTGGAATGGGAAGGAATGGAAGACATGGATTGACATGAAAGATGCAGTTTTCCAAGCATTCAGAAAAGTATTTGTATTTGGTCAATCGAGTGTTTATGATATGAATGTACTTATCAATCAAGGGAAGCAATAACTTTATAAGGCGCGGTAGTAGAAAATTAGATCGGATAGTTTCCGATTTGAATAGAGATCAACTCCTCTAAATCAACAAATAAAAAATAATTCATGTTAATTTGTGGGACCCAAATAACATCTCAGATAGAAACGTGACCTCAGATTGCCTTCCTTTTCTGTCAGCCGTTGAGCACGTTTAGAAAAATAAATTTTCAAATTAACCGATCTCGTACTATTTCCATTTCTCTCAAAGGTATTCTTTAGTTATGGGAACCATTCAGACGAGTCTTTAAATAAGTAAAGCAAAACTCTAAGCAAGGCAATTATACTTACAATTACATACCGCAACCTTTGATTTAGCTGATTTATTAACAGCTACGGATAAATTAACAGCATCATCAGCACATTGAATATATGTAAAAGCAACAATCGTAGTAGCTTTTACACTGTAACTAAATTTTTCATTTCATATTTTTCCAAGACTTTTCGATACTACTTCAAGTGCATACATAAAAGGCAGTTCCCGTTAAAATTAAATTAAACATCTTAAATAATTCCTGTTGCTAATTTATCATATACATATTCTCTGATCCATTCATTTTTTATATGCTTTTCTCCCAAGAGAACTACGGCTGCCATAAGTAAGACATTAAAAGGCAATAACAACTCACTTAAGCCCTGTAATGAAATTAAGCTCAAAGTGAGATATCTTCCAAATTAAAGTTTGCGCCCTCCAATCGTAAAACTCAAATCAAATTCCGAGATTTGGCAATAAAATTAAAGACTTTGTTTTACGCGAATCGCTGTTGGTAAGTATAATAAAATTTATGAGTTTCCTTTAATTCGACATTTCAGGATATTAGAGGAATTTAATGGAACTAATTTGTTCCCATTTAGGTTTCTGTTTATTTAAACGTGGAAAAAACCTCAACATAGCTTACGTACTCTTCACTGTGAATAAAATGTACCTGTTACACATGAAAAGCTCTACTGAAAAGACGTGCAGTACATGTATGACTGATGTCGTGATGGAACAGTTTATTAGGCATTTAGTCCATCAAACAAGACGTACTGGGTTCGAGTAACGATCTGTAAGCTGAAATCTGGGGAAATTTATTAATTTCAACTTACATTGCAATGTATGACGAAGCAAATACAAAGAAAGATTCTTCCTTATGATTCACAAACACAAATTTATTTATAAATTCAAGATTGCCTCCTTTCTCAGGTGATTTTAATTTTACCTACGTGTTCCCTCACACCGCCGTCCTATTACCAGAATTTTTATTAACTAAGTATTAGTAATTCGTTTTTGAATTTTTTCTATGATTGAGAATATTAGTTTTCTGGTTAGTAGGTATGCCTTAATTAAAGTTTTTAATTATTTATTTACTTTGTTTAATTTTTTTTTTGTTTTATTATCGCTCGCTTCCGTCCTCCCTCCTCTTCTCGGGACCGTTCAGATTAGAAATTAAAAATAGTGTGAGTTAAGCAGCGAGAACTTGACAACTGGCCTAGGTTTGGAGAAAACTTCAGTCGGTATGAATTGAATTTTTTATTATTATAATATTTATTCGTTTGAGTGTCCTCATTACTGATAATAATTATTATTTGCGGATCTATTTTTCTTCACCCTGTATATGATTTACGTACATATATAAAAATTCAATAATATTTTTATCACACAGAGTGTGATTCCATTCCGCCGTATTCTATCTATTCAATATGAAGTTGCCTTTTAGTATTGTCTCTAGGTTGTGATCAGTGTCCCAGCTGATGTCAGTTAGGATTCACTGCACAAATTTAAATATGCATTTACGTGGAACTATTGTTCCAGGGTGAATCGAGCTCCAGTTTTGATTACTGCGCTGGTTAGAGTAGGGGGCACAGTGGTTGAAGCTTTTCCAATATCTCCCAATGAATGGAAAAATCCATTGCTTTCTACCACACCGCAGAGCAGAGCCGTAGATAAGAATATATCGAATAATGCTAGTATATATGTTGTAACCTCCCGCCGTGCTTACCTACACAGGCGAAGAGCGGGCAGGTGGAGTCCAGTGTCCTGCGTCTGATCTGTAATTAGTCTCAAAAAATCTATTTTTAAGCGGAAATAAAATTCACACGACCGCGTTAGATTTTAGACTTTTATTTATTTAAACTTTAATCTTTTAACAAACACTTTTCCTACTGTTTAAATTTAACACTTTTCTACCATCTAGGTTTCATTACAATACAACTTTCTTTTCATTTAGGATGAAAAACGAGGCCCGACCGACTCACTTAGAGGTTTTTACTGAACTCCGCGATTCTTGCTTTCATAAAATTCTACTTGCCTCGCGATCGCGCCTTATCAGCATAATACTTTAGATGCTTCATCGCTTCAACAGGATGTAATTTGATTCTCTAAAAATATAACGACAAGTGGAGAACGTGAAGTAAACAAAAGTTGCTTACTTCGAAATAAAATTTGAAATTTTTTACTTTGGGAGAAAGAAATTTTAAGTGTTCGTTGCGCACTTGAAAAACGATACATTGTATCGTGAGAAAATGAGTTGGGATTTTCGTCGGTCAGGCACTATCATAACTAATGAGTTATGATATGTGCCAACCGCGCGCAATCACAACATTCAATCCCCCTAAGAAAAAGAAAATTTTCGGCATGGACAAAAATTTTCTCGAGAGTATAACTGCTAAAGGAAATTTCGTAGTATGTGATCGTGTTTATATTAAAATTTGTTTTTTTTTCTTTTCAGCCGGCCGAGTCTCGCTTCCCTTTTTTTTTGTTTGCAATATAAAAGTCAATACATATTAATGTCTAAATGGTATTTGATATAAAAATGGTAATTATACGTAAAAGTACAATACAAAAAATCTGTTTTTTTTTCTTCCCTTTTTTTTTAAAAATAGGTACAATATATCTTAACTAAGTTTGTTTGGTAATATCTACTTCTAGAAAAATTCACTCTTCTCTCTTTTTTCTCCTTTTTTTATAATTATTTTTATCGTTAGTGCACTTTTGCTTAATGTTCTTATGTTGCTAAGACAAGGTAAACTTGATTAATTGTAATTAGAAGAATACAAAAAAATATATCCTACTTACTAAAAGAAACTAAGAGCATAAGTCTGGATCTAGTTAGATATTTCTTTGCGTCTATAGCCGATAAAAGTAAAATGATTTTAATTCTAACTAAAATTATTTTAAATTGAGTGCACTTACAAAATTACGAAATTTTACAAGAATAAGATGTGAGAGGAGTACCTTTCTCAGAACGAATCGTTCCATGATATCTTTCTCTTTTTTTTTGTGCTTGATATTGTCCCTTTATTTGAATCAATTACCGGATGCGTAAGTAAAGGCAATAGGACGATCGGCCTGTTCCTGTCTTTCCTCCAACTTTATTTCAGAAACATTGGGTATCTCGTGACGTGTTCCGCCGCAGAAGCGTTTGTACACCTTATAGGCTGCTAGCGCGATTATTATGGTTAGTAGTAAGTATATAAGTGAATAGTGATGGATTGCATGCTTATCCAAGGGCAGTAGGTCCTTTTCTTCCCTCTTTAGCATATTTATTTGGTTGGATATTTCCTCTAAATCATCGTTAGGTGCATATTTGACTAAGGCTACTTTATTTGTAAAATTATGTGAGTACTTGTTAGAACTCGACAAGACCTCCGATATATTAGCGGGAGGAATGTAGAAATTTTTTAGCTCAATTGTCTTAGAATTGTATCCACGTATAGTTAAATCTTGGGTGCGTAAATAGCAATTACCCGCGATCTCAATAATTCACACCCCAGAAATACTGTAGGGTGATATTTTGTCTTGGCATATGGCATCAATAGTCAAATTTTCAATAGTTGAATAGAGCCATTTATTTGCCTGTGATAATTGGGTCCATATAGTCGTGTAATTAGATTGTCTTATATTGCACGTTTTAGGTATATGGTTTTTCCTCCTTATGAGTTCCAATTCGCAAACATCGTTATTGAAATTAATGTTAAAAAGCGGGTGCATCATACGGCACAGGTATTGGTCATGGTTTTCTGTGACACAATGCTCTAATTCTTCAGCGGTTAACTCATAGAAATGTTCTTTGCTATAATCAATAACAAGATAGTTTATTGATGGTTGTATGAAGGTGAGCTTTCCTTGAAATACAAACGGTAATGGCAAAACTTTATGTAACTGATAGTTTTCTTGATATGGTAATGGAATTTTGAATTCGTATATAATTCTGTCTTTAGAGATTGAGGTACTCATGTGACTGGTACGATACAAAGACAAAATATTATCGTCTTTTAAGGTCGTCGATACACGAATGTCGTTCGGAATCTCTTTACGAATCGCAGTAAGAACAGCTTCTAATTGTTCGGGAGTTATAATAGGCGGGTGCGGCTTGCCGTTCCGGACATCTGTAATCAAATCGACTAAGGTGTTTACCACGTTTTGGTATCTAATAATAATCAGTGTAGTTAAGGAGGTGAGTGATTCCAATTCGGCGGTCACTCGGTTGTCGTGCGTTGCGTTGCGTAGCTCATTAAACATCGTGGTTATCTTCGTAAACCTATCATTTTATGCTGACATTTGTCTATTTACCGTGGTTTGCGACTTGTTAAAGATGTTGACAGTGGTTTCAAGTATGAAGGTCTGATTTTTTATCAGGACCAACAGATGATTTTCGTTGCGTTGCAATTTATCAATTTGTTGGTCATAAAATTTGGCGTCCTCATCATTGAGGGTTCCAAACAGTGTTTTACTGATGACCCCAATAGCGTCGAATAGGCCTCGTTTGGTTCTACCATTATTCTGTAACAGGCGATGTTTAAGTGTAATATCACTCATTAGGTGGTTCATTTCCGCCACTGTACTATTACAAATCATAATTAGGTTACTTTCAACCAACAGTTTACACATTATTTATTTGGTCGACGTATTTATTCATGTGCCTTAATGCCTGAGCCAAGGTACCTAAGTCATAATAGACTACCACTTTCCACTCATTAGAGTAGAGCTCTACCTTTCCCAGTTCCTCGAAATAGATTCCAGAGCCTTGCCGGATCGGGGTGATGAGAAGTTCGCTTCCGCATGCGAAGGCGATACAAAGTAATAACGGTGCGATGTTCATGATCTGAAAGGGGATGCATGTTAATTTTGGCTTTGCTATTTGATAAGCATTGGTAGGTGATTAACATGAATGTAAAAGTGACAATTCTAGGTGATTAGCCATTATCATTGACGCAAGGGTCGAGAATAGCTTAGCTTATGTGTCACTATCGATTAGTAGTAGTAGTAACCGATGTTAGTGCGAGCAGTCGTACCTTAATTTTTCTATAATAAATTTTAATTTTAAGCTAGGGAAATTTATTGCTAGATTGTGCGATAGATGGTTATTCTACGAAAATTTTCAAGTCGTTATTGTGTACTGCTTTAAATTTTCTTCCAACCTTAATGACAGAATTTTCGTTTGAGGGTATTTTTACGATTTCATACGGTCCTTTCCAGAGTGAAGCGAATTTGTTTTGCCGTACATTATTCTTAAGTATAACCTTATCTCCTAAATTGAATTTCTTTGATTGGGAGCTCTTGTCATAGTAGACTTTTGATTGATCCTTCTTTCGGACTAAAGTTTCTCTTGCTATTTGAAATCCGTGCTGCAGACGAGCTTTCAGTTCGTTCGAGTAATCGTCGTAATTATAATTAACATGAGGCTTTTGCTCTAGAGTACTGGGGATATTGGCCGGATAGCCGTATAACAATTCGTATGGACTGAAGCCAGTGCTACTATGTGGGGTTGTATTGTATACAAACATAGAGTACGGGACCCAGCTGTCCCAGGTGAGGGGATCTTGGTTGACATACTGTCGAAGGTACTCAGCAAGAGTCCGGTGGCTTCTTTCAAGTGCCCGATTCGTTTGTGGGTGATATGGGGTAGTGTTAATCTTTTTTATTTTTAATAATTTACAGATTTCTTTAAACAGGGTGCTTAAAAAGTTTGCTCCCTGATCGGTGAGGATAGATTGTGGTATACCGTGTCGACATATCACGTTTTCCACAAATGCTTTTGAAATGGTTGTTGCTTCAGCGTTAGCCACAGGCAACGCCTCGGAGTACTTCGTTAGGTCATCCTGAAATGTTAGCAGGTATTTATTCCCCGCATAACTAACAGGTAATGGGCCCACTATGTCTAGGGCTATCCGGTCAAATCGCTTTGAACTTGTAGAAGTTATCTTCATTGGTATGGGTGGATTTTTCTGCAATTTATTCCTCTGACAGGACTGGCATTTACGCACGAAGTTCTTGACATCTTTCAACATCATGGGCCAAAAGTACTTAGCTTTAAGCCGTTTTAGGGTACGAGATATTCCCTGATGTCCACCGAGAGGGGAAGTATGATATTGTGTTAAGATATTGTTGATGTCCTCTGGGTTATCAAGATGTATTCTTGAGTTGGTATAAGCACACAATTCGACATCAGAATCTTTAAAAGTATTTATTAAGATTGATTTCAATTCATTTAATGTATTGGCATCTAATACGGGTAGCGAAATACCAGCTTTATTAAATTTTTGTTTCCGACAAATCTCATACAGATTCTGGATAACAGTTGTAAGGGCACTCCTGTCATGGTCTGATCTTATAGGGATAGTAGCTGTAACCAATATAAAGTTATCTCTCTGCTCGTTGTATACCTTTACCTCTCCAATGGGTGGTTTAATATATTCCTTTATAAAGTTTCTTAATATACTTTCTTCGTAATCTCGACAAGTGGCAAAATAAACATTTTGTTGCGTACATATTTGTCCTTGAATATAGAGTCACTTTCATTTAAGCTAATGTGGTTCATTTTGTTTGCACAACTCTTGCTTACGGGGTCAGGCAGGTTTAAAGGTTCGGTTTTCTTTCTTTTCTCTATCTCACTTATCGCTCTTTTGGCTTGGTTCCTGGTTGTTACTGTTACAATTTTTGGCTCGCTTTTTCCATTACCGTCGGCAGTGCCGATTTTAATTCTACTCAATGCATCAGCGTTCGCATTGAATTTTCCAGGCATGTAAACGATTTTGTATTCGTATTCTTCGAGCAGAATTCTCCATCTAGCCAATCGTGAGGTAGGTTCTTTTAAATTCATAAGCCATTGTAACGGCCTGTGCTCTGTAAGAATCGTAAAGTGTTTTTCCATATATGTAGGGTCTAAACTGCTTGATAGCAAATACGATTGCAAGCAACTCTTTCTCTGTAGTGGTGTATTTTGCTTCTGCTGCATTTAGTGTGCGGCTAGCGAAGCAGATCGGGCGATCGTTTCCTGTTTCCCCTTGGGATAATACTGCGCCAACTGCCATATCACTAGCGTCAGTTGTTATAAGGTATTCCTTGCTGAAGTCCGCCCACGCAAGTACCGGTGACGTGATAAGTTTCTCTTTGAGCATCCTGAAAGCTTCATCACAGAATGCATCCCATTGAAATTCGATATTCTTTTTGAGGAGTCTTGTCAAAGGTTTGCTTATTTTAGCAAAATCGGGTATAAAACGCCGATAATACCCGGCAAATCCCAGAAATGATTTTATGTCTTTTACCGTCTTAGGTCTAGGGTATGTTTTTACTACTTCTATTTTACCAGGATCAGGTTTAATTCCTTCTTTCGAAATGATATGTCCTAGATAGATTAGTTCCTTCATAATGAAGTTGCACTTTTCTGGTTTTAACTTCAGGTTGTGTCTCCGTAAGCGATCCAAAACGTTCATCAGCTTTATGTTGTGATCACGAAGATCGTATCCGTAGATAACAATATCGTCTACATAGACGAAGCATTGAATTCCCTGCAAACCTATCAATACGTTATTCATTAAACGCTGAAAGGTTGCCGGTGCATTCTTTAGACCAAACGGCATCCTGTTGTATTCATAGTGCCCGAATGGAGTACTGAATGCCGTTTTTTTCTCGGTCTTGTTCATCGATCAGAATCTGGTGGAAACCACTAGCAAATCGATCGTGCTAAAATACTTGGATCTGCCCAACTGATCCAATATATCCGTTATATTGGGCAGTGGATATGCATCTCCCGATTGTTATTTCATTTAGGCCGCGAAAGTCCACCACCACCCTCCATCGCTTTTTACCAGAGTTATCTGTTTTCTTTGGCACGAGGAGTAATGGCGAATTCCAAGGACTGCAGCTAGTTCTAACAACGTTATCTTGAAGCATTCGTTTACCTGCTTGTGAATTTCATTTCTATGAGACTCCGGTAGTCTATAGAGTCGTTTATATAAAAGTGGTTTTCCGGACTGGGTTAAAATTTTATGTGTTATTGCGTTTGTGTAAGATAGCTGGTCGCCGTCCAAGTGAAATAGATCGTTGTAACGTCTACAAATTTCTATGATGGAAGACTTCTCCTCTGGGTTACAGTGATCCAGATATAGAGATGCCGTCAATCTACTCAAACGTTTCTCGATTCGGCTCAACAACATTAAAGCAGTCCAACTCCTCTCATTCGAACTCTAAGTCACGTGGTTGCAATTCCACATCGGTATCATTAGAGTTTAATAACAATACTTTAATCTTCCCACCTGTCGGTCTTACCATTGTGGCTCCCAAGTAAACACCTTGTTTAATCTGTCTGTTATGCAATACAACATCGCCAGAATGTTCGAAGGGTATCTCCACAATCTGCTTACTTCTAGGACTTAAGATTATATTTTCGCTACACAGACGGATTTGGTCGATGCCATTTTCGCCTTCTACTGCGTTGTTATGTATTATTTTCTTTTCCAAAAATGGTTTACCTTCTCTACATTCTCTGCTTATTTCTGAGATGTGATTTGCCTTGGTGATATCTTTTTTGTTTTGTGAAATCTCTACACTGGAGGTTTCCCTATATAAAGGATCTTCCCCTTTTCTTGTGGTTTGGCTTTCTTTACCTGATTTCAGGACAGTGGTTGTAACTTGTCGATTTGAGTGTTCCCAAATGTTATTTTTCGAAATAAAATGTTCGCTAATTATTGGCCCGATCACCAATTCAGCACTGTTATAATTGATAATACAATTGTATTTTCTTAGAAAATCGCTTCCCAGAATTCCATCATACCTGAGGTTAGTTTCTCTAGGTAGTATATGAAAGGGATGCTGCAAACAAGGGTTGCGCCCTTGGCTTGGGAATTCAAGCGTTCCCATAAATGTTCCTTGAGTTACTACAGATTCTCCTGTAATGGTTGAAATTGTACAAGTATCCACCCTGGCGTCGACATTTCCAATATTTGGTTCAAATTTCACCAAACTAATGTCTGCACCAGTGTCGATCAGGAATGTTAAATAAGGTTTTGTTGAAGGGCTGAAGGGAACACAGATAGTAGTGCCACTATGATTTATACCGAGTGACACTTGTATAATGTAAGGTTTATTTAATTGTTGTACTGAGTATGACTGTCGGCTGAGTGCAAAATTCGGGACTGGGCACCGATGGTCTCCTCCCGAAGAGCTTCGTTTCCCGATTCGGAATGTTCTTGGATATGAAAACCTTGAGATTCTTTCGCTCGTTGTTTTCTTTCTGCGTTATTACTCTCTTGCATTGGTACGTGAAGTACATTGTGATAGAGACTAGGCTTCATAGTCTCGCGTCTATCAGCATTGTATCCCTGATTAGTGTAACCTGGTGTATAATTCCGGTTTCGTTGTATTTCTTCTCTATAGGAGTTGTTTTGGGCGAATTGGGAGTTTTGTGCCAATCGATGTCGACAATTTTGTATGCTGTGATTGGGTTTTTTTGCAGTAAGTACAAGTTATACGTTGCACTTCTCTTTTAATTTGCCTAGGTGCAAAGTTAGGTAAGTTAGTGTTTTGAAAACAAGTCTCCCGCGTATGACCCTCACGGCTGCATATCTGGCAAGTGGGTACTCGCCTAGTGAAGGGTTTAGAGGTTTGGGCCATTGACGCCGTATTATTGTCTAGTCGTGGGGCCTGCTCCTCAGCATAAGCTATTGCTTTTTTCAAATCATCTGAGCCATGCGCCTTCACCAATAATTTCAAGCTGTGGCTTCTTAAGCCATCCTCGAATGCTTGTACCACTAGCTTTTGGTTTTCTTTTATAAGAAACTCACGTACTCTTGCATCTTCAATGCCAGAATATGTGGCCGAATTCAAGGTCCAAGTGAAAAGGTAACTCAGCAAACCGGCGTAACACTCCGGCTTGAATTCGAGTGGTTATTTTCGCGTCTATGTTTAGAATTAAAGACTATGCGACTTTCTATCGCCTTTACTCAACAAGTAATATATTAGATATCGTAGTCACAATTTAAACCTGTCCCTCACTGAGTTGTCGAAAGTTTTAAGATTAAGGAAACAAAAAAAAATTACGCATTATATATAGTCAGTCCCACCATTTACGTTTGAAATATTTTTTTTGGAAAATTTACACAAGTTGCAAAAGGCGACTGGGAAGCAAATTGATATACTTTTACCGCACAAATGTGGACGACTTGAAGCTTTTCCTTTTCGCCGACACTGAGAACTTATGTTTTAGATTTGTAGGGCAAGAATTGATACCACAAGTCACTTAATTCAATACTTTCACTATGCAGAGGTGAATTAAATTGGAACCGTAACAGGTGAAGTAGACGAGGAACAGAAACCAAACCAATGAATTAAATTCGCCAGTCGAGGCAATATTGAATGAATTTCACTTCTACGCTTTAACAAAAAGGAAATTTTACTTTGTTCAACCGCTGTACAAAATTGAAAAAAAAATTATTTTGTCTTTGGTCCACTATCAACACAATAAAAACAAATTTTCTGTTTTTTTTGTATCACAAATAAAAATTTAAATTTCACGAGAAGATCTTTTCAACGACAAAATCTTGTAGTAGTCATCACAAAAAAGGTACTCTTTTCATTTCTTGTAAAGTACAAAATACAAATATCAGATAAACAAAGGGAACTCTTTTAGAATTTTAGAGAAAATATACCAAACAAGAAATTTGAAACAAACACTTCCGATCAATTATAATGCATATTTCAAAGACCTTCCATGTCAATTATATCGACAATAAAACTTTAAATCAAATATAATATTTCAAACACTTTCCATATGAATTATATCAACAAAAAATTTAAATCAACTATAATATTTCGAACACTTTCCATATCAATTATATAAAAAGAAATTTTAAATCAGATACCTATTTCCGATAAATTATAATATTTCAAACACCTTTTCGTTATAAAATTTAAATTAGATATTTCCGATGAATTATAATATTTTAAACACCTTTTTGTTTTAAAATTTATATCAGATATTTCCGATAAATTATAATAAATCCTTCAAATTTTATTTAGATCATAATATTATCATAATATTTTATATTATATATCAAAAATCAAATTAATAAATGTGAAAGCGAATTTGGTAATTACTTGCTGTTCCCTGGTGCAATTGTTTCTTCTTGATTTGTTGGGCAATTTATCAGCTCCGTGTAAAAATTTCCAAAGGAAAGCAAACGCGATGATTCCGTCTCCAAAGAGATAATTCCGCCAGAAGTTTGCATAAAGATGTAAAAAGGATTGTGAATTTCCTACAGGAAAATATCCCACCGCTGCCCCCAGTTGTTGTAACCTCCCGCCGTGCTTACCTACACAGGTGAAGAGCGGGCAGGTGGAGTCCAGTGTCCTGCGTCTGATCTGTAATTAGTCTCAAAAAATCTATTTTTAAGCGGAAATAAAATTCACACGACCGCGTTAGATTTTAGACTTTTATTTATTTAAACTTTAATCTTTTAACAAACACTTTTCCTACTGTTTAAATTTAACACTTTTCTACCATCTAGGTTTCATTACAATACAACTTTCTTTTAATTTAGGATGAAAAGCGAGGCCCGACCGACTCACTTAGAGGTTTTTACTGAACTCCGCGATTCTTGCTTTCATAAAATTCTACTTGCCTCGCGATCGCGCCTTATCAGCATAATACTTTAGATGCTTCATCGCTTCAACAGGATGTAATTTGATTCTCTAAAAATATAACGACAAGTGGAGAACGTGAAGTAAACAAAAGTTGCTTACTTCGAAATAAAATTTTAAATTTATTACTTTGGGAGAAAGAAATTTTAAGTGTTCGTTGCGCACTTGAAAAACGATACATTGTATCGTGAGAAAATGAGTTGGGATTTGCGTCGGTCAGGTACTATCACAACTAATGAGTTATGATATGTGCCGACCGCGCGCAGTCACAACATATATACATCAGATTATCCGTGGCTTAAAGTGGTGCCTTTCCCTATAGCCTTATTATGCATTGCGAAAGCCCTAAAATCCGTATGTTTTGTAGGTGTGGTTTCCAGATCAACTATTCATCTAACAAAATTCCTAGGTATTTTACTTTGTCCTTTAGTTCCATATGTGAAGAGCCAATAGAGGGTAAGCTCAATGTAGGGTTATTCCTTTTTTAGTAAAAAGGCAAAGATCAGTTTTCAGTAGATTAATGGACCATCCAAAATCCGTAGTCCAGTCTATAACTAGTCGGCTCACGTTTTCCGTAAGGCCGCAGAGTTCAGTCTTGTAACTACCGGTAACTAAGATCACCAGGTCATCTACGTAGCATACTGCTTTGTGACTCACCCATACCAGCAAAGAGAGATCTATTTGGCAAAGTGTGCACGATTCAGCATTTACGAGATTGGCTCGCTCCTTGTTTTGCTCGCATTTCAGTTAAGAAGTATATAATCAAGAGCGCCTTGCTCATTGATGAAGACAGCCACCGAAGATTGTTTAAAGCGGAAATCCTTTTCAATTTAGTGAATAATTTCATGTACCGCATTTACAACTAGCATTCTCTTTAAATACGCATGCTGATGTTGTGACAACCTGCTTTATGGAATGGACCATCTATATTCGGATCCGCAGGTGGGTTTTAGTATTTTCTGTACGAAAGAGGTCAACATATTTAAGGCTAAGCTACCATCCCCGGAAACAGGACAGTCGGGGAAGGTTTCATCCAACAGGTTTTCTAAAAAGTCCCCGAAAGAATATGCCCGTACTCCACCACCATTTGTGAGGACTGTGGATTGATTGGGTATCAGAAATAAATCTTTTGAGTCTTAATATTTTATTAACACCAACTGAATTCTCATAGAAGAGTTATCACGATTTTTTTTACAAATGCAGTTCGAGTATGCCGACCAGTCATTTACGCCATTTAATCCTTTGATTTTTTTGTTCTTTCTACGAACCATTATACGTTGGTTGAACCCTTAGCTCTGGCATGAGCCATGGAGGAGAAAATTTTGTTCTGTGCTCCTGACTGGGTACAAGGTCTTAAAAGGCTGAGTAAAGCGGTAGTGATTCAGATTATTGAAATATATTGTGGCTATCCTCCTTAAAATTGGAGAGAGCCTGTCATTCTTAATTCGTACCTGTTTATATCACACAGTCGAATGTCACCTAAAACTCAACTTGAGGTTAATCAACAGACTTTTCCAGGACATAGTCTGAATAATTACCTATGAATTAGATTATCGTACATATATACATGCATACCTACAGAAAGAAAATAATTCATTTCTCACAGTAAAGCTTCTAAATCTCACATTGTGTATGGGGGAATTCTTTTCATGCGCAAGTAATCAAATATCACTTGCCTGCGCCTGGGAAATGCAAGCTTGCAAATTCTTACGTGAAATTGCCGCTTGCAGTTCTCATGAGAAAGATTATTTTCCCAGCAAATTTTTATTTAAATTTTTATATAAATTGACGAGTTTTGGGGAATAAATATTCAGTATTTTTTTAAAGCATCAAAGGAGTCTTTTTAATTATTATACATTGGTGACACCGACGTGAGGTATTGAATGTTTCAGTACATCACCAACACAAGAACATAGCAACAGCTATATACTTCA
Source organism: Dioctria linearis (assembly GCA_963930735.1). Classification (NCBI taxonomy): domain Eukaryota; kingdom Metazoa; phylum Arthropoda; class Insecta; order Diptera; family Asilidae; genus Dioctria; species Dioctria linearis. The sequence continues at coordinate 86,987,958 of OZ005740.1, read as the reverse complement.
TCTACATGGGCAGGTACCTACATCAAGAAGCCGCCAAATTACTAGTCGAAGACAGTGGTTGTCTTGCAGCACCCATCCTTCTAACCTAGGTAGAAGCTCACAGCAGTGGATAGCATTCAAAACAAGAAGCACTGGCCATCAAATCATTTCAGCAGCAACATCAACCATTCATTCCAGCAGTAGCTTCTCATTCAGTCAAGCAAGTAGTGGTTAGTTATTCAAACAAGAAGCACTGGCCATCAATTCATTGAAGCAGCAATTGCAGCCATTTATTCCAGCAGTAGCTACTCATTCAGTCAAGCAAGCAGTGGTTTGATATTCAAACAAGAAGTACTAGCCATCAATTAATTGCAGCAGCAATAGCAACCATTCATTCCAGCAGTAGCTACTCACTCAGTCAATCAGCAGTGGCTAACTATTCAATTTAAGCAGCAGTAGCCAGCCATTCAGTCAAGCAGGAGTGTTTACAAAGTAACACCACCAGCAACAACTGTACATCAGCATTATTCGCTAATAAGAATATTCGAAAGGTCCACGAAGCTACAATGGCCGATTTCAAAAGGCTGACAACCATCCAAACAGATATTGGAGGAAATAACCCAATTATGTGAAAATTTCAGGAAGGAAAGAAGTGAGCGAAGAACACCTTGAGGGTACCAAGAGCTACCTAGAAAGGCTCAAAAATTCATGGGCCAAATTTGAGGAAACACATGAGTAACTAGAGGAAAAGAGGGAAAACAACGTACTTCGCAAATCATGAACGCACCAATAGTCTCAACCCACAAACAGAGTGAAGGTACACATACAGTAGACCAATCTGAATCGATTAAAGACAATCTCGAGCAACTCAAGCTAAAGAACCAGCTACAGGGCACAATCTCAGCATTAGATCGAGTCATTGATACAATCGAGACAGAAATGAGAAGCCCACAATCAAGGGCATACTACATCCAAAAACTTAAATTTGCCAACCAGTATTGGGAGCAAATATCATTGCTCCATGAACAAATCATGGCAGATGTTAGCGATAAACCTTGCGACGTTAGAGCATATTCCATAACTGAAGACCGCTTCCAGACAATCGCCATAAAATTACAGGAAAAGCTGGAAGAGCGAAGCACTGCTCTCGGCGGTAACAGCAATGTCAAGCTGCCAAAAATTACCCTTCCTACATTTGATGGAAGCTACACCAAGTCGACTCAATTCAAAGAATTGTTTACGCAACTAATACATAACCGACCATTGAGTGGAGCAGAAAAAATGTTCTACCTAAAGGCAAACCTAATAGCTGAGCCCAATCGACTAACAAAACATCTTCAAGCTACAGAAGACAACTATGCTATGGCATGGAAAATCCTCATAGAGCGCTACGACAATCCAAGAAATATCGTAACGGCAATTCTGAATGACCTATTAAGCCAGCCATGTCTCACCACAGAGACGACTTCAGGAATCAAGAGGCTACATGACTGCACCAAAGAATGTCTATTAGCCCTCGAGAAACTGGGCATTCATATTAACGATTGGAGTCCTATATTGCTGCACCCACTATTAAAGAAGATAGATAAAGATTCGAGGAGACTTTATGAACAATCGCAGAAGTCTCCTCGAGAGCTGCAAGATATAAGCGACTTCTAAAATTTCTTAGAGTCAAGTTTTCAAATGTTACAAGCAGTTCACACGAGGGAAGAACGCAAGAAGATATCCACATTTACAGCTTCAGCTCAAGCACCTGAGTGTCCTGTTTGCAAAGCAGAACACAAAATCTACAAGTGCACCAAGTTCCTCTACTTGCCCTTAGAGAATCGAATTCGACTTGTCAGACAATTACACTTATGTCCAAACTGTCTGAGAGTGGGTCACAAGGCTAGAGAATGCTCATCAAGCAGCTGCAGGAAATGTAACAAAAATCATAATACATTAATTCATGATCCGGAATTAGAAAGGGCCAAGTCTGCACCACGGCATGCTAATATCACCAGCTCTGCCAGCTCAAATGACCCACGCAGGTCAACCTTACCACATGGAAGGAAACCTGTCAGCAACCTCAACCCAATGAAATAACGCAGAGTACTATGCAATGAGTATCCAGTGAAACAAACATGAGTCAAATGTCTACAAAAGGGTCCAAAGTTATGCTAGCAACCGCTGTTATAAGAGTGAGCAGCGCTTCAGGGATTGTGAACTGTAGAGTGCTGTTAGACTCAGGGTCGCAGCTTCACTTCGTTTGTGAACGATTAGTACAAACGCTAGGTCTGCAACGCCGTCGAATTTCTCTACCCATAAGTGGAATTGGAGGTCTCGAAACAAACGCACGGTACGAGACTAACCTCACAATTCATTCGAGGCTAAATTACTTTTCTACTGACATAAACGCAGTGATTTTAAAAACTATCACGGAACAACAACCTTCAATGAACATCAAAACAACTAGCTGGAATATTCCCAACAATATACAATTAGCACAAACCTCAGTCCATTGATATGTTGTTGGGGGCAGATCTATATCTTCAGTTACTGGAAGAGGGGCAAATCAGACTACATAATGACTTGCCGTTGCTCCAAAATACTAGGTTTGGATGGATATTTTCTGGAAGAATACAAGAAGAAACAAGGAGCAAGCAGAGTTGCTATACCGCAACTGAACCTTCAGTCACAACATTGCAAAGGCAGCTCCAACAATTTTGGGAAATAGAAAATCACGACTCGCCTCCGAGGTACATGTCAAGAGAGGAATTAAAATGTGAAGAACATTTTCAAACCACCGCTCAACGATCAACATCGGGACGACATACCGTAAACTCCCATTCCGGGAAAAACCGTCAAACCTTGGGTCAGATTGAAATACATCCAAACGACAAAAGGTTTCAGCTCATATTGTGGCGTGATTCCAAAGAGAAACCACTTCAAACGTACCAATTAAACACTGTTTCCTATGGAACCGCCGCGGCTCCATTCCTTGCAACCAGAAGCTTAAACCAGTTATCCCTGGCTGAATACGACTCAGCTCCAGAAGCAGCAAATGTCATTCTTGGAAGCACGTACGTAGACGACATCTTGACAGGATCTAATTCAACACAAGAGTTAATAAACTTTAAGGACGATCTAATACGACTACTACGATCTGGAGGCTTTGAATTAAGAAAATTCAGCACCAATCACACCGAGATATTGCAAACTGTACCAGAAGATCACAAAGAGAAAATGATTCTCATCAATGAAACTGAGGTAACTAAGGCACTAGGATTAGTCTGGGAGCCAAACAGAGATACGTTTCAATATCACATCGCAGAATATATAGTAAGCCAGATAAATTAACCAAGCGCACAGTATTGTCTGACATAACTCGTATTTTGGACCCTCTTGGATTGACAGGACCCGTCACAGTACTGGGGAAGCTATTTGTGCAAGAATTATTTAAGGACAAATGCACCTGGGATGAAGAATTGCCTGCACAATATAAAGAGAAGTGGCTCAAATTTAAGAACCGATTATCTGAACTAAAAACCTTAAAAATCCCTCGACATGTAATATTGTCCAAACCAATTAATGTGCAACTTCACGCATTTTCTGACAGCAGCGAATACGCATATGGAGCCTGCTGTTACCTCAGATCATCACGGCCAAATTAGGGTTAGGCTCTTGTGTGCAAAATCACGGATAGCACCACTGAAGACCATGACACTTGCTAGATTGGTACTCTGTGCAGCACTACTGATGGCAGAACTAGCTGAAAGAGTGTGTCAGTGTTTATCAGTCAAATTATCAAAAATCGTTTATTACACTGACTCCACTATTGTACCCTCATGGATCTCCTTGCCGTCATACACATGGACTACGTTTGTAGCAAATCGGGTAGTGAAAATACAACAACTGACTCAAGCGAACCAGTGGAGGCACATAGATAGAGTGCAAAATCCTGCCGACATCATTTCTCGAGGCATGCTGCCTGATGCCCTAGTACTGTCAGGGCTATGGTTTAAAGGACCAGCATCTTTAGCCAATCCCGCAGTAAGTTGGCCCAAACCTTCATTCAAATTGCTTGACAGGGTTCCAGAGACAAAACCGAAGAAATCGGTACTATCTACAGAAATAAAGGAGCATGAATTAGTGAATTAGTGAACCATTCATACTCATTTCTAAAGATGCAAAGAATATTTGCCTACTGTATCAGGTTTACACAGAATTGTAAAACAACAAAGGGGTCTAGGAAAATGGGAGAACTTTCAATCACAGAGTTGGATAAGGCTTTAAGCGGAGTTATCAAGAATGAACACAGATCTGCACTTTACCGTCAATATTTGGAGTTGAAGAAAAATAAAGCATTAGATCCGAGTAACCCCATTCAAACTTGACTCCATACCTAGACCAAAATACCCAGATCATCATAGTAGGAGGTCGACTAAAACACTCTGATCTTGCGCAAGAAGCAAAAAACCAAATACTGTTGCCCCAGGGACACAAGTTTAATGAGTTGTTGTTCGATCATTTGCATAAACAACACATGCATGCGGCTCCTCAAACATTAATCGCAATTGCAAGACAACGATACTGGGTCATAGACGCCAGAAGAGTTGCCCAAAAAACGGTTCACAAGTGCATAAGATGTTTTCGGTGTAAGCCAAAGGTTCTAGAGCAAATAATGGGAGATCTACCAAAGGAACGAGTGAGGACCTCAACACCGTTTCACACCACAGGCGTCGATTTTTGTGGTCCTATAATGATTCACTTCAAGGTACGCGGAAAATCCCCGACAATGGCTTACATTGCCGTGTTTGTTTGTTTCACTACAAAGGCAGGCCACATGGAGCTAGTTAGCGATCTCAGCGCTGAAGCCTTCCTCAATGCCCTAAAGAGATTCATAGCTCGAAGAGGTTTATGCGCCACTATCTTCTGTGATAACGCAACAAACATTTTAGGTACAACAACACAATTAAGGGAATTAAAGGACATGTTCACTTCACAAAAATTGCAGTCATCGCTGTCGCAGCTATGTGCCCAGAACCATATTGAGTGGAAGCCGATTCCTCCACGATCACCTCACTTAGGGGGTCAGCAGACCCTAACGATTTTGAAGCGCTAACACCAGGGCATTTCTTGACAGGCAAACCACTGACAACATTTGCTGAAACAGACATCAGCGACCAGAAATTCAACAACTTGACGAGATATATTCAAATAGAACACATCCAGCAAACATTTTGGCATCGATGGTCAGCATAATACCTTCAAGAACTTCAGACACGAAATAAATGGAAGGGAGCAAAACCGAACCTGAAACCAAGAACTCTAGTGTTAATGAGGGATAAAAACCTACCACCATTAAAATGGCCCTTAGGCAGAGTGATAGAAACTTTCGATGGCACGGACTATGTCACAAGTGTCGTGAATGTTAAAACAGTCTCCGGAGTTCTTAAAAGATCGATTCACAACCTTTGTCCCTTACCAGAAGAAGAAAATTATTCCGAATGCAGCAACATTGAAGAAAGAGGCTCAAATTCTCCTACAGATATATCAGCCGAATCAACAACATGTCTCTCGAGCTCCAAACAAAGCTTGTCCAACACCTCAAGAGACTTCGGGAGCAAGCAAGCTCCAAAGAGATCAAAGCGACCTTATCATCCCCTTCAAGGAAGATTTTTGCCAATTAATTCCAATTGGGCAAACTCAGACTTTGTGAAGAGGAAAAGGACAACTAAAGCTGTCGAAACGTCAGATGATAATACAAAGCATTAATACTAAGCATAGCACGAGTCCAGTCAAAACATCCACTTGTCTAAAGCTGCTGATGTTGACTTCACTCATCCTTCCCGTACTAGGGCATTCTATGAAAGAACCTGTGAAGGCAGACCCATTCACTAGTCACCCAGGCATCTTTTTCGAAAAAATAGGACAAGCACAATTAATGAATAGTGACTGGAATCTAATAACCTACTATAACCTCGACAATTATTGGAACGAGTTAAAAGGGACCAGGAAATGTGTAGGTGAAATAGGAAATCTCTGTAATACTACAACCATTCGAAGAAAGAATTCCTTGGAAATACTTTCCCAATTTCAACATCAGCTTACGCACATCGAGGAATCCAATGAGATCCTACATAAAGGAAGCAGTGAACGCAGAAGAAGGGCACCCCTTGAAATAGTGGGAAGTGTCGCAAACACACTTTTTGGAATTCTCGATGCATCTTACGCCGAGCATATTGAAAAGGAAATTGAAAAGTCTCGTACGAATGAAAACCACCTACTTTACTTATTAAGAAACCGAACATCTATACTGGAATCCACAACCAACATCCTAAAGCGGAAGGAAGAAGCAATCAAACGTCAATTTAAGGCGATACAAGACCACATTCAGGCATATAGCAGCTAAATAGATAACCTACAACATGAGAAGGAAGCAACGTAAGCCTTTACTGCACTTTCACTGCTGACCAGCTTAGTTCTACAAAACTATCAGCGAATGCAAGATGCTTTACTAAGCGTTCTCATAGATCTTCACTACAGTAAGATCAGCCCCTTGCTCATTACTGCAACACAGCTACGGGAACAACTTGCAATAATAAAGCAACACCTTCCATCTACTTTATCCATACCAGGAAATAACCCGGATGACGGATTAATGGTGTACAATATAATGTCAGCCGCAACTAGGGTAACGGAGTCATATATACTGTTCGATATCAGGATACCGTTACCACACAACGAATATTTCCAACTATTTAAGTTAATTCCGGTTCCAATTCCACATGAAAATGGATTTCTCCTAATCAAACCTTCGTCGGAATATCTAATTGTAAGCTTACCCAGAGACAGATATTATCCCCTCACGCAAAGAGAATTGGATAGCTGTAAACAGCTAAACGAGGAGAAATACTTATGCCACCAGAATCATCCGATTTTTAACTTAAAAGCCAACATAAGCCAAATTGTCAACTGCGATCCTCCAATCGATCGAGCGTGTGGACACAACTTCAGACTCCCAACATTTGGTTGTACTGCATGGATTCAGAGACGACATTCAATATCGTGTGTGGAACACAAGTGATGCAAATAACCCTCAAAGGGAGCGGTGTTCTACAGCTCCGACCAGACTGCTAAATAAAACAATCATCCATGACGATTACTGGTCATGGCCGATATCTGAGTAAGGTAGTTTCATCATTAATTCCACAAATGAACCTAAGCGATTTCTCAAGGAGCCACAAAGACACTCCAGAAAAACATGCCACTCCAGAGCCTCATCTGCAATCCCATGATCGCGAATTCGATTCCCTGATTAACCAAATACAAGACCTGAAGGAAAGGGAAATTTTTCAACAAGGAGCAACACTACATGACGTTCATCATTACACCATCAGTTACATTCTTCTATGCGCACTACTTGCAGGATGCAGCTACTATACCTATTTGAGATGCAAGCATACCCGAAATCAGTTGTCCATATCTCCTCCAATACCAGCAGCACGCTCCCATATGACGATCAACGAAGACTTTGTGTTGCATAGCAACCCAAGGGAGCAGGATGAACAATTACCTACGAATTAGATTATCGTACATATATACATGCTTACCTACAGAAAGAAAATAATTCATTTCTCACAGTAAAGCTTCTAAATCTCACATTTCGTCTGAGGGAATACTGTTCATGCGCAAGTAATAAAATATCACTTGCCTGCGCCTGGGAAATGCAAGCTTGCAAATTCTGACGTGAAATTGCCGCTTGCAGTTCTCATTTCCCAGCAAATTTTTATTTAAATTTTTATATAAATTGACGAGTTTTGGGGAATAAATATTCAGTATTTTTTAAAGTATCAAAGGAGTCTTTTTAATAATTATACATAGTCTGTCAAATGAATGTAAATCACTGCAAAGTAGAGTTTCAGGACCCATCCATCCAAAATTTGACAGCAATTAAGAGAAAGAAAAGATGACTACTTCTGGCTGCCTTTACGATGGATAGCCATCCCAATGATCGGTATTCTGCTGCCACCGCCCTTGCATTTCCATTACAATTCCGGAAATAAAATGAATAACCCTAATAACTTCACTGCGGAATGATAAATTACTCATTTTAATTATTACTTACTTTATTTTTATAAATACTCGGCGTTATCCTAATTCTTACGATGTCCCTGTCTGTACATAACAACTGCATCTGAAAAAATCGCCACATAAGCATACTGAAGTTGTGTACTGAAAGTCGATTATTTAGAGATGGGTAGCAGGTAGGTACAACGTGTGGTATATTAAATGAAAGGCAACACTTCAATTAATCTATATTGGGTATAAAAATGGTACAGTTGTTAATTCCCTGAAATCTTATCCTCAAACTGAAAAAATAGGCAAAAATTTCCAATTTGTCGATTTTGATCCTTTCCAACTTGGAGACCAAAAGGAGAATGGAGTTAAGATTAGAGTGAGATTTGGCCGAACGGGTTGTCTCTCGATTGACTTATCAAAGTTCCCTACAGGATGTAACGTTCAGAAGTTACAGGGTTTTCTAAGAAAACATACAAAAATATCTTAAAGTCCCGTTATCTCGGGAACCGTTACGATTATACCCCCCCCCCCCCCCCCGCACCAGCAATACAAGTTATACTTGTCTTAGCATGACTTATCCATAGCCTTTGGGTGCCGGACCACATACGGGACACCCTGTATAGACTACGCAGGCCTATTCATCAACTTTTCATTTTTAATCGTGGTAAACGCATATTCCAGATTGAAGTAGTTTCCCACACTTGTACAAGTGCAGTCAAAACTATTGAGTCCTTAAAGGAAATATTCGCTAGATTTGGACTGACTATTTTGGTTGTGACAGATAATGGTACGCAATTTAAATCCTACGAGTTTGAGCATTTTCTAAAATCTAATGGTATCATTCATAAATACTGCGCACCTTATCATCCAATTACCAAATACGAAATGGAATTGCATTACAAAATTTAAGTGGATAACCAAAAGCATATCCGTCATGTTGACCAGCGAAGGACAGAATATGAACCAAGCAATAATATAAAAATAAATTTCGAAATATGTACCTGCTACAGTATTGACTTCAAACCAAGAGAAGCGACGTGAACAGACTAAACGGACTTTGACAAATAATTAAGATAGCCTTGAGCAAATCCATACGTACGGGATGAGATACCTCCAGTTCGATCACAAACTCTCCAGTACGCCAATCTGCACGAATAAAGAAGGTTCCTGAGCGACTGACATATACATCGTTTTCTACGCGAGGAGAAAGGTGTTGAGTAAATATGTACGGAGTCCAGTGAGAGCTGCAAGCTATCATCAACATCGTACCATTGTTTTTTATTTTCTGATTAATATCATGTGTACTGATGCTTACATTTTCTGTCCTCATTTTTATTTTGTAAACTTCGTTTTTCTTCCATGCCCGTTTTTTTCTTTTTGAAAACAGGGGGAACAGGAGAAACCCATCCTAAGCACGGAGGCCATAACGGCCCATTGTACTACCCTGAATCCCATTCACCCAAACCTTCCTATTCTCTTAATGAAGCGCATCAGGTCTTGGTGAGGAAGGTTTTTCAGCTCATCCACCGATAGAAGGGGAGACCCTAGAGTATCCAGTCTGCTCCGAGCGAAGGCCGGACACTCACACAAAAAGTGTTCGGTTGTCTGAGGCTCTCCCTCCATGCATGACAGACACTCAGGGCTGTCAACAACTTTCATCCTTGTTAGATGAGCGTGAAGTGAGCTGTGGCCGGTGATGATGCCAACTACGGTTCTACATTATTTCCTTCCGAGCCCCATGAGAAAATCGGAGACATTCCCATTGGGCCCATCAAGAAACAGTTTTGTTCACTTACAAGCATTCTGCGAAGATTTTTATAGCAGAACAGGGAAGGCACGATAAGGCACCTCCCTCAGTCCACGATTCCCTTGCAGGAAAGCTTACAGAGAAGCGACGTCCGAAACGAAGCTCAGGTACCATCGCATCCCGTCGCATACCGGCCAGAGGGTTTTCCATGTCCAGCCGATAAGCCATTTAGCAATGAGAAGATCCAGTCCAGCCGTCCTCCCAACATCTCCATGAGCGCAATCTGCACACGGCCCTTTTAGCCTCTGCCTGAATGACAACATCTAGGGGTGGCAGATTGAGTAGGACCTCAAGAGTCGCAGTAGACGTATATCGCATGTAGCCCGTAATTCCCAAGCAGGTAACCCTTTGCAAGCGTCCTCGGCCACCATACACAGGAGGCATATGTGAGCATGCGTCTGACGATCGAGGTGTACATCCAATGCACAACCCTCGGTATCATGCCCCATGTGCAGCCGAAGGTTCACCTGCGTTGAGCGAAGACCCTCATAGCCGCATTAACTTTTTCCTCAACGTGCAATCCCCATGTCAGCTTCGAGTCGAGAAAGACTCCAAGGTGCTTGACATGAGGAGAGAGTTGCAGATTGTGTCCAAAAAGCTTTGGAAGAACAAAGTACCCCATCTTACGTCTTCTGGAGAAGAGCACCAAGCCGCACTTTGTTGGGTTCACTGTCATATCATGACGGGTGCACCAGTCCTCACAAATATTGAGGCCTCGCTGCATGAAGGCACAGGCAGCAGCCATCCTATGCCTGGAAATGAGCAGAGGGATGTTATCCGTATACGGTTCACATGAGAATCCCACGTTTTTCAGTACCGCGATGAGGGAGTCAACCAACATACACCAGAGTACTGGGGATAGCACGCCACCTTGCTCGCAGCCTCTCTCCACCAGTACATTGAGAGAGGTTCGGCTGCCTATATCCACAGTTAAGTATCGTCGTCTTACCATTTGGTCGATCCATCGCACAACACTGCGGTCAACACCATGTCGATGAGCAGCCTCACATAGCGACTCGGGGGTGGCCTTGTCAAAAGACCCCGCGATGTCCAGAAAGGCTCCCAAGGTAAACAGTCTACGATCCAGTCCCCGCTCAATGACAGTTACCATTGAGTGGAGAGCCGTCTCCGTAGATCTGCACCTCCGGTAAGCGTACTGTGAGGTGTTTAAGGGAGAAGCCTTTAAGGGTACTCCCTTAATATATTCGTCTACCAGACTCTCCAGGCATTTAAAAAGAAATGAGGAGCGGTTTATGTTTCGACAACTCTTCGGGTCCATGTAGGAAACCTTACTAGGCTTCACAACGAAGGCAACCCTCACTTTCCTCCACATCTCAGCGATACATGCCCTGAAAATGGAGTCGATGTATGGGGTCGGCGCCACGCTCTCAGCCTTAAGAAGGACAGGCAAAATTCCATCAGGAACCGGGGCTTTGAAGGCCGAGAAGGTTGAAATTGGCCATTTCACCTTCTCGACATCAACTATCTTGGCGGCAGTGGACCAGTCTCCATCAGTGCATAGAAGTAGCGGATAATCGGAACCTGCCTGCAGGTCTTCTTCAAGCCTGCAGTCAGGAAAATGCGTCGAGAGAAGAAGTCTACAGGCTTCCTCTTTCGATGCCGTAAAGCAGCCATCTGGTCCTCTCAGGACACTCAGCCTAGCCGACGGGTCGCTCCTGAAGAGCCTTACGGAGTACACTAAGACTGCCGTTCCACCACGGCATTGGTTTCCTTCCAATGTCAGCGCTAATGGGACAGGAAGCCCCGAAAGCCGCAGTTACAGTGGACTGCAGCCTTCCTACCGCCTTTTCCAAGGCGGCAACATTTCTGATTCTCTCAGCCGGAGAGTCGAGCGAGGAATCTAGCTCCCTGTGGTGTCTCCCCCAATCAGTCCGCTTCGGATTCTTGTATGGTTCCACCTCAATGGGGTCAGCACCCATACAGAACTCAATGTAGCGGTGATCAGAGAGAGACTCCTCTCGCGAAACCATCCAGCCGGAAAAGAGGAGAAAAGCTTCAAAGGATGCTAAGGTCACATCGATGACTTCTTGTCTTCGGCTGGTAGCAAAGGTTGGTTCGTTGCCCTGAAAACAATGTAGCGCCGATCAGAGAGAGACTCCTCTCGCGAAACCATCCAGCCGGAAAACAGGGGAAAAGCGTCAAAGGATGCTAAAGTCACATCGATGATTTCTTGTCTTCGGCTGGTAGCAAAGGTTGGTTCATTACCCAGGTCCGCTGAAGTAATAAACTCCAGCAGTTGCTCACCCCGATGGTTAGTTTTCGAGCTCCCCCAGACGATGTGATGAGCATTGGCATCACAACCAACTATGACTGCATGCCTATTAGACCTCGCAAACTTTCCCGCTCGCCTGACTTCCTCAGTAGGAGGGGGAGCAGCGGAGTCATACGGCAGATATGCGCAGACAAGAAGGAGTTCCCTACTGACTCCAGGAGAGCTTGATAGATGTAGTGTCCCTATCGCAAAAATGAGGCAGTAAGGTCACCGCAACGGCTTTTGTAGCAACAACAAAAGCTCTGGGAGTAGAACACGTGGTGTCATACAGGATTTGCGCGCCTTGCGCCTCCGTTAGACCGCGGATACGGTCCTTCCAGACCCAAGGCTCCTGCGCAATCACCACTTTTTGTTGTTGAGGTTTTGTACGCAAGTCAGCCATGCTACGTCCTAACAAAGCAGACGCCGCCTTACTGTGCTGCACGTTAATCTGTGTGAAGAGAAGTCCAGTCATATGGATTACTTCCCTACGCCCTTCTTCTTCGTGAGCAAGGAGAATTTAACCTTGCCCATGTGAAGATGCGCCCACATCGAAAGACCCTCCAGCGCCTCAGAAGCCTTCTTGTCGATCCCCAGAATCAATAAGGTCCCCTTTTCCCCTTTCGGATTTTGGATCTCGAACCGCCTGAAGATTTCCCGGACATCCCGACTGTGGCTGGTATTTTCAGGAATCCAAACCAGAGGATCGAATTCACTGGCCTGCTTTAAGACGAACCGAGTTCCATAAAGCTCCTTAAGGTCACAACCGGCCGCCTCAGCCAGTTCAGCGAACTCTCGTCCTCACAATTGATCCAGATGGACCCATCGCGAATAGAGAATCCGCCAAACATTATTGCTACAGCTGATTGCCTCCCGATCGCATCCCATATACCGCCCTGAAAGGCAGAAATTTGGCTGTCGGTTAGAGGAGTATCTGGGTCGCTCGCGCACACGACCACACGAAGAGCCTGCTTAGCAGCCTGCGAAAAGCCGGCCGCTTTATGTCCCCCCGCGTGACCCAGGGATGACCCAGGAACCCCTTCTAAAGGGTGACGCCCCGTCTGTTGAGCGTTGGGAGGGGGTCCGCTGAGGTTACCTCCAGCAGACTTCTTCTTCAACTTGGTGCTGTTACCCTCCTGCTCGCCAGATCCGTCTGATCGGACGGGCATGGTTCTATGGGTCGTTACACCCACATCACCAGCAACGCTATCAGAAATATCGGTGGGAGGCTGAATAGAAGGGTCAAGACCAGGAGAGGTGCTCTCTCCTGCCTTCTCCCTCTTCCTTCTCCTTTTTTCCGCACCGGATCTATACTTCTTCGCAGTGCTCAGGAGGCTCACTACCACTTTTCCCTGCCTTCCCAGCCGGACCACTGGCCACCTGCGAACAGAGACAAGGAGAAGGCCCAGGGACGGCATTAGCCATCTGCCTAGCTCTTCTCCTTTTCTTCCTCTCAGCTTTGCCTACACTCCTGCGTCGGGAGGTCAGGCTTCGATTGCCACCATCAGCGTCTTTCGACTCTGAGCTTACACCATCAGCTAACCCGCCCGAGTTGAGTTGCTCTGCCGTTTGAGGAGCATGAGTGATCTCCATGGAAGTCACACCGCCCTCATCAGCCGAGCTCCCCTAAAGGAGGAGAGTTTCCATGGATGCCGAGATCTCATGGATAAAATTCCCCGATTCCTGAGGCATTCGTGGATTCTCAACACACTTACTAGAAGTGGATCTACCATCGTCCAAAAGATTAGTCATTTTTGGTCCCACGAGTAGCGGAGAAAGACTGCCACCTACGGCAGAGATCCGCACTACCACAGGCTAATTCAAACTGGAGGTCGACTGGTATCCAGAGTTCGCATACTATCGACTGAGCACCCCCTCAGCAATGCAGCTCTCGGCGTATGCCGTTCCACCTTGGCTTGGGCTGGGACTAGCTTTTAGCACACTAATCAGTGTCAATCCCACCGAACAGCGGTTTGCACCTCGCACTACGTGGAAGTAGCACACTGCAAGGCCAACACCTTCACTTCACCCAACTCTGGGCTGACAGAATAGCAGGATCCGTTACTCACAGAGAAGATAGCTCTGTCTGATGTTAGCCCAAAGGCCCTTAATTTCAGACGATTTTTAAATTTTGTAGAAAAAGCCCATTCGAGTTAAAAGATTTTTTATATCAACACATCATCTCAGCAAAGGAACAAACACATTGGAATTAAATTCTCAGAGCTGGAATTTTTATTCCCCAGGGAGGATTTTACAATATCAAGAAAACAAAGGCAGCCGCAAAAATGTTAGGTAACCAGATGAATATCTGCTCAGAAAGAAAAAAAAAGCATCAGGGCCTTTTGTTTAACTGTGAGGACATCAAACGTGTTTTTTCCGAAGGGTCTTAATCCACGCAGTTATATATTATAAAAACGGTTTTACATTCGGATAAAGATGCTTTTTATTAATGCTATGTTGTATGATCCATATCGGTTTCAGAATCAAAAATGATGGTTATTGTGAATTTGAAATATTTCAAGTCTGCGCAGATAACCATTGAGTTTAAAGTTTACAAACCCTGTAGTTGTTTTCATTACGATCTATATATAGGTATGTGTATCATGCATAGAACTGAAATTCCTACAAAATGTTAGTTTAATTCAAAAAAAGACCAAATCATTCATAATGAAAGACTTTGGTTTTAAAAATATAGGTAATGAGTGAAATCAGTATGGAAACTAACTTTATCGCTAGATGTAGGGGACAATAGAAGCCAAATAGGAAAAGAAGTAAACCTATATTGAAGGAGGATAAATTCGAATCTATGCAGCTGTAAATTTCTTTGGGAAGAGAAGACGCTCTAGTTTCACATTCAGGCAAAATCCCTAAAACGATTGTATTTTACATATGTTATATACGTATATATATTGTTGCAGTTTTTTTTTATTTATTTTTTATTTTTGTTACCTGACCGAGCGACTACCAGAGTAGTTTACCTAAGTTCGAGCGTTTGCGTGGAGTATGCGATCGGACGCTGAATAGCTTTACCTCGATTCCCTTATTCTTTTCTCCAGTGTATGGCGTGGTATAATAGGGCCTTGTCCGGATGCTAAACCTATGCCAAAGCATGTGTGGCTCTACCGACTAGGGCCTTTGAAGTGGGGTCTGGTACAGCGGAGATCGGGTCCCGTGTGGAAGCCTTACTGGGGGTGCTCCAAGTCATCCAAGGGTAACGTTTGCCCCTGTTTATTCCCTTTTCTCTATTTTTTTTAGTGTTGAGGTAAGCAAAGAAAAACTGCCGATAACTAGGTGTATAAGTTGATAAATAAGTCATCAGTAATTTAAATATATTTTTCTCATATTTTTATTTTCTCATAATTCGTAATTTCAAATAGTTTGGCTTAGTAGTTAAAAATATTGAGTTATCTTACTTTGTATCGTCGCGAAATTCATTTCACTCAATATTCCCACGATAATTTCAGCCAGACGAAATATGATATCAACACCTGATAACAATCGCTGGCTGAAGCACAAGAATGTGGGAATGCTGACTGAAGTGAATCTCCACAAATTATAACTTCCACCTCCGACAAATGTAATTTGAATTGTTATTGTTCTATTTAGTAATTTTTGATTTAAGTAACGTAGATGTAGAATAAAGTTATCAGTTATTATTCCAACCGCAGTAGAGCTCGCGTGTTTTATTTTCTTCCCTAACCACTTATGTACACTTTCAGGTACCATTTTTGTGAGAAGATCTACTTATATTGGTATATCGATACGAGCATCAAGTATACCCTCAACATAAAGTCAAGGTGCAACACCTTGACAATACCAAGGCAAAAAAAGACTTTTGGCTAAACACTAGGCTTTTTACTGATTTTTTATTTTAACATTTGGTTCTCTTAGGGTTTAAAAAAAAACTTCCTATTCTGACAAAAGTTACACGCTTTTTTTTCTTACTTCCAAAAAATGGTTGCGGCTTTCTAATGTTACTTTTTTTTACACTTTTGTACTAGATTTAGTTAACTTAACGACCTCTATTGGTGAAGCTATAGGTTATGAGTGGTTTATTTTGCTTAGCTTAATAATTAATTTTTCTTAGGACTTCTGAACTGGAGCTCGGGTCCTGTTTGGAAGCCTTACTTGTGGTGCTCCAAATCACCCAATGATAACGTTTGGCACTACTTATTCTCTTTTCTCTATTGTTTTTAGTGATGAGGTAAGCAAAGAAAAACTCCCGATAACTAGGTTTTTTTCTGATTTTTTTTAATAAAAATTGATTCTTTTAGGCTTTTAAAAAAAAAACTTCTTGCTTTGACAAAAACCAAACGCCTTTTTTTTCTTACTTCCAAGAAATGGCTCTCGCTTTCTAATGGTACTTTTTTTATAATTTTTGTACTAGATTTACCTAAAATTATGTAACGACCTCTATTGGTGAAGTTATAGGTTATGAGTGGTTTATTTTGCTTAGTTTAATACCTCATTTTTCTTATTCTAATTACAGGTCAACATTCTTTAATTTCTTATTTTAAGCACAAGTCTAAATTTTTAATTTCTAATATTTTAAGCACTGGTCAAACTTCCTCTTTTAGTTTTTACAAATTCATTTCTACTGCATGTTGCACTTACTTGTCTGTGGTATTTCTAATTTTTCCTATCTGTTACGATTATTATAATGGTTTTAATTTTATTTCTAATACATCTTCCTTTAGTTTTTACATTTGCCAAAATTTATCGTAGTGTCTTAGTAAACTCTGTACAGGCTTTTTATATAATTTTACTTTAAATGGTGTCAGTTTAGTCATTCCTTAATTTCTGTAAGGGTTTTTATTTAATTCACGTTACACGCTGTCCAATAAAATTCATTTTAAGTTTAATTTTCTATTTCTGTAAACCGTTCAGTTTAATACCGCTTTCCATTGATCACGTTTTATAGCAGAAGCATTCCACTTTTCTTGCAGTCCTACATCGAAATCGTTCCATTGACCTGCTCTGCTAGAAAAAGTGTTCGTCAAATAGCTCGAAAAATCAGCGGTGTTACACCGAAAAACGCACACATCTAAATGAGAAATGTCACAACTGAATGCCATTGAGCATCACATATCCATCTTCAATTATTACTCTATCAAATTCATCCGCAATCACCCACAATCTTTCAAATTATAATTTTCGTCACTCGTTATTCGTGATGTTGCTTTTTATTTCAGAAAATTACATGGATATGAGTTACTATTACATTCCCATTGCGTTAAAAGTTGTTGCATTGAACTAGTTGATTGACATCCAGTTTTCTTAAAATATTAATAAATAAAAAGATTACTCTTTTGGACTTTTTACCGGGTTAAACTTAATTTTGTTCAAGAAAGAATTTTTTGGGATTCTCCTGTATATAGCAAAAGCTAAATAATGTTCTAATTTGTTATTTCATCACACAACTCATTAATTTTTGCTGACAAGTTTCAAGTCTTGGTTTGACTCATCAGGTCCCAAATAGCGAAATTGGGTGATTTGAAAAACAAATGAAAAAATGAAAAAAAGAAGAAAGAAATGAAAAGTTTGAGAAAAATGGAAAAAAAAATGTTTATTTATTAAAAAAATGTAAAAATTTTTTTTAAAGAAGCAGATTCATTCGAAGCGAATCGAACCTGTATACGCCACGCAGTGGGCTGAAAAGTAAAAAAGAAAAAGGAAGAAGAAGAAGCGTTTCGTGTCAGCAGAAAACCTTCCACTCATCGGTGCAGCTTGGTTTTCTGCCTGCTGCAGACGCTTGAAAATATGTAGATCAAACTGATCTCTTCTCATATAAACTCACAATAAATTCTAGGTGTGAATTATATCAGGAAAAAACACTCCTAAACGAGCCCAGGAGGAAAAAATAAATAAAAAGATTACTCGTTTGGACTTCTTGTCACCAAAAATTAATAAGTTGTGTGATGAAATAATAAATTAGAACATTTTTTAGCTTTTGCTATATACCGGAGAATCCCACAAAATTCTTTCTTGAACAAAATTAAGTTTAACCCGGTAAAAAGTCCAAAAGAGTAATTTTTTTATTTATTTTTTCCTCCTGGGCTCGTATAGGAGTGTTTTTTCCTCATATAATTCACACCCAGAATTTATTCTAAGTTTATATGAGAAGAGATCAGTTTGATCTACATATTTTCAAGCGTCTGCAGCAGGCAGAAAACCAAGCTGCACCGATGAGTGGAAGGTTTTCTGCTGACACGAAACGCTTCTTCTTCTTCCTGTTTCTTCTTTACTTTTCAGCCCACTGCTTGGCGTATACAGGTTCGATTCGCTTCGAATGAATCTGCTTCTTTAAAAAAAATTTTACATTTTTTTAATAAATAAAAAATTGTTTTTTCTACTTTTCTCAAACTTTTCATTTCTTTCTTCTTTCGTGTCCCAAAGCAATCACATAGCGGAAAATCGAATAAATAACTACGCTCGAATTTCAAATATATAAATCTTTATTTCACTCAAACAAACTAACCTATCTTAATAATTTGAAACAATCTAACCCGAACCGAACGGTAACTTGACACCTCAAAGTTACAACGCGACTGAACAATTAACGGCTATTGGTGACAACTACATCCTCAACTTATTTCGCAGCTTCAACGTCAACGCAGGAGCATGCAAGGAGAAGGTCGTGGCCAAATGGGACAGCTTAGTCAAAATTGTGACAAGAAATCATCGGCTTTTTGTGATGTCCGGAAAAGCATAATTAGAAGTGAACTGCCGGAACTCGCCAACCGCGATAGGAGAACTTACGTCAACGGGTGTACTGACGATCGGAGAACACTGTCATGTGCAAATGGGAGACTTGGTGATAACCTCTGAAGATGAATCTCGCAGTAATCAAGTTCTCTGGCAACCAGTACGGTCGGAGCTACCAGCTTGGGACAGCATAACACCTCAAGCAGGATTGAAGAAAAGCACGAGATACGTTTATTGGTGGCGCATAATTTTAATCAGGCGTGGAAAGCACAAGAAGTCAACATTAAGAGAGTTCAGAGTGATATCGAGGAAGAGGAGAGCAACAGACATCAAATCCGGCCTCACCATATTCATATAGTGGCCACATCCTTCACAGGAGGTTTGGGTATAATTAGATTGACACTTATCATAGGAGTCTTCATGCACTTGAGACGGTGGAAAAAGAACCAAAATCGAATAAGCGCTAGAAGGCTGTCGACTTTAACTACGATACTGAAATCAACCAGAAAGTCGAAAATGGTACAGCTGGAGCAAGAGGATAAAGAAATTGACAACGGCATTGAACTGGTCATCCCCACAACAGCCAACTTGACCACAACTCACATACCAACCGCCGGTGGCAAATCAAATCAACCAATTTCGCTATTTGGGACCTGTTGATGAGTCAAACCAAGACTTGAAACTTGTCACCAAAAATTAATGAGTTGTGTGGTGAAATAACAAATTAGAACATTTTTTTAGCTTTTGCTATATACAGGAGAATCCCAAAAAATTCTTTCGTGAACAAAATTAAAATATTAGTGGAAATCGACATAAATTTTATATTTGTCAAATTATTTCATTAAGCTTTCACTTTTCTAAATTGGCAGCAAGGTTTATTTGTAAAATTCGATAAGTGGCTATAATTTTGGATAGAATGGTACCGGTGGACATGAGTCGGGTCCTTACTTTGGTTAGGGGTCCCGCTGGGGGGGGGGGGGGGGGGGGGGGGGGGGCTGTCCCTATTCTGTACCCCCCCCCCTCCCTTCACCTATTACGTATACATACTCTATGTATAAATAGCCACATCCTTAATAAACATCAAGGTTTAATGGCGAGAGAATTCAATTGTAACGCAAATTTACTAATAGCCGCCAGTCAGTTCTAGATTGAACTAAGAGCTACGCGACAATTCAGCGACAACCAGAATTAACAAAATATTCTTTAGTTAATACTAGTTCTAACAAAACGCTCTAGTTAATTCTAGTTTTAACTGTTTTATATTAGTTAAAACTAGAATTACCGATAGCGCTTTGTTAGAACTAGAATTTCCTAGTAAAATCGGGGTTTGACGGATTTCGTGTTTTGACTGTAACTTATATATTCTTTATTTTTGTGAATTTAAACATTTTGTTATTTAAAGAAACTTTTACTGTTTTTGTGTTTTTTTCTTTTTTTTTCTAAAAAGATATATAAACAAAACACTGGATATAATGCCATGCAATGCAACATAGATCAAATGACTCGGAAGAGTTAACAAGCAACAGAGGTGCTTATAGAGCGACAAATTCCTTTATTGGCCGCTTTGCTTACCTTGGAACAGAACCAATGCAATTATAATTAGTGTGTGCCCAAGTACAAAACAAGTGCACGGTTGAAGATGTGTGTCCTAGTGCAAAACAAGTATACAACGTTAAATGTTAAATGCGTGGGGGCAAACTATGCTCTGAACGTAGATGATAAAAAGAAACCTAACCAACCTTTTTCATTCGAAAATTATAACTGAATTTATTCTAAATAAAATCTCAAATTTATAATAAAAATATGATTAACATGCAAGTCAATATCTGTGGAAATTAATTCTTCTTCTTATTACATTAATATTAAGGCAAAAATGTAATTCAGCATAAAGTGCACTGAACTCTTTTCAAGCGTCGCTTTCTCGAGCAATGCTTGTAATATGATTATAAAGAATTGCGGTCATGAACTTGAGTTCTTTACACTTTACCTGTGACAATTTTGATGATAATTTATTTTCTTTTGATTTTAATTTAATTTTATGATTCTATACATATAAGTAATTTGATTGCTTGCAAATCTATTCTTCGGCATTAACATCCTCCCCCGCGTTGAACGGTGTTCAACTGGCTTCATCTTCAACGTTGATCACAAATTGTGAGGTCTGTAATGTCCGTGGCATCGGGACTGGTATGCTTTAGTTGGACTTTGCACCCCTTTTCCATTTGGTGTAGATTCGGAGGGCTGCTACGACTAATCCTACTGCAAGAGAAGAGTAGCCTAACGTGAATTGGTGGATGTCAATTGAATGTATCTGGTTTGGTAATATCTCTTCATTCTTGATTTCTTGGAGACTGCTCTCTAACTCTTGGAATTTCTTCGAATGCTCGACAGCTTGCGATTTGAGGTGATGTATCAGTGGAAAGTGCTCCGGTTCAACAAAGTTCGTGAGACTATCTGTTGGTGTGAATGATAATCTTGTGGACTGTTGATAAACATTATGAGCTCGTGCTGTTAGGAATTCTTGTTTGATTTCGCAATCTCTTTGCATTTTCAAAATCCCGCCTCCTTCTACTGATTTCTGAACCATGGTAGTTCCACAAACGACATTTATAATGGTGGGTGTTCTTACGGTGTATATTCACTGATTGGGATTATATAGTTGAATCCACTTGGGAAATTTCTCTGCATTTGTGATCTCGCAACTTTCTGAAAGAGGTGAGCGAGTTGTAAGATTGATCTCACACGTGCTGATGTTTGCTCCTCTTCGATAAAGTGGATGTCTTTGCTTACAGATGTAGTCAGTTTCATCTATGGTCATACATATTCTGAATTCTTGCACGTTGAGTGGATAATATTTATCTCTGTGAAGATTTGTAACTAAGAACTCAGCTAATGGTCTAATGGCCATAAATGTATTGTTGACCAGTACTGGGACCGGAATGATGTGGAATAATTCGAACTCCTCTAAGGCAAATAGCGGTAATCTTATTCGAAAAATTACATATTTGGTTGTTGCGCGACCCTCCACTTTCATTAGATTATAGAGGTGCAAGATGTTATTTTGTTTCGAGGGTATGCGGAGGTTGGATGACAAATTATCCTTGATTATTATCAACTCTTTATTTCATTGGCTTGGAGTTAGTAGTTGTGGGTTAAATTTTCCATGATGGGTGTCTATCAGAGCCTCTAAGATTGACTCGTGGGTGCGTTGATAGTTTAGTGATATTAATGCTGCTTCAATTGCTAACGTTGAAAATAGTTGTGGCAAAAACTGTTGTTGCAAGACGTCAGTGAAGATGTTGATTTCATCCAGTTGAATTGTTTGTTAACTTCTCTAAGTTGATTGTAAAATGCCTCCTCGTCATGTTTTAATACATTTATAGTGGAGTCTACTATGGTGGTTTGATTTTTGATCAACTCAAGCAGATGAGCTTCATTTCCCTTTATGTTGTCAATTGTTGATGATAGTTTCTCTGCATAGTCGGAATCGAGAACACCGAATAATGCACTAGCAACATTTCCCACGATATTTAGTGGAGCTCGTTTCCCTCGCTTCAACTGGTTTGTGGAGAGTAGAAGCTCGTTGCCATTAGAGAGTTGTCCCTTGAGTCGCATCATTTGTTTCAGTAAACTATTACACCGAGACTTGTCAGTCAGTAAATTTCATCTCTAGTTGGTAAATGCTCCTATTAATATATTTAAATTCCTTCCGACAATTTTCTAAGTCGTAATAAACAACAAGGTTCCACTCGTTAGAGGTGAGATGAACAGACCCTAGGCTCTAAAAGTGTATACCAGGTTGTGAGTCAAAGGGAGTGAGTTCGATCAAAGGCGTTCCAATCACTGCCATGATTAAGCATGTAAGAAGCATCAGGCTTAAGCTTGGACGTGAGGAGATCCTTGTCCGCTGAGGTTTTGTCTCGTATTCAGTAGTCTCCTGGTCCTCAGTTATGTTGTTGCTGTGTGTAATCGAGCTCTCGTCTTGGACGTTCATGGGGGTCTTCTGAAGATGCCTGAGACCGTTTTAATGTCAGAAACACGTACTAAACCATCGTTGCCCTTTATTGCATTTGTTATTCCTCCAAGTTGCTATTTTAAAGGAGGTAAATTGTCTTCCTTGATTAAGACCATCATCCCTGGGTGAGCATTCCTTCCCTGTTGTTTTAAATTGTGCCTATGTTGCAGCTCGCTTAAATATTCGTTTGAGCAGCGACGCCAAAACTCTTGTCTAATGTGAGCCACCAGTTTCCTCTGCTTTATAAGGCTGATGGGTTGAGAACTTGCCTGGAGCTCGACAATTGCTGTAAGTGGGTCACCAATTTGGAAATGGCCTGGATTTAGAGCGGCAAGATCATTTGGATCTAATGATAATGGCGTAATTGGCCTTGAGTTTAAGATTGCTCCGATTTCGGCTGTGACTGTTGATAGTTCTTCATATGTCAAGGAGGCAGACGCTACGCATCTTTTTAGCAAGGATTTGGCTGACTTCACTGCTGCCTCCCACAATCCACCAAAATGAGGGGCACGTAGAGGTATGAACTTGAAGTTAATTCCCTTTGATTCGCATAATTCGATGATCTTTCTTTGGCCTCTTTCGTTGTATATCGCATTCTGCAGTTCCTTCAATTGGTTGTTTGCACCAACAAGGTTTGTTGCGTTATCACAGCTCAAAGTTTGACAGTGTCCGCGTCTAGCAATAAATCGTTTGAGGGAACCAAAGAAACTTTCAGTAGAGAGGTCGCTGACTATTTCGAGATGTAGTGCCTTGGTCGCAAAACAGCAGAATACTGCTATATAAGACTTTTAATGTTTTCCTCTTATTTTATAATGCGTATAAATCCCGTCCGCAAAAGTCAACCCCTGTAGTTTTTGAAAGGTCTTGCAGCTTGTACTCTTGTTGGTGGCAGATTTCCCATAAACTGGAGTCATTAGGTTTGGCTTGGAATACACTGTTGCACTATTGATCTGGCAATTGTCTTTCCCTTTATGGGCCAAAACCTTTGCCTTGTTGTTGCGAGCAGCGCCTGAGGTTCAATGTGGAGATTGCTGAGGTGAATGTCTATCATTAGGAGCTTCGTTAATTGATGCTCATATGGTAGGAGTGCAGGATGTTTTGCTTCATACGATATATTTGCGTTTTCTTATCTACTGCCAACTCTAATGATATCTCTTTCATCAAGATAGGGTGCTAGGCTACTTAAAGAGCTGGTGACATCAACACGCTTAGTTGTCTGCAACTTATTTAAGTCTCTCTTGAAGCTATATTGCTGGATTTGGGATAAAATTAACAATAAGGCTTCATTTAATTCTTCAGTAGTCAAGATACTAGCCTGAGTCCCTTCACGCCGTTTTATTAATAGTGTAAATTTCAGGCGATTATTCTCTGCAACCGTTTAAATGAGTTGTTGTGCTTTATGTCCATAATCTATGACAGTTGTAGTGCAGACGTAGTTAGAGCTACTTTAGGTTTCTTTTTCTCTAAATCGGTAGGCTGTTTGCACAAGCGTTCAGGCCAGATTGTTTCCGTGTCATGTAGAAACATTGGACCGTAAAACAGAGGTTACACTGAGCTAATCTGTCTGCAGGAATTCCTCTCGAAACTATGTGTGCTGGATTTGCTATGATATATACTGCTGCTCCGTAAGCTGCTTCCGAGGCATCTGAGAATGCGTGAATTTGAAGTATCTTTGTAGCTTTGCCTGATGCAATGTGTCATGGAATTTTTGTATCATTGAGTGCTTTCAATTTTTCCCACAATTTAAGCCAGCTCGTATGCATTTCCATGGGTATTGCTGCCTCCCAGTCAAGTTTCAAGGTCCAGATTTTCTTGATAAACAGTTTTGCAGTTATAACGACAGGACCCATGTATCCAAGAGGATCAAAGATGTGTGCGATATCGGATAGTATCGTTCTTTTCGTGACTCTCTTCGTTTCTTTCCATGATGTTTTGATAGAAAACATGTCGGATTTGGGTAGCCAAGTGAGTCCCAATGTTTTTATGAATCCTTCCAGGGTTGTCGTTGAGATCTAGTTCTAGCTCAATGTCTTCTTGAGGCACATTTTCAAGCAATTTGGGGTGGTTGGAACACCATTTGCGTAGATTGAAACTAGCAAACTAGCTGATTGAAGGATATGCTTTAATTTTTGTTGAATCTCGATAGCTTCAATTAGCTGGTTGGATCCAGTCATGACATCATCGACATAGAAATCCCTTTTTAACACTTGAGATCCTAGAGGATGAGTTAGGGCCATTTCGTTAGCTAGATGCTCTAAGCATTTCGTTGCCAGAAATGGTGCTGTTGTTAGTCCATACGTGACCGTACTGAGGTTGTAGTGTTTGAGTGGCTGAGCTTGGTTTTCCCTCCACAAGATTAGTTGATATTTTTGATCCTCTTCAGCTAGCAGGACTTGTCTATACATCTTCTCGATGTCTGCTGTGAATACAAACTTCGGAAATCTGAATCGAATGAGGATGGAAAATAGCTCATCTTGAATTGTTGGTCCCTTGCAGAGCACTTGGTTTAGGGACACGTTGGATGATGTTTGAGCTGAGCCATCAAATACTACACGAAGTTTTGTAGTGCTGCTATCCAATTTAGTAACACAGTGATGTGGGAGGAAGTAATGTGGACTACCGATCTCAGTTGGGTTTACTTCCTTCATATGCCCTAAAGCTTCATATTCACGCATGAACTGCACGTATTGTTCTTTTATTTCTGGGTGCCTGCTGAATTTTCTTTCTAGAGAAAGGAGCCTGTTGCGAGCGATGTTCTCTGAGTTCCCCAATGCCTTGGGATCGTTTAAAAGCGGTAGCTTGACTATGAATCTTCCTTCATTGTTTCTTGTAATGTGTTGATAGAAATGGTTAACACATTTTTGTTCTGCTGTAGTGAAATTTTCACTTTCATCAGATGATTCAATCTCTTCCAATTTTCAAAATCTCGGTGCAGATTCCACAAGAAGCATATGGAGATCTTTCTCCAATAAAACGTCCAGCTACTACCCCATCCGAAAAGTGTGTTTTGAAGTGTTGGCATATTTTTGCCTAATTTTATTTGACCGACTGACAGTATGTCATAATAGATGTCTGCACCGAGGAGTAGATCAATAGGACCAGGGCGGTTGAATTCTGGATCAGCTAGATGTATATTCTCTGGAATCTGCCATGGCTTAGTGTTTATCAATTGGTCCTGGTTGATGAGACGTTATCTTGGATAGTATGAACGCTTCTATTCGTGTCGAGTAATTATTCATCTTTGACTTCAGTTGCAAGTTTACTCTATGCTGAGCCTTTAGCTTACTTTCTCCTATGCCCTGAATGCACATTGTTTCAGAGCTTCGATTTAATTTTAGTTTTCTTACGAGATTCTCAGTTATGAAACTTAACTGAGAGCCAGAGTCGAGAATGGCCCGACATTGACTAACATTACCGCCCGTTGCTGCTTATCTCAACTATGACTGTACCTAGTATTACACTGGTTTTATTGAAATTTGATGATTGCGCTGCTGTCAAAGTAGTTGGATCTCGGTGGGTACCAGTATTGAAATCTGCTTGAGATGGCGACGCGCCTTTGTGTTCGGTTTGCTGCAATCCACTGTTAAGGTTGATAGCTCGTGATTTAACCCTTGACGAGTTGACCTGATTCTTGGTACTATATTCTGGGCTGTCGACATGTACCAATGTGTTATGTTTCTTGGCACATTTACAGAAATTTCTGGCTGTACATTTGTCAGCTGAATGATCATTCTTCAGGCAGTTTATACACAGTTTGTTTCTCTTGACTGAGTTCAACCTATCGAGAGGTGATAGTGCTAAAAATTCCTTGCAAAAGTACAGAGGATGATTCTTCTTGCAAATGATGCAGCCTTGTGCTCTTATCTTTGATGTAAGCGTTGGCCTTGAATATTTATAACTTGATTTATTGGCTGAGTATTCGAGGAACGCTGAGTGTTTTTCTCTCCCCAATGCTTCTAATGCCTGAAATCGCCTCTCTAAGAATGCCATGAGTCCTTGAATGGTCGGTAGTTATCGTGGAGAACTCAGCGATGACTCGTAAAGAGAGTGAGTTATCTTGTCGAGTTTCTTTATCAAGAAATGTACCAGAAGTGGGTCCCAGGTATCAATAGATATGCCAATATTTTTAAGCCCATGAAGACAATCCTTGGTGGTGTCATGCAGAGTCTTAATTGATGATGTGGAATGAGGCTGTGTTATTGCCTGATCCAATATTTTGTTGAAGAAGGCTGTGGACAATGATCTTTTGTTGTTGTAAGCGTGTAGTCAGGATTTCCCAAGCTGCGGAATAGTTGGCGTCGGTCGCCGGAAGATGTTGGATTAATTATTTTGCCTCACCGCTTAGATTGACTGTCAGATAGAACATTTTCTGTGCGTCGCTTATTTCTTGTGGATGGATCAGCTGTACGAATAGATCATGAAAATGTGACCATCTGACGTAAGTTCCATCAAATGTAGGCAGCGTTATTTGGGGAAGTTTTAAGTATGGATGAATGCTCTTCTCAGGATTGTTGACTGTGCTTGAAACTTCTAACCTTTCGTGTAGGTTTATTAAGATCTCTTGGACCCAGTCAGCAAGCTAATTGTACAGTTCCTGAGTGTAGTCAAGTGGCGGATTGCTTGTAGTCTCCCAAATAATCTCGTCATTTGTAGTTATATCAATCCATGACCTCTGAATTAATTGTAATTTAAGGTTGCAATAGATTTTCGACATTTCGCCTTCCTTGTTGGCAATTTCTTGAAGATGCCTTGTTAAACTGCTCATCATTCGATATTGTTTTCTGACTAGTTTGGTTGCTTTATCCGTGTTATTATTTTCCTTTATGGAGACTGGTGAGTTTTCGTACACCTTAAATTCGGGTTTGTTTGACTGCTGGGTGGTTAAGGGAGTTTCTTCACTAGTTGCTGCTGATGAGCCTGGATCATTCCTGCCGTCTTCTGAAACAGTCGCTGGTTCTTCCTTTAGCATCTGTTTACAGGCCTCATATATTTAGCTGTGACAATTTTGATGATATTTTATTTTCTTTTGATTTAAATTTAATTTTATTATTCTATACATATAAGTAATTTGATTACTTGCAAATCTATTCTTCGGCATTAACAAGAGGTAGCCTCGGTATTTGTTCTGATTTGCAAATTGGCATCACTTCACCTTGTAGAGGGGTACGCTTGTTCATCGACGCTCCTTAAAACGCAATCAAAAGAAGAACTACCGTCATATGAGGAAATAATCAACTTATATGTTAACTTGCCCAAAAGCGTTCATACCTAAAATATCCTTCCTTAGCCTTTATAGCATTTGATAAGCGCTTTTCCAGTTCTCCCCGATAACTTTTTCAAATTCCTCCGTTTCTAACTGCTTAACATCCTCTAATTTGAAGGTTGTATTTCTGGAACCAACCCTGGATTTAATCATAGATCAAATTTTTTGTACTTAATTCGGAGTGATACGGTGGTAGACGTGGAACTTTATTCCCGTAACTCCGAGTCAGATCATGCACTATATGCATTCTTGTACTGTGTATTTTAATCAAATTATACAGCTGAGGCTTGAGCCTTTTTTCTCTCAAAATGTAGCCATTGCTACATTTTATCTTTAGGCAGATGTAGATTAGACTAGATTTATGAAGGGGTGTGTAGGCGTTAGCCTTGCTATCACTGGGACCTGAAAGATCTCTTGCAAGTCCCCGTTGCATTTACTCCATTTCTAGGTTCAGACTGTTAATAAAGTCTAGAACCATTCTAGGATTGAGGCTCCACACATAGGTTGGTTGAGGAAGCGATTGTTCGAGGTGGAGTAGTCTCCGCCAAGCCAATGCTTCGCCGTTGCAGAGCAAGTGCTCCGCGGTTTCGTGAGAATCCTGACAGAGACGGCAGGATGAATGCTCACCCAAGCTCAGAACAGTAATCATGTTGAGTTTGTTCTTCTAAGGAGTAGAAGTTCTTTTCTTTTTCCGCCAGAGGTGTCGATATACTTTTTTGCCTGACGATGTCCTTGTAGCCTTTCCAAACACGGAGATTTTTCTTTATTCTCCCAGTCTTTTAGGGCAACTCGGAAGTAACACTTTGAAGGACTACAAAATGGCTCTGGTCGGACAAACTGAGTTTCCGCTCCTCTCTTGGCTAGCGCCATCAGCAATTTCATTGCCTTTCTGCCCTCATGTCCAAGTACCCATATGAGGATAACTTTGTTTCTCCTTGATAAGGTTTTGAGGGTTTGTAGACATTCCCCGACTATCCCTGACTTAACAGTGTAGGAATTGAAGGCCTTGAGGGCAGCTTGACTGTCCGAGAGGATATTAATTTTAGAACCATTTTTGGCTCTTTTAATGCAGGTATTGAGACATTCTATTATGGCCAATTCCTCGGCTTGGAATACGGTAGGAGTAGAGCCCAGAGCTTTTGATGTATGGGATTTGGGGCCGTATACGCCCAGTCCGACTCCATTGCTCGTTTTTGAATCATTTGTATACCACACCATGACTATGAATCTTTATTCATTGTTTCCTTTAATGTATTGATAGAAATGGTTAACAATTTTTGTTCTGCTGTAGTAAAATTTTCGCTTTCATCAGATGATTCAATCTTTTCCAATTTTCAAAATCGCTCTAACTGGTCTTCTGTGGATTCGGTGCAGATTCCACAAGAAGCATATGGAGATCTTTCTCCAATAAAACGTCCAGCTACTACCCATCCGAAAAGTGTGTTTTGAATTATTGGGATATTTTTGCCTAATTTTATTTGACCGACTGATAGTATGTCATAATAGATGTCTGCACCGAGGAGTAGATCTATAGGACCAGGGCGGTTGAATTCTGGATCAGCTAGCTGTAAATTCTCTGGAATACGCCATGGCTTAGTGTTTAGTAATTGGTCTGGTTGATGAGACGTTCTGGATAGTATGAACGCTTCTATTCGTGTCGAGTAGTTGTTCATCTTTGACTTCAGTTGCAAGTTTACTCTATGCTGAGCCTTTATCTTACTTTCTCCTATGCCCTGAATGCACATTGTTTCAGAGCTTCGATTTAATTTTAGTTTTCTTACCAGATTCTCAGTTATGAAACTTAACTGAAAGCCAGAGTCGATAATGGCCCGACATTGACTAACATTACCGCCGTTGCTGCTTATCTGAACCAAGTATTACACTAGTTTTATTGAAATTTGATGATTGCGCTGCTGTCAAAATAGTTGGTTCTCGGTTGGTACCAGTATTGAAATCTGCTAGAGATGGCGACCCGCCTTTGTGTTCAGTTTGCTGCAATCCAATATTAAGGTTGATAGCTCGTGACTTAACCCTAGACGAGTTGACCTGATTCTATGTACTAGATTCTGGGCTGTCGACATGTACCAATGTGTTATGTTTCTTGGCACATTTACAGCAATTTCTGGCTGTATATTTGTCAGCTGAATGATCACTCTTCAGGCAGTTTATACACAGTTTGTTTGTCTTCACTGAGTTCAACCTATTGAGAGGTGATAGTGCTAAGAATTCCTTGCAAAAGTACAGAGGATGATTCTACTTGCAAATGATGCAGCCTTGTGCTCTTATTGTTGAACTCAGCGATGACTAGTAAAGAGCGTGAGCTATCTTGTCGAGTTTCTTTATCAATAAATGTATCAGAAGTGGGTCCCAGGTATCAATAGATATGCCAATATTTTTAAACCCATGAAGACATTCCTTGGTGATGTCATGCAGAGTCTTAATTGATGATGTGGAATGAGGCTGTGTTATTGCCTGATCCAATATTTTGTTGAAGAAGGCTGTGGACAATGATCTTTTGTTGTTGTAGCGTATAGTCAGGATTTCCCAAGCTGCGGAATAGTTGGCGTCGGTCGCCGGAAGATGTTGGATTAATTATTTTGCCTCACCGCTTAGATTGACTGTCAGATAGAACATTTTCTGTGCGTCGCTTATTTCTTGTGGATGGATCAGCTGTACGAATAGATCATGAAAATGTGACCATCTGACGTAAGTTCCATCAAATGTAGGCAGCGTTATTTGGGGAAGTTTTAAGTATGGATGAATGCTCTTCTCAGGATTGTTGACTGTGCTTGAAACTTCTAACCTTTCGTGTAGGTTTATTAAGATCTCTTGGACCCAGTCAGCAAGCTAATTGTACAGTTCCTGAGTGTAGTCAAGTGGCGGATTGCTTGTAGTCTCCCAAATAATCTCGTCATTTGTAGTTATATCAATCCATGACCTCTGAATTAATTGTAATTTAAGGTTGCAATAGATTTTCGACATTTCGCCTTCCTTGTTGGCAATTTCTTGAAGATGCCTTGTTAAACTGCTCATCATTCGATATTGTTTTCTGACTAGTTTGGTTGCTTTATCCGTGTTATTATTTTCCTTTATGGAGACTGGTGAGTTTTCGTACACCTTAAATTCGGGTTTGTTTGACTGCTGGGTGGTTAAGGGAGTTTCTTCACTAGTTGCTGCTGATGAGCCTGGATCATTCCTGCCGTCTTCTGAAACAGTCGCTGGTTCTTCCTTTAGCATCTGTTTACAGGCCTCATATATTTAGCTGTGACAATTTTGATGATATTTTATTTTCTTTTGATTTAAATTTAATTTTATTATTCTATACATATAAGTAATTTGATTACTTGCAAATCTATTCTTCGGCATTAACAAGAGGTAGCCTTGGTATTTGTTCTGATTTGCAAATTGGCATCACTTCACCTTGTAGAGGGGTACGCTTGTTCATCGACGCTCCTTAAAACGCAATCAAAAGAAGAACTACCGTCATATGAGGAAATAATCAACTTATATGTTAACTTGCCCAAAAGCGTTCATACCTAAAATATCCTTCCTTAGCCTTTATAGCATTTGATAAGCGCTTTTCCAGTTCTCCCCGATAACTTTTTCAAATTCCTCCGTTTCTAACTGCTTAACATCCTCTAATTTGAAGGTTGTATTTCTGGAACCAACCCTGGATTTAATCATAGATCAAATTTTTTGTACTTAATTCGGAGTGATACGGTGGTAGACGTGGAACTTTATTCCCGTAACTCCGAGTCAGATCATGCACTATATGCATTCTTGTACTGTGTATTTTAATCAAATTATACAGCTGTGGCTTGAGCCTTTTTTCTCTCAAAATGTAGCCATTGCTACATTTTATCTTTAGGCAGATGTAGATTAGACTAGATTTATGAAGGGGTGTGTAGGCGTTAGCCTTGCTATCACTGCGACCTGAAAGGTCTCTTGCAAGTCCCCGTTGCATTTACTCCATTTCTAGGTTCAGACTGTTAATAAAGTCTAGAACCATTCTAGGATTGAGGCTCCACACATAGGTTGGTTGAGGAAGCGATTGTTCGAGGTGGAGTAGTCTCCGCCAAGCCAATGCTTCGCCGTTGCAGAGCAAGTGCTCCGCGGTTTCGTGAGAATCCTGACAGAGACGGCAGGATGAATGCTCACCCAAGCTCAGAACAGTAATCATGTTGAGTTTGTTCTTCTAAGGAGTAGAAGTTCTTTTCTTTTTCCGCCAGAGGTGTCGATATACTTTTTTGCCTGACGATGTCCTTGTAGCCTTTCCAAACACGGAGATTTTTCTTTATTCTCCCAGTCTTTTAGGGCAACTCGGAAGTAACACTTTGAAGGACTACAAAATGGCTCTGGTCGGACAAACTGAGTTTCCGCTCCTCTCTTGGCTAGCGCCATCAGCAATTTCATTGCCTTTCTGCCCTCATGTCCAAGTACCCATATGAGGATAACTTTGTTTCTCCTTGATAAGGTTTTGAGGGTTTGTAGACATTCCCCGACTATCCCTGACTTAACAGTGTAGGAATTGAAGGCCTTGAGGGCAGCTTGACTGTCCGAGAGGATATTAATTTTAGAACCATTTTTGGCTCTTTTAATGCAGGTATTGAGACATTCTATTATGGCCAATTCCTCGGCTTGGAATACGGTAGGAGTAGAGCCCAGAGCTTTTGATGTATGGGATTTGGGGCCGTATACGCCCAGTCCGACTCCATTGCTCGTTTTTGAATCATTTGTATACCACACCATGACTATGAATCTTTATTCATTGTTTCCTTTAATGTATTGATAGAAATGGTTAACAATTTTTGTTCTGCTGTAGTAAAATTTTCGCTTTCATCAGATGATTCAATCTTTTCCAATTTTCAAAATCGCTCTAACTGGTCTTCTGTGGATTCGGTGCAGATTCCACAAGAAGCATATGGAGATCTTTCTCCAATAAAACGTCCAGCTACTACCCATCCGAAAAGTGTGTTTTGAATTATTGGGATATTTTTGCCTAATTTTATTTGACCGACTGATAGTATGTCATAATAGATGTCTGCACCGAGGAGTAGATCTATAGGACCAGGGCGGTTGAATTCTGGATCAGCTAGCTGTAAATTCTCTGGAATACGCCATGGCTTAGTGTTTAGTAATTGGTCTGGTTGATGAGACGTTCTGGATAGTATGAACGCTTCTATTCGTGTCGAGTAGTTGTTCATCTTTGACTTCAGTTGCAAGTTTACTCTATGCTGAGCCTTTATCTTACTTTCTCCTATGCCCTGAATGCACATTGTTTCAGAGCTTCGATTTAATTTTAGTTTTCTTACCAGATTCTCAGTTATGAAACTTAACTGAAAGCCAGAGTCGATAATGGCCCGACATTGACTAACATTACCGCCGTTGCTGCTTATCTGAACCAAGTATTACACTAGTTTTATTGAAATTTGATGATTGCGCTGCTGTCAAAATAGTTGGTTCTCGGTTGGTACCAGTATTGAAATCTGCTAGAGATGGCGACCCGCCTTTGTGTTCAGTTTGCTGCAATCCAATATTAAGGTTGATAGCTCGTGACTTAACCCTAGACGAGTTGACCTGATTCTATGTACTAGATTCTGGGCTGTCGACATGTACCAATGTGTTATGTTTCTTGGCACATTTACAGCAATTTCTGGCTGTATATTTGTCAGCTGAATGATCACTCTTCAGGCAGTTTATACACAGTTTGTTTGTCTTGACTGAGTTCAACCTATTGAGAGGTGATAGTGCTAAGAATTCCTTGCAAAAGTACAGAGGATGATTCTACTTGCAAATGATGCAGCCTTGTGCTCTTATTGTTGAACTCAGCGATGACTAGTAAAGAGCGTGAGCTATCTTGTCGAGTTTCTTTATCAATAAATGTATCAGAAGTGGGTCCCAGGTATCAATAGATATGCCAATATTTTTAAACCCATGAAGACATTCCTTGGTGATGTCATGCAGAGTCTTAATTGATGATGTGGAATGAGGCTGTGTTATTGCCTGATCCAATATTTTGTTGAAGAAGGCTGTGGACAATGATCTTTTGTTGTTGTAGCGTGTAGTCAGGATTTCCCAAGCTGCGGAATAGTTGGCGTCGGTCGCCGGAAGATGTTGGATTAATTATTTTGCCTCACCGCTTAGATTGACTGTCAGATAGAACATTTTCTGTGCGTCGCTTATTTCTTGTGGATGGATCAGCTGTACGAATAGATCATGAAAATGTGACCATCTGACGTAAGTTCCATCAAATGTAGGCAGCGTTATTTGGGGAAGTTTTAAGTATGGATGAATGCTCTTCTCAGGATTGTTGACTGTGCTTGAAACTTCTAACCTTTCGTGTAGGTTTATTAAGATCTCTTGGACCCAGTCAGCAAGCTAATTGTACAGTTCCTGAGTGTAGTCAAGTGGCGGATTGCTTGTAGTCTCCCAAATAATCTCGTCATTTGTAGTTATATCAATCCATGACCTCTGAATTAATTGTAATTTAAGGTTGCAATAGATTTTCGACATTTCGCCTTCCTTGTTGGCAATTTCTTGAAGATGCCTTGTTAAACTGCTCATCATTCGATATTGTTTTCTGACTAGTTTGGTTGCTTTATCCGTGTTATTATTTTCCTTTATGGAGACTGGTGAGTTTTCGTACACCTTAAATTCGGGTTTGTTTGACTGCTGGGTGGTTAAGGGAGTTTCTTCACTAGTTGCTGCTGATGAGCCTGGATCATTCCTGCCGTCTTCTGAAACAGTCGCTGGTTCTTCCTTTAGCATCTGTTTACAGGCCTCATATATTTAGCTGTGACAATTTTGATGATATTTTATTTTCTTTTGATTTAAATTTAATTTTATTATTCTATACATATAAGTAATTTGATTACTTGCAAATCTATTCTTCGGCATTAACAAGAGGTAGCCTTGGTATTTGTTCTGATTTGCAAATTGGCATCACTTCACCTTGTAGAGGGGTACGCTTGTTCATCGACGCTCCTTAAAACGCAATCAAAAGAAGAACTACCGTCATATGAGGAAATAATCAACTTATATGTTAACTTGCCCAAAAGCGTTCATACCTAAAATATCCTTCCTTAGCCTTTATAGCATTTGATAAGCGCTTTTCCAGTTCTCCCCGATAACTTTTTCAAATTCCTCCGTTTCTAACTGCTTAACATCCTCTAATTTGAAGGTTGTATTTCTGGAACCAACCCTGGATTTAATCATAGATCAAATTTTTTGTACTTAATTCGGAGTGATACGGTGGTAGACGTGGAACTTTATTCCCGTAACTCCGAGTCAGATCATGCACTATATGCATTCTTGTACTGTGTATTTTAATCAAATTATACAGCTGAGGCTTGAGCCTTTTTTCTCTCAAAATGTAGCCATTGCTACATTTTATCGTTAGGCAGATGTAGATTAGACTAGATTTATGAAGGGGTGTGTAGGCGTTAGCCTTGCTATCACTGCGACCTGAAAGGTCTCTTGCAAGTCCCCGTTGCATTTACTCCATTTCTAGGTTCAGACTGTTAATAAAGTCTAGAACCATTCTAGGATTGAGGTTCCACACATAGGTTGGTTGAGGAAGCGATTGTTCGAGGTGGAGTAGTCTCCGCCAAGCCAATGCTTCGCCGTTGCAGAGCAAGTGCTCCGCGGTTTCGTGAGAATCCTGACAGAGACGGCAGGATGAATGCTCACCCAAGCTCAGAACAGTAATCATGTTGAGTTTGTTCTTCTAAGGAGTAGAAGTTCTTTTCTTTTTCCGCCAGAGGTGTCGATATACTTTTTTGCCTGACGATGCCCTTGCAGCCTTTCCAAACACGGAGATTTTTCTTTATTCTCCCAGTCTTTTAGGGCAACTCGGAAGTAACACTTTGAAGGACTACAAAATGGCTCTGGTCGGACAAACTGAGTTTCCGCTCCTCTCTTGGCTAGCGCCATCAGCAATTTCATTGCCTTTCTGCCCTCATGTCCAAGTACCCATATGAGGATAACTTTGTTTCTCCTTGATAAGGTTTTGAGGGTTTGTAGACATTCCCCGACTATCCCTGACTTACCAGTGTAGGAATTGAAGGCCTTGAGGGCAGCTTGACTGTCCGAGAGGATATTAATTTTAGAACCATTTTTGGCTCTTTTAATGCAGGTATTGAGACATTCTATTATGGCCAATTCCTCGGCTTGGAATACGGTAGGAGTAGAGCCCAGAGCTTTTGATGTATGGGATTTGGGGCCGTATACGCCCAGTCCGACTCCATTGCTCGTTTTTGAATCATTTGTATACCACACCATCGATCTTTGTTGGAGGGACAGTGTAGTGGAATACACTTGGAACGGTCTTACCAAATCCACCCTGAGTTTGATTATATCAGATATTGTCGTCATTTGCTCGAAACATATTTGTTTCAAGATTCTTAAATGATCAATCAAATACCCTGTCTTTAACTGTTTCTCATTTAGTGCTCTAATAGCACTGGGGAACGCTTCCTTTTTGGCCTGCAAATTTAGGGCTGGAAGGTTTAGTAAGGCTTCCTTGGCTGCTGTAGGACATGCTCTCATGGCACCAGTTATTCCTAGACAGGCAAGCCGCTGGGTTTTTTGAAGCAGAGCCTCAGCCGTTTTTTGATTTATTTTTGGTCGCCACGCGATGTCCGCATAGGTGACCATGGCTCTAACAACCGTGCTGAGCATCCATTACATTTATTACATTATTATTACATTATTTTTGGCTTCAGACACGACGAGAGAGAGATCGCACCGCTCTATCGGTCAATCTGAAAGCTTCGATCTTCTTGTAAACTGAACGATAACGGTCTTTTTGGGGTTAATGCTAAGGCCTTTGTTTACAAATCACGTCCGGACTTTGGAGAGGGCATTTTGCATGAGGTCCGATATGGCTTGATCGTGCTTGCCCCGTATTGTGCCTACAAGGTCATCCGCGTAGCCTTGCACATTAAAACCTGAACTGGTGAATTTCTTTAGCAGGTCATCAATTACGATCGACCATAGGAGTGGAGAGAGCACTCATCCTTGTGGTCAGCCTTTTGCTGTGGTGATCGTGATTGAACAGTTCCCTAGAGTTGTGGTTATCTTCCTGCTTCTAAGGATGGAGTCTATCCAGTTTACCGTGGAGCGCTCAAAGCTCAGCTCCTTCTATGTCCGCTAATTCACATGAGGCCACTTCTTTTACTTCCAGGGCTTTTTCGAGGTCTTTGAACAATTTGTGAATGGCAGTCTCGGTAGACTTGCCAGCTTGATAAGCGAACTGCTTAGAGTGAAGTGGTGATTTAATCAAAATTTCACTTCGAATGTGTAAGTGTGGGACTTTTTCCATGGACTTAAGTAAGAATGAAGAGAGGCTGATGGGTCGAAACTATTTGGCTAGACAGCTAGCCCTTTTTCCTGCTTTGGGTATAAATACCACCCTGACGTTTCTCCAGGCAGCTATAACGCAATCTTGTTTAAAAGTTGTTTTGATATGATGCACTATGAATTACTAATGTAAGCAATTTCAGTAGTGTCAGAGGTCCATGTTTTAAATGTAAGTGGCAGGGACCGTATCCCCAGCGGGAAAAATGGGCACGCCTGACTTATATAAGGTTTACTGTCAGTATTACCTGGAAACCATTAGCAATGGTACATGGATATACTGTACGTTGAACTGGCTTAGGAAAGAGGTGTAATATACTAATGCGTCGTATTTTTGAGTAGGTTCTATTTCTTTCAGGGAATAGTTAGAAAAAGCAGAGGTAATAATTTTTGATTTGTGCATTATTTAAGAAGAAGAAGTGGATAATTTTCATTTAAATGCGAATAAATGAAGTCGTGTTTATTTTCTATACCTTCCTAAGAAAGCAGGAAGAGTTTTTCCCTTTACCGCTCAGTGAAGACAGAAAAAATAACTTTCCTGTAAATTTATAATAATGTAAGAAAGTAAAGCCATAACATACATATCAAATTAACAGATACCTGCCTGCAGTGCTCTACATAAATGTCGGAAGAAATATTTCACATGAGATTTTAAAAAATTAAACAAACAAAAAGTCCTGCAATTTTACAATGTACTACTAATTTTATTCTCCCTTTGCTTGTTCGCAACAATTTAAAATGGGATACGACTGCGCATCTAGTGAAATGATCAACAGAGTTGAAATATAGTCTACCTCGGTAGCGAACGCATAATGATTACTTCTAAACCTGCTTCTTATAAGTTTATAAATTATTTTATAATATTATGGCTACATTATAGGTTATATATTTCAAAGATTTGATTTGGAGTCTTCTTCTGTTTTATTAATTTAAATAAATCATTCAGATTGGTTCTTGGATTTAATTGACTACTTTTGGATTTGGGTTTGACCTCTGAATCTTGAAGTTTTTTATACCCTAGATAATAAATCGTATGGTATACTAAGTTTGTCATTCCGTTTATAGTGTACAGAAATAATGCTAGGAGAGCAAAATGAGTTAAACACACACACATAATATTAAAAGTTATTTTAATTTTTACATATCTGTCTGTCCGTCCTCATGATAACTCGAGAACGCGTTGACTTAGCTGAAATTTTTCACCTTTTTAATATCACTAAATGGGACAAATCAGGTGAAAAAAGAGCTAGTGAGAGTAGATATTCATACAAAAATTTCATTTTTCACTATATATTTAGGCACTGCTTGGGAACGCGTTGGTGTAGTGAGTTGCAATTTTGTACACGGCTTTTTCATAAAAATAATCAGTAAAAGTGGATTAAATCGGTCTTGTCATACAAAAACTTAGCGTTTTTACGGATACTGTGAAAACGATTAGTTCTGGACATTTTTAATGTACCGAAAAGTTCAATTAGTGTGAAATCCTATGAAATTGGTCACAATAATTTTTACTGCCCGACGGACCGATCTGGAAATACATGCCAAAAACCTCTTCTAAAATCAAACTTACATAGCTGGGTGCCCATACGAAAATACATGTAGGGTATCATAACCCTAACTTTTTTCCTTGTTTAATGCATAACTAAGTTATTGTTTAATATTGGTCGACATTGCTTTAATATCAATTGTAACAGTATTGATCATTTTGGATCAGAAATATGTTATTTTAAACTACGTTGTAATAAAAAGCGCGATGTGTGAATCTTACATTGTAGTAGTAATAAAAATGTGAATATTACGGGTGTTTTTATATGCGAGACGCACTTCCGTTCTAAAGCCATCACCTATAATAGAACAAAATTCAGCTAGCGAATAAATGTCAGAAGCTTGTCGTATGATTCATCTTTTTATACTCTCGATGTAATCATAGTTTATGCTAAGTTCGATATTCCGTTTGAAACGCACTGATATAATGCTGGTAGAGATGGCTTGGACACACATACATGAATTTGAAAGTTATTTTGATTTTTGAATGTCCGTCCGTCGTCCGTCTCTCCGTCTGTGCATCTGTCCATCTGTCCGTCCATCAACACGAGAACGCGCTAATTTAGAGATTTGAAATTTCAAACACGTGCTTTAAAAAAAAAAGTAAATTTATAATCGAAAATGGGACCAAATGAACTAAATCGGGCCACTTCTTTGTAGGGTTGCCATACAAAAATTTCGTTTTTCACTATATTTTTGAAAACTGCCAGGGAACGAGTCCACATAGAGAGCTGAAATTTGATACACGGTGTTTTCATAGCAATATTAAAAAAAATCGAAAAAAAGGGACTAAATCGGAAAACCCCTTCTTGGTGTTGCCATATACAAATTTAGCTTTTTTACGTCTACCTGTGAAAACGATTAGTCCTTGATATTTCTATTTTATTGAAATGTTCTTCAGAATATAAAATCCCATAAGAATTGGCTTAATACCAATTCTAACTTTTTCAGTTTTTAGTTGTTGAAAATATAATCAATTGATATCGTAGTAACCTACGTTGCCATGTAGACTAGTTAGCTAGTAATATCTGCATGCAAAGCGTGCGAATATTATTTACACAGACGTATTATCGAAGAGTGGGGGTAGCCACATGGCAGATCTTCTATAGGAGACGCTACTGGAGCAGATCTCGTAGGGAAAGGTCGAGTGAAGCTAATACTAACATACAGTCAGGGGCGGTTCCTCATTGGAAGCAAAGGAAGCACTGCTTCCTTTGACAAAATAAAAAATCCAAACATAAAGTTTTGCTTTAAAATATTCTTAGAATATTTAAAAAAATGTATAAAATTCAAAGAAGTTTACTCCTCTGGCATCACTATTTATCAATCACGATTTATTTAAATGCTGCCAGATGTTAACAAATTCATAGCTTTTTTTAAATAACTTTTATCCGACCTTCGTGATGAATATTGTGAAATTTTAGGAATTGTTTTAGAATAGTAGTCAGTGGGCTTAATTTTTTACGTTTTTTCGGGTATTGGGGGGAGGGTGGTAACTACATTCATGGCGTTGTCCAATTTTGGCCGTGTGTAATACCAAACTGAAGCTTTTCCTGAGATTTATTGAATGGCATATTTTCTTTTGTTCTGTAAGAAACTTTATAATCGACTTTTTTCACCCGAATATCTTTAAAATGCGTAATTTTCGAAATTGTGTCCAAACGGGGGTGTAAGTTCTTGCCGGGGGCTGATTTTTCTTTTAAACGCTTCAGCATAATATTTTACATATTTAATGTGCACATTTAAATTTTCTATGTTTAACCGAAGGGTTTTGATATGAAATAAATTTTTCAGTTTTTTCGTGTAAAACGTTTTTACATGGAAGTACTTACATTAAAGTGCGATAATCTTCAAAACTATACTTACCGCAGTAAATATGCATATATTGGATAGATCATCAGTACGTTTACATGAATACTTGAAGTATGCTTGAAGTAATCCAAATATCATGATAACGCTCATTCAATGCGTAAATTTTAACTTAAGTAATTGGAAAATTAAATTCAAGAAATATTCAATTCAAGTAATTGGAAGTAATTCAATCAACCGCCCTACCTGAGCTTCAAATGGATTTCAAGCCAAGTACTCAAGTATTCATGTAAACGTACTGTATGTCCTGTTATATGAGTTTTTAGCAAAAATGTAATGATTAGAAAATAAAATATATTAAAAATTTTTTTAAATAAATAACTTTCATAAATAAATTATAGGCTAAGTAAAAAATTATCTTTGCTTTCACACAAGAAAAGTTTCATTGCAAAACTGAATCTACACAATAACAATAGTTTAAAATTATATTATCTCGTTTGACTTTAAATGTTTGAATGTTTTTTATTATAACATTTTTTTAAACATATTTGATTCATATTGTGCATAAATAAGATATTGACTATCTATAGTATTACGTACGTTTCTGTTTAATTGCCAGACAATGTAGAATTCTTGCTTTTGTTTGAGTATTCCGGCGAACTATGGTAATTGAATTCAAGAGAATGAATTAGATGATTAGATTTTTTGCGTAAGTTGTGAAACGGGATATTGAGTGAAATTTTTGTATTTGCTTAATTATGGTGCAGGCAGTATTTTCTGTGAATGTATTAAATGAAAGATATGATTGCATCGCTGATTTATTTAACGATGATAATGGCTTCGTTCTCTTTCAAGAACAATAATAAATGTGAATATTTATATTGTGTATTATTGATATTATTGACTTTGATACTTCTATAATTACTTACCTACAGTAGTAATGAAATAGACTGAAAAGCGGAGCTATAATTTACATAAAATGTATTGCTTCCGTTCTTCTGAATCCCACGAATCGCCACTGACATACACCAAGTTCACATAACAAAGTATGCTTCGACAATTCCAATCTTCAACAGCTTATTTATATAGAAAATTACAATACTATAGTACGAATTGTGTACATTACCCTGTTCAGTCCACATACATAATCCTAATCCCGCGTTGCAACTCCTATCCACCATACATCTATCAGTAAGTCCAACGATGGAAATATTCCTGCAAATATAAAAGATAGCACAAACTATCATTTCATTAAGAAAATAGTAAACGTATAATACTTATCTAATTAAGAACAATGCAAGTTCCATTCCTTCCTACAACCATCCCGTGCACCATTTTATCTGAAAAAAAAAACGTATTAATAATTAATAAATAAAATAAATAAATAGCAAACTGATCGAAAATCCGTCATACATCCCAATATTTACAATATTGAAATGTCATCAAAGCGACATTACGGTAATCAGCTGGCGTTGCCAGGACAACTCATAATAGAGCAGAGTGTAGCGGTTCACGGCGGCTATAAAAAGGCGACAAGCGGTAGCAGAATCACCCATTCCCATTTCAGAGCTTAATCCGCAGCCATTAGACTTTACTCTGAGCTTCCATAACTATCCCAACCTAAATTTTGCTCCCATCCACGTAGGAATTTACTCCTGCTGCAGAAATTTACTTCTGCTTCACCTTTATCTCACACCTAAGCAGGAATTTGCTCCTGCTGCGGAAATTTACTTTTGCTTCACCTTTATACTACACCTAAGCAGAAATTTACTCCTGCTGCAGAAATTTACTTCTGCCTCATCTTTATCCCCCACCTGAACAGGAATTTACTCCTGCTGCAGAAATCAACTTTTGCTTCATTTCCATCCTTCACCTGAGCTGTAATTTACTCCTGCTGCAGTAATTTACTTCTTCTTCATTTCCATCCTACAACTGAGCAGAAATTCAATCCTGCTGCAGAAATTTACACTTTTGCTTCATATTTTGAATTGAAGTTGATATTTTATTAAAATTGATATATTAGTGTACGATATTTGTAAGAGTTCAACTAATTGGATTATTAGGATATTTGATGAATTGAATTTTTGTGATATAGTTTTATCCATTATATACTGAATTTAAATTTTATATTTGAATTTGAAAAGTTGGGTTGTCCTTTGTAAACCGGCACCCACCTTCGCTTGAGCATAAATCTCCCAGGTCATATATTACTTAGTTACACTAATTCAACTAGCTTGACCCACCTTAATTAAGCATATCGCAAAGCATGTAAGCAAATGCAATCAGTTCTTAAGACTGACGTTACATCTTAAATATGATATGCATTTGGGTGAATACATGTTTTACTTAAAATGCAAGTAAAAGATAATATCCTCCAATTTTACAAGATTTTTCATGTACAATGCATGGTGTAACTGCATCTACCATAAATGGAACAAAAGCTAAATGTCGCATTAAATACGAGGCAGAGTATATACATACATTTTATATGGCTGA
Organism: Dioctria linearis; assembly: GCA_963930735.1. Lineage (NCBI taxonomy): Eukaryota > Metazoa > Arthropoda > Insecta > Diptera > Asilidae > Dioctria > Dioctria linearis. Next base: position 86,944,646 of record OZ005740.1, on the reverse strand, counting down.
TGAGACATTCTGTAATGCACCACAACATTTGAAAAGATGGATACGTCGACGGTTTATATTTTGTCGGATTTTTCTTGTAGAGCAGGTAAATCAAATGTATACAAAACTGATATTAAAGCAATATTTGTTCTCGGAATGCTCTGAAACATGTTGTGGTCCATTCCGGAATGATTAATCCTTTTCACAATCTTTATAATCTACTCTGGTATACCATGCAATATCTAGTTCTTGTGCCATCTATAGTCTTACTTACATCCTTAACCAGAGTTAACAGAAATGATAACGTGAGGAAGGATATACATATATACGCGACTATCAATTTTCATTAATACCTGAAACAAATATTCCATCCTCATTTCAGTTCTTAGAGCCGCATATAAGGAAGTCTCTATTATCATCTTTCTTTTTAAAATCATTTGAAGGCAAGAGCAAAACTTCAACAAACGACAATCAATGTATCATAGAGTTGCCCATAAGTAAAAGGAAAGATGTAAAAGCATCTTCGCTCACACAATTGTTTTGCAAAGTTGGTCCTGGAAACGGATGGCGTTCTTATGAAAAGGATGTTTTTCTTAATATTTGCTATAAATCTCCAGCCTGTTAAAAAGCTATGCAGATGTGGGATTTTCAATGCCACACATTACAACCATAATGCGTTGGAAAAATAAGATAATTTTGTCCCCAGGAGATAATCAAACTATTGTTAACTTATTAAAATATAAATTCGAGAGCTCGAGATTGCTAGAAAAAAGTAAGCTTTATTTTTCGATGAAATGGCTATTGAGAATGAGTTGAAGTATAATTCCCGACAACGACAATACATTATTTATGGGCTCACGGATTTTGGAATCGGATATCGTAAAGATTCTTTAGCGTCTTGAGCTCTATTATTTATGGTTAAAGGTCTTAATCTAATCGCGTAAAAATACCTTCATTAAATAGTAATAGAAGAGATTGCAGGATATGCAGTAAATAAAGTAATAAATTCTTATAATTGTTTTACTTGTAAAAAACTAGTGCTTCCTTCAAGCATAGAGGAAACTGTAAGAAATACCGCGGTATATAGAATTTTAAAAGTACCTTAAATAAGATTCGTGCACTTTACTTTAAATATTTATGTATTGTGAAATTAAAGGACGAAACTAATATTTCCAAAAAATGGAAGATATAAAGGAAGAAGTACAAATTTTGCAAGTGTCATAAACAACAAATAGTCAATTTTATGGCAAATGTTCTATATGTTTGTATGCATGTCTGTAATAAATATTTTATACAAGTAAAATCAATTAGTGCGTTACTGCCGCTTTGCGTAGCGTAGTCGTAATACGTAGTAGACTATAATCCTGACCGTAGTCACATGTAGTGGACTATTTGCTACCATCAGAAAATGCCAAAATTTAACAAAGTGAACACAAAATAGTTGTTGGAAGTGACTAGTAGTCGACAAAAAGTCACTATTTCAAAACGAACAAAAGGATCGCATGAGAATTTTAAAGAAAAACTATTAATTAAATTTTTCCTGTATTCTTACCGACTCCTGGTTTTGTGTTTTTATTTCACTAAACGCTGCAGGTTTCCTTTTATTTATTGTGTTCTCTAATCTTGTGCCCTTCAAATTTTGTTTCGTTTTTGGTTTTATTACGGACACCACTTCGAGGAGGGATTTTTGCCAATAGCGAAAGAGGAGAGGTCGTCAACGGTTTTTTGAATGTTTATTGAAGTAGGAAAGCTGGCTCTTTCATATTTCCGCTTATTGTTTTATTATTATTAAAGATGAATCAATCGGCAGGCTGAAGAGCTGACTGCGAATTGTTGTTAATTTCCTTCCTAAAATGCTGTCTAAAGCGGATTTTTGATACTGCACACATCTTCTAAGACAAAAATGGGGGTTTTATCAAAGTAACTATATACATTTTAATGGCCATATCTCGTTAATACTTTTGTATGTATCAACCTCCATTGTAATGGGTTTAATGGATGCCCATACCATAGTTGTACTTGACAAAAATCTCGTTAAAGCAGCTTCCATTGTTGATAAACGGGATAATTTCACTTCTGCTTTCTGTTTAGTCACAGCCTCCATAAATCATTCGATACGTAGATTACCGATGCTAATATAAGTCTATAAATTTTTCTTAAAATTTTTTTCTTCTTGTCAATAACAAAATTACTTTTTCTCCATTCATTCCATTCAGCCATCCAATCTGGATATCTAGCCACTACATGTCTCCAGTAATCCCAAAGATCCTTCAATCCATTACCCCATTCATTTATCTCAGAGAATGATATGGAAATTGCATGTATTCATCCCATCTATCCACCCTGTCATTCCTTCATTGCCCCCATTTATTCTATCGATCCATCCATATCCATCTATTTCATTCCATCCATCCCATGCAATCCACCTAGCGCTCTCATCCACTTGATTATTCCAAATATCTATCCCACCCAGGCTTCGTAGGCCCATCTATCGGGTACTCCCATATCCTATTACAATAAAATAAGGTTAACGCAGTTATGAAAATAACTGTCATAAATAAATTGCCCTAAAAAGTAAAAAAATATTTTTTTCCTTTTTAGAGATATAGGTACACATGAACAGTTTCTTTGCTAAATGAGAAATGCTAGAACTCAGATTAAATCTTGGCATCCATAACTATAAACACAATTATCTCACTGTAACTCATGTCCAAACTTTGAAGATTTGATCTGATTTCTAGCATTTATTATTTGGCAATGAAACTTTTCTTTTGTGTATCACTGAGCAAGAAAAAAATATTTTTTTACTTTTTAGGGCAATTTATTTATGGAAATTATTTTTATTACTACTTTACCCTATATTTTAGAGTAATAGGATATGGGATGGTCCGATAGAAGGAATGCCTGTACTGTTATCTCTCCGCCTGGATTTTTAATGGTCATTAATTATCTGCTCTTCTTACTTGCAATCCCTATACATAGTTTCGCTGATGACAGCACCACTTCAGAGTGAATGACGATTAGATCATCGAATAACGATTTTGACAATATCCTCGCTTAGGGCAAAGCGAAGCGCGTCGAATTCAATGCATCTAAGACCCAAAGCTATCTCGTCTCGTTAAAACAAGATCATAATTTGACCACTTCTGTTTCTTTTAATGGAACACAGATATCCGATATACCATCTTTATGCATTATTGGCACTAATATTTCCAGTAAGTTGAGCTGAACCAACAACATCTTCTGTGTTGGCAAAGAAGACTCGAAATGTCTGGCATTTCTGAAAAAGGTTTAAGAAATATTTTAGTTCCTCAAATCTAGCGCTGCTCTACAACTCTTATATCCGACCTAATAGATTGGAGTACAATTTCCACGTCTAAGCCAGGGCTCGGCGCATAGCCTAAGCTTCATTAGATAATGCTCAAAACAGAGCCTTCGGCTCATTGTCACACGAGAACTGCGGTAAAGTCGAATACCCTGCGCTCGGCTTATTGCTACATGTATGAGTCAATGTGCTGAACTATTATCTAGTCTGATCCCATGATAATTTATTCCTGCACGCAATACTTGCACTGCAAGTCGCGCTCATCATTTTACACTTCAAAATACTCTTGGCTGTACAGCAAGATTCTGTCTTTCCTCCGGCTTACAATTTTCTAGGGTTCAAGAGTGACATGCATCAGAATTTCCGCCGCTCTTCTCATGTCCCCTAATCCTTTGCCTATCTCCTTCCTACAATAATGTGCTTTTCATGACAGTTTATCCCTTCAGCTTGGCTTAATAAAATAAAAAAAAAATGAAATATGGGAGCACTACTGTAGGTTATACGGTCGTTTTAAAATTAATATCGTCAAAAGGATCCCCGATTTCAATAGTAAATAATACTCTTATTAAAAAAAACTACTACTACTAACAAGAAATATTTAAGGTTTTATTGCTTTCAGGATTCTTACTTCTCGGGATTTCTGACATTCGGGATGTTTCATTCTAAATATTCTATTTATCGATAATTTCAAGTCGGTATTTCTGACGACGGATTTCTTTTCGGGATCACGTCACAGGACCCATTGTGATTCTAGTTTTATAATTATAATTTAATTGGTAATTATTGTGGGATTATGCGGGAATGATTTGGGATTTTGTTTTTTGGGACTTTATAGTGCGGGCTTTTGTTGTGCGTGCCCATTTGGGGCCGATTGTCTGGACTTTTATTGGGGATCTTATTCGTCGGGAATTTGGGAATTCAAACATTCAGGGGTTCCTTTTAGCATCACTTGAACTAAAAGTTCCAACAGTTTTATCATCGTATCTTTTATTACAGTTATTTCAATATGACAGTGGCTGGTATATTAAAGAGATGCCCAAAGCAAGTCTCAAAGGCATCCGTAAAACCTCTAATGTTCGGAAGGGGGGGGGGGGGGGGGGGGGGGGGGGAGTTAAATATGCAGTGGACCTGTAGGTAACTCAACTTAATTTGAGTCTAAAGAAATAAAACACTCTGCGTATAAAAGCAATACTGTTCGTTTATTCATATTCTTATATGACTTAAATACTAAATTATTGCTAACATAACATTTATTTACAATTATTGGATATTGATTCCTGTTAGATAATAATTTAATATTAACACGACAAATTCATGTAATATTTATTTATTTATTTATTTATTCATTGTTAATTGTAATTGACATAGGCCTTAAACTAAGCCTACGATAAATTACAACTAACTGTCAGCTATTTTGCCAATGCTAAGTTTACATATCTCTCGTATAATAAAAATGTTTTTGATAGTGACTCTTTGTGCATGTAATATTATTGACACTGAGGTTAACAACTTATATAAAATGAAAAGCTTGTAACTTTTGCCTGCTGGAAAAATATGTGCCGATGTGGTGACTTGTTTGCGTAGATAATTTTTTATATGATTAATTTCATTACGAAAACGAATATTTTAATGATTTCGCTAGGAAATTAAAAATATGTTCTGTATTCAATATTCTGGGGGCCGCCAGATGCTAAGAATCTGTCAAAACGTTGCTGAATTGAACTGTTTGGGGGGTGGTCATTTCGCAATGGTCATTGGTACTTCCTTAAGATTTGACGCAAGATCGCAGAGCAGCTGTCTTAATACACGTTCAGTATTTATAACAGAGGATTATCAGAATCATCGTACACGTTGCGCCAGTTGAGTGTAAAACTATATGTTCGTAGGGTTGTATTAGAGTTAGTTTGGGTTTGACGAGCTTTGATTGATTTGGAAGAAACTCTTTCATGTGGCTCATGATGATGTTCCTGGTTTTGTCCAGAGCTGGTTTGAGTGTCAATTCATTGGTTTTTATGTAGCAGTCGTTATTGATGTGGATAATGCCGGCCAGGTTTAAGAACAACTCTCGCCTTTACAGATTTATTGCAGCAATCCTCGCCTTATTAGCTATGTTTAGTCATGATTAGATCCTTCCATACAGATACAGACATTTAAAGTTATAGGACGGAGGTCACACATTGTCTTCGGATGACATCTAGCACCCAGGAGGACTTTCTCCAATGTTGTGCACTATTGTTGGAGTGCAAAGATAAACGTTGTCTTCTTTGCTTGAACAAGCCCTTAGTTCCAGTTCATCTAAGGTGCAATATATCTGCTGATCAAAGTTAATACCAAATGTGGTTGTATCAATGTCAGCTAAGGCCAGTGGATTGTTATCTATGATGTGAGGAGTAAGTGTGACATGTATTAAGTCGTGTACAGGCCTCTCGATAATGCTGAGGTAGCCGTGCAATATTATGGTGTTGTTGGCAGTCTTTATGTCCAACCGTTTGATCCAATTTCTTGAAATATATTCCGTATTGCCGAATTTATGTCGTGAAGAGTAATAAAGTTCAGTGCCCTTGATTATGCAAGGCATTGATTCGAAAATCGTATTTCTCCTGGATCTCATCATAATAGTCCTCAGTGCTTGATCACTTCTAGGCTGAGCCTGATATGATCTGCCTTAAAATCCATGTGCTCATTTCATTGAATAAAGAGACCACTTCTGATACCCTGGTGTCAAACCTCTTCAGTTTTGCGAGAACTGAAAAGCTTGATTAATTGATTCTTGCATTCAGTAAGAGCATTTGTTGATTTATAGAGTGCAGGAAGGTTTCCTGATTGCGATGTCATTATGGAATTCATAATTCACCCCAAGATCTGAGGAGTTGAATCGAAAATGGTGGACATTTACTGCCATGATGCAAAGCACAGCATGCCCGGAAGGAGATAGGGAAAGGGTTAAGCCACCAAGTCGAGGCATCGTCGAGGCATCGTAGATATTATATTCGTGCCAGATGTAACTGGGGACTTTTAACATCTCGCAAACGTGACCTACCGTAAACAAAATACTGTTTAGTAAATTACCAAGAAGACCTCCTTCTTTTCTGTATTTTGATTGTGCACTTTGTAGGATTTCATTGGTTGCTCTCATAAAGTTTTTCTTCTAATAGATAAATGTTGAAAAAGCTCCAGGCAGTGTGTAATCTGAGCTAGGCTTTTGGTTTGGTCGCACAAACTCTTTATTGTGCCCCAAGTAGTGTGCAATATGTTTTTGATCTCTTATTATCTCTTCTAGTGGTAATGTTACTTGAAGCTGGAGATTGCCTCGGTTAATTTGAACATTACCTGGGTCTTTCAATATATAGTCCTGTTTTCAGTTGAAGTATTTCGTAGTCCTGAGCGAAGACCAAAGCTAACCAATAAAATAATAATACTACTACTCCCTTCTTCTTTTTCGGTGGAGGTTATTGTTGGATTATGCTCCTTAGCTTGATGGATTTGGTGAAAATGAGTCAGGGTCTAGACCATAGCTCTGATTCTGACTGAACTACTGTAAGTCGTTTTCTTGCGGATTTCTATTTCTACCTCAGAGTCGTCATATTTCTAGCAACATGAGAGGAATCCTCATCCCTAAACTCGCAATTCACAGATTTTATTTGCTGGGAGTTTTTCATTACGTCATTCCTGTCTTTCACTGATACTACTCGAACTGTTCAATCCTCTCCAGGGTGCAGTTCTAGAATTCTACCCAATGGACCATTTGTGTGGTGGTAAATTATCTTCCTTTACATGCACTAGTTCTTCTATGGATGGACCCTTGTGTTTTGTTTTCCAACTTGTCCGCTGTTGCACGAGGGTCAAGAATTCTTGTGACCATATATTCTGGTACAAACCTTGTAACCAATTTCCATCTTTGGTGCAAGTGCTTACATTGAATATCCGGTTCAGATGGTGCTATGAGAGGGCGTCCTATCAAGAAGTAGCCTGGAATCAATGGCTCTAGGTCTCTGGGGTCGCTAGATTCTTGTTGTATTGGCCTGGAGTTCAAGCTGGCTTCGAGTTGGTATAGGACTCTGGTGAACTCTTCATAAATTAGGAGCATTTCTCCCAAAATAAAAAAAAACCATCTTTTTTAGGCTAGAGCCAATCTGCGGCGACGGCTAGTACTGGGCTGGCTGTTTGTTTGTCTTCCAATAAGTAGTAATATTGGATTGGATATAATAGTCAATCGCTCGTAGCTCTTCGTCTTTTAAACTTGAATGTATTTTTTAGAATTTTCTTGTGTTTTTTTTAACTGGTGTCGAAAATTCATCTATCATACCTGGAACATTTTGGAACACATATTTATTTTAGTGTTTGATTGTTTAGAAAAAGCACGTTGTTCCAAACAAGAGCAATTAACCCTGAAGTAAAAAGAAAGGACCACAAAGCTCAACCTTACTTTTAAATTATAAACATTTAATTAGCATCATAATGGCATGCAAAAGTTCGCAAATTGCTTTCAATTTCTTCGAGTTCGCCAACATCATCTTGAAAACCTGAAAAAAGAAACCAGACGGACCACAAAGAATCAAATCCCTTTTATTTCAATCATAAATTTGTCTTACCTAATTAATGTAGTCCCACGAACCAAATTTGCACATCAATAATTGCTACTTTCAAACTCAAGTCAGCTGGACAGCAACAAGTATGGCCACCACGGTATCGAGATACAAAGAATTCTCATTACGAATCACGTTCCGCATGATTGTTTCCACTAAAGCATTGGGTGAGGCGTACACGCTACTAACAGGCATTCGAGTACACAAAGCAGTGAACAGATCAAAAATATGAGACATTTTAAGACTCCCAGTTCTAATTTGCAATACGAGCAGCATATGAGCTGCGATAATTACATAAGGAAGTACTGCGCAGCAGAATATTGTGACGGTATATCTAAGTACAAGGGCAGCAACTCGTGCGTGCTGCTTCTAGTTACGTCTAAGTCAGCTGAAGGTATTGGGTTTAGGAATTTACAGATTATTCCGGGTAAGTAAACTTTCTCATTCAACAAAAGGTGAAAGTTTTACTTGTTATTGACATTTAAATTACACTGGATTCGAAATAGATTGAATTTACGCAAAAATATTTTATATATTCATAAGTTGAGTACAGCTCTGTTAACAACAATTGCTAAAATTGGTAACACTTTATGAACCAATGATGAAGTGCAGTTGCTAGGTCCGGTTATTATTGCTATGCAAGTCGTTGCTATGCCAATATTGTTGCTACGCGCCGTTGACTACCGTTCTTTGATGCCATGCGTAAACTCTGGCTATATAAACAGCAGTATGACTTGATTCGAACTCTTTTGTAATTTACCAGTGCAGTGATTAACTTGGCACTTTATTTCTTTGCGTTCTTTCCTGTGATTTTTCCTAGTGTTATATTTTATCACTAAATTAAATACTTTGTTTAATTGACGGCTAAAATAAAATATTCTTATTCTGGGTACCGACTGGATTAAGGAGTTTATTTTAGATAGCGATTAACTAAAGGTTTTTTATTTTGGGTAGCGTCTGCAATAAAAAATATTACAAACAATACACTTTATTTCTGGTCTCGACGGAAATAAAGAATCTTTCTTCGGGTCTCGACTGAAGTTAAGATACATACTAACATTCACTTTAAGTCGGGACTGACTTAAAGAATATTATCTCGGGTCTCGACTGCGATAATATATTACTAACAAATAACTTTATTGCGGGTCTCTATGAAATTTACTAACTCAAACCACTTTATTGCTGGTTTCGACTGTAATAATGCTATTGCGGACCTCGACTGTAATAAGACAATTACTAACAAAACTACTTCATTGCGGGTATCGACTGTAATAAAGAGTCTTACTGTGTTAATCGACGGTAGTAAGACAAGTACTAACACAAACACTTTATTGCGGGTCTCGACTATAATAAAGATTCTTGCTGCGGGTCTCGACTGTAGTAAAAAGATCACTAACACAAAACAATTTATTGCGGGGTATCGACTGTAATAAAGAGTCTTATTGCGGGGTTCGACTGTAATACGACGATTCCTAATAAATCCACTTTATTGCGGGTATCGACTGCAATAAAGAATATCCTCAACCAAAAGCTCAGTCAAATATAAAGTCAGGTATATCAGCTGCTATTTATCGATCAGGTGAGTACAAGTCGATTTTCTACAGTTGTATAAAACAAATTTATATATTAATCATTTATTAAACATTGGTTTCAGCTTTTTATATTATAAAATATATATATATATACATATATATATCTTGTAGTTCTCAAGTTATAGCATTTATTGAACTTGAAACATTTAGTGCAGTGAATAATCAAATAAAAACCACTAGCTTTTATAGCAGTGGCATAAATTTCACCACACCTTTCATTTATTGCATGTACGCTCTAACTACGGGCAGTACACACGTAAGCTTAGCGGTCCGGTATTAGGTATGTTACTTTTATATATTTTTTTGGTGCGCCGATCACTCGAGTTTTAAAAGTGTTATTTTTCTAAGAAATTCGTCAGCTATTGTAAGTTTTTGTTAACGTATCTAGTTTTCCGACATAAAATCGATGACAGGACAACTTGGTGTGGAGCTCGTAACAGGAGCAAAGAAACTGCGCTTAACAAATCTTGTTTTAGGATTCTTTCAGTAGAACTTTAGTTCCACGCAATCAACGTCTTGCCACCCGTTGATTCAATAATGATTTGTTCAACATTTTTACGATCGTAGGGAGTAATTCTATTTTTCTTAGAAATATATTTGCAAATTGTTCTTGAGTATTTCAATTAATAACTATTCACCGACAACGGGCCAAACGAATTGGTGGATTTATTCTGTTGGCTCATTCCTTCGGACAAGCATTCAGTTTTTTTAGAAAAAATTTACTTGAACATTTTTCTGTCGAATTATTGTACACAGACACTATTGGTGACTGAAAACGATCAGCTCGATTTATCCGAATGCCGCTGAAATTGATTCTACAAATTTTCTTCATAATTTTTAAGGGAAGACAATAAAAATACAATCCATTCGCTTTCCTCTGAGTGAGGTGCGGTTTGATTTTCTTCTACTTTCGTATTAATGCAAGTAGTATTCTTTAATTAAACTTCATGTTTACTTTTAATTTGTCGTAGAAGGATAAACTTGCTATATTAGTTAGCGATGGAATGGAGGTAGAAATATTAGCGAAAGACTGATAAGACCATAGACAACTTTTTACAGAAGAAAGCAGGATCTGTTAAGCTCACTTCAGAAGAAATACATAGTCAGTAACATATCATGTACTCCTACTCCTATTCCCTTGAATGTGACTCAAGGTTCAGCTCTCACCCTCAGTCATTTACTTCACCCGTGACAGATTCGGTTTAGCAAACATTTTCTTTGTGGAATCTCTACACGAGAAGAAGCATCTGGTTATGAATCCTTAATGTTCACCCTGAGAACAACATTGATGTGGACAATATTATCGGAAGGTTTTCAAATCAAACCGAAAGACGATTTTTTGATATAACTTAAAGCAAAATCTTCCGACTTCTTACTCCCCCTCGAATTATTTATTTGTAAACCCTAGGCTGCAGTTCTGGATACGCGACTGGATATAATAGTGGTGATAGCTTAAATATAATTATTATCAGGCTATGTCCCATTTCGGCTTTTCACCGCAGCATCTCGTAAGTTATTTTTCTTATTTATTATTAGGATTAAGAAAGCAACAAAATTCCATCGTAGGTTCACTACTTATCAGGATGTTCATTCATCATTTGATGGGGTTGCGTCTGTAATATCCAACTAAATTTTTTGATAATGGTGCTATTTCAATACATCTGTTGAATAAATATAAGACTGACTAGAACGAATTATTCTGTTAACGCGATTCTTTTATTGGTCTATGCACAACGGATCCACTGGACAGATGACATACTCTTCTGTCCCAAAGAAGAATCGAATTGTCTTGGTTTTCTGAAGAGGTGTAAGAAATATATCAGGCCATCTAATTTAGCGCTCCTCTACAAGTCCTACATTAGGCCTAGAATGGAATAGAATTTCCTTATCTGGGCCGGGGCTGGTCGATATCCTAAGCTTCATTGGCGATTGTCCAGAAGAGAGCCTTCAAACTCATTGGAGATTTGACAATTACTTGTCTACTTAATTACTTACTAATAGAGCACCGGCGCATTGCTGGATGCTTTTCGCTCCTTTATCACTATATGCATGGCAAATGTTCCGATGAAATATCTAGTCTGTTCCCTCATAGATTAATTCCTGCACGCAATCCTTTCACCCCTCGAAAATACTTTCGGCCGTACAGTAGTGTGGTTCTTCCTTATCCCGATCTGTGAGAATGTATAATAGTCTACAATCTTCTGTTTATACTCGGGCCTACAATTTGCGCAGGTCCAAAAGTATTTTACATCAGCACCCTCGCCACTTTCCTCATGTCCCCTAATCCTTTCCAAATCTCCTTCCTGCCATACTGTGCTTTGCATTATAGTTTTCCCAGGAGCTTGGCAATAATATAAAAAAAATATTTCATTCTCATTTATCTGAATTGTTATGCTGCCACTTTTCTTTTATTCTACTCCCAAAAATTGGAAATTTTTTGCACTGGCTGTGATCCTCAATTCTGTATTGAACAATTTTATTATCACAAAAAGTTATTTTATACAAGAAACTCGTCATTTAAAATTTACATCGAATTTTAGAATAAATGTGGACGAACAGAATGCGAATACAATTCAACTTTAAAACAAATTTAATTGTATCACTTTCATTACCTGTCATAATTATGTCATGTTTCAGTTTACGCTAAAATTTGAAACGAATTAATAATAACTCATTCATCAAGACCTGAAAAGGAGTGACAGCAATTACACATAGCTTTGTACGATCAATGGATGGTTCTACCGTAGGCATGAGAATAGGCCAAATTAATAAAATTTGCATGTCTTCTGGCATGGGTAATGGGTATATTCATTGATGATTGTGATAACGTGGATAACAGGATGAATCGAACATTATAATTAATTAAGAATCAAATATTAATCTCAGTTCACTACCAGATATAAGTTTATACTGTAATACAAAAGATTTTTTGTGGCTTATACCAATTTACAAATTTAAGTCCTTTAATAGGATGGACTGTAATTAAGTTGATGATAATTGCTATTTACGCGGCATAGAAAGTTTTTATGTAAAGTAGGTGCACTTAAATGTCTGTGTAATTAATATTTATATTTAATATTCATTGGTTAGCTTGTATAGGTTCTACCAAGTTTTCGTGAAGTCCGAAGCCGTCGAAATTTTATAGAGAGTCACAATTCAATTGACGCTGATTGTATATTTTTGTACTATTACAGAACCAATAAATCTGCTAGAAAAGCTAGATAGTAAGCAACTCTTCTGAACAGTATACAGTACATACATATGTCAGTATAATGTTGGCGAGGTGTCCAAACTGAGAATAATAAAGGATAGGTACAAGGAATTAAATGTTTAAAGAAATTCGAATTCGTTATTGTAACTTTCACCTGAACTAGAGTTTATACAGAAAAGTAAAAAAATATTGATTAAAACGTGGCTACGACATGGAAGTAGATTTTTTTTTTAGAACTAAACCCATCCGCAGCTGAAGCTTACGTTCTTCACAACCGACGATATTTATATTTTATTCAATCGAATTGTAAAGGAATTATATGACTGCAATGAATGTGTAATTGAATTTTCAACATCGCTTAAAGAGGTACTTTCGATGTGCAAATATTTATCGTCCTGGCAGGTATCGCACTGATACTTGGAATATGTACTTATTGTGCAGGATGACTTATGCAGAACAAACAACTGTATAGAAGGCTGTCGTAGTGCTTTTAATGAAGTAGCTTCTAGAAAATGCTCTTCTTTGTATCACTTAATTAATTCAATAAAATCCCAGCAATCTAAAAATCAGGTGATTATTGCTTAAATTCTTACACAAGGTCTGTTGATCTTGGATCTTTTACCTCGAAATTTGCTTTGGTGTATTTAAGTTATTATACCGTAAGTGTTGTTATGGATGCAGTGGCTCTGGTACACCAGAATGTTTACTGAGTGACAGTGCCTCAAGTACACTCACTTGAGGGAAATAAAAATCGTGGTTCACTGACGTATAGCAAGTAAAAGATGTTTTATTCATATTCGCTTTTGATACATTATATTATAAAAAACGCTTAATTATTATCACATAATTAATGAATTTCACTAACCACAAATTTGCCACGGATATCTATTCAATTTTTTCATCGGTGTTGAATTTCGTCTGATTTTATCAATTTCTATAAGAATATATTTGCTGATATGCAAGGTGGAAATATGTGTAGATATTAGAATTTAGAATTCTTGGTGTTTTGTTTTTCTTGAGTATATTTAATATATGTATATATGTACTTATCTATATACTATCTACATATATTGAAAATATTATGCCAATTATAGATATGCTTTAAGATGTAAAGATGAACAAGGTTTTCAGAAGAAAAAATACATGGATTATATAAAAAGAGTTAAAGACATCGTAATGAAATACAATGATTTAATTTTTAATAATAAGACTGATAATTTAAAGACAATAGCAAATTGCCTTGTTCTGTAAATTTCAAAGAAGATCCTTATTTTTCGTTTTTATTTGCCATATACACATAAGTAATTTCACAATATTTGCTCTCATTTTGTACGTGCGCGGAATTTTCGTAAGTCAAATGACAAATTAAATGACAAATCAAGTGATAAATCAAATGTAAGTTAGCTCTAATTAATTTCTCAGTATCTTAAACCGCAGGAGTGCTCAGATAATTTTTATTGCAGTATAAATATAACAATATTGAAATTGCAAGTTGTCTGCGGTATTAGGTACCTACTTAAAATATTTAAATTAGATATAAAATGCTGAATAAAACAAAATATTCTGCAATATCTTTTACCTGAAAATAACTATTTTTTTTAAATATTAATATTGATCCAATTTGGTTTTGAAGTACATCCGGTGATATCAATAAAATGCGCGTTTTATTGACATCACCCGATGTACTCCAATACCAAATTGGATCAATTGTCGTTGGAACAGTTGTAATTGGATCAATTATAAAATGGGTCAATTGTTTTCGGAAAAACAGTTTTGCATAAATCGTGATTGGCGCAATTGTTTTGGATAATTTTTTTGGGAAGCCACAAAAGTGCTCTAGTACGTTTTGAAAAATATTATTGTTACGCAGTATCTTGGCTCCTGGATAGAACCACTAAAAATGTGAAGTAGGTAGTGTGAATCCTAACTGGGATTACTAAATTGTAACGCAAGGTCAGTTCTTGAATGAACTATAAAATCTTTCGTAGGGACACCATATGCTTGTATAATAAGCTGATGCAAACCCTTTGTTACCTGACAATACTGTGCGTGCAGCACATGCGTAACGAACTGGTTATATATAACCGTTCACTAGTCACATGTAACAATATTATCTATCTTTGGTGGATTGTGTAAGTGTAGCGGAAATGTTAAATTCATAACAATGATAAATAGATTTACATTCGATTTAATAAGAAATTCATTTGTAGTTGTTCTTAAGCACGCTAATTTACAGCTAGCGACTTAAGTGTACTGTAAATCTATAAAATTTCCTTGTATCTATGAAATTGAAACACTAGTCAAGATACAAAATTTAAGCAAGCAAAGAACAATTCACATATGTATTCTAGCTAACCCAAATGGGAAGTGTAAGAATCACTGTCTTGAATTTGTTCTGCACAAGGTAAATTTAAATTAAGTACTATTAAAACTATTGTCACCTGATATATGACTAATTCTAGCAAAATTGAAAATAATTTCATTCAAATTTAATTCAGTTACTGATCACATTACAAATCTAAGGCAAACAAAGAATAATTCGCATGTGTATTCCAGCTACCCAAATTGGAAGTATAGGAACAACTGTCTTGAATTTAATCTGCACAAGGCAAATTTACGTAATCCATCAAATTATTATTACTGAAAATGCTACTAAATTTGAAATAATTAATTTCAGTGTCACTTTATTAAATATTAATTCACTTGAAATTTCACAATAAACTATCAGTAATTTGTATCTAGATACAATTATTTTTCCTCCACCTGAAATTGCATATAGCCTTACTCTTACTATTTGTACATTGTAAGCCAATTTCACAAAAGAACTGAATAAAAAACTGTATGATAACTTTGACACGATCTTGACTGGTTGAACGTGAAAAACTTAAGAGCGCGATCCATCAAAATGCTCGGCCTTATATAGGATCTGAACTGGCATTTTTTGCAAATAACTCAGAATATTATATCTTTCATAAGCTGTATTAATATCATTCGATGCGGAATGTTGACATCTATATTTTCCTAACAAAAAATTTCCTTCATTTATTTAATTCATCCATTTAAGACAAAAATTCCAAATTGTACTATAACATGACATAATTAAATTCTTGTCGTCTATGTTGAGAGAATTTTAATGTGGAACCTATTTTTTAACTATCTCCTTCCACTTGCTATCTCTTTTCTTCTCATTAGTTAAATGAAAAATTATAATTTATTAAATATCTTTTAACTGAGATACCTTCGGTTTTTTTTAACGCCGCCACCATCGTCTTTTTCGTTAAAAAATACCACAATTTTATGTGCCATGCAGTACATGAAGCTTTACAGTTCCGCTATGTTTGTAAAATCGTTTCGCGGTTTCACGGTCGCGAAAATTTTCCGTGAATTTTTCAAGAAAGGTATGCTTCTACGACCAAGGTAAGTTATGGTAACTGAGTTATAATCATTACTCAGTGTATATGTGTGTTTATGTTGTAAGAAATATCGTTTTATAGTGATTTCGTGATCATAACCTGTCTTCAGGTGAGACTTTCTTTTATTGGTTTTCGCGGAAAATCGTCACAGGAAGTTGTTTTAGTGTAAAAAATCCAATAAATAACTCATGAACCTTGGTTTCATTGAGTTAGTGCGCTTTTTTTCCTTATGTCAAAGGTGAAAAGTTATGTATAATTTTCAATCAAATAGTTCACGGGAAAGTGTTTTATCTTAATTAATATGTTCTATGACTACATTTAAATGATCACTGTAAATTTCAAGTGATGGATATTGAAATTTAAACTAATTATACCATGACAATTTTGCATAGTGTTGTTGATTTTTGCATGCAATTTGTTTATGTTCAATTGCGTGGGAAATTATGAACAAATTGTGCTTCTCTGTGTAAATTTCATTAATGTTTCTTATTTTATAAGTAGTTCGTGAGTACTTCAATTAATTTAATCATGTTTTCTTGTTTTATCAGGTTATTGGATATGTATATGCCTACATATGTGTATACCTTTGTTCCGTGGGAGGAACTTGTATGCCAGTCGATTTCCCTGGCTTGTACTTAAGTTAGTCACTTTAAATTTATTTGGTTTGTACTAAACCTTTTTATTTTTCTTTCAGCATTGCTCGGTGCTGAACAATTATTGAAATGGATTAATGCTGTCAAAAAACAGGCCTATATTACAAATATAATTGTCGATACATTATTGTCAATCTTGAATAAACGATCCATAAAAAACGATCATAAAAAACACCCTGTATTTTAATTTAAGCACAGTTTTGTTACTTATTCGATATTGCTTAATGTATATTTTATTCAGTTCCGTTCAATGTGAACTATATATTTAGATCTGTTTAAGTCAGTAAATACACATATCCTGTGATACTCTTATGACTGGCATTTATTTTATGTTGGGAAAAAAAATTTATAGTAGTGACTGATTGTGCATCTCTTAAAGCTACTCAAGCGAAGAAGGATCTTCTACCCCGAATTGCCAGGTGGTGGCTTAAAATCTAGCAGTACGAATTTCAGTTGGAATACAGGGCAGGAGCAAAAATGCCCCATGTGGATGCTCTAAGTCGCGTCGCCTGTTGTCAAGAATCCGAAATGCAAGAAGTAGGCAATGAAGTTTTAGTTGTGTCGGTATCACAAGAAGATTGGGTGGTCAGTCTTCAACGACAGGATCCCGAATTATCGGATATCATAGAAATATTCGGAGACAAAAAGAATAAGCAACATAAACACATGACAAAACATTATGAGATAAAGAACGAAAAATTATTTTACAAAACCCCAGACGGATTAAAGTTTGTTGTGCCAAAAGGTATCCGTTGGAGCATAACAAGAGCCTCTCACGACGATTTGGGCCATTTAGGATTAGAGCGTACTTTACAACATGTAAGAAAAGCCTATTGGTTTCCCAGAATGAAGGGGTTTCTCCGCAAATACTTTGGTAACTGCCTTGCGTGTGCATAAAATAAAAGGGGAGGAAGTGATGAAAATCACTTTCAGCTGAACACCTTCAGAACGGAGCCAATACCATTCCACACTATTCATGTTGATCATTTAGGCCCGTACCCAAAAAGTAGTAAGGGTAACATTCATCTAATCGGAGTAATAGACTCATTTCCGAAATTTGTCATTATTCGACCGGTAAAAAGAACTACTACCAACTGCGTCATTAAAGTGTTAGACGAGTAATCCCAATTCTTTGGGTCACCAAATAAAATAGTATCTGACAGAGGTACTGCTTTTACTTCGAAAGCATTCCAGCAGTACTGCAACGATAATCACATTATACACACAAAAACAGGCGTTCAAACCCCGCGAGCTAATGGCCAAATAGAACGGTATTTTCGTACAATTTCCGCAGCCATTTCCGCCACAACAACAAGAAGCGACGGACGCGATTGGGATATCCATTTATCAGATATCCAATGGGGACTAAATTGTTTACCGCATCGTGTGACTGGGCAGTCACCACAAAAGTTGCTACTGGGATACGAACCGAAAAGAGTATTGCAAAATGAACTTACAGCTGTTTTACATGACGAAATCAGCGATAAGGATAAAGAATGCGTGCCACTTTCAGAATTACGGTTAAATGCTGCAGAAAGAATCGAGTCGTGTCGAACAAGACAGGCGGAATGAGAGAACTCAAAGCGAAGGTATCCGCAAAAGTATGCAGAAGGTGAGCTAGTGTTAATAAAAAGCGAAGCTGTCGCAACCGGACAGCCTACAAAACACATGCCGAAATATAAGGGACCTTATATTGTGGACAAAATTCTGGGTAAAGACAGATATATTTTGAAGGAAGAATTACATTACTTTATTATATTTCTTGTCATGAATTTCATTATTCTTATTTGTTGTAAATTATTGCAGTGAAGGTTGTTTTTTTTAATTGAGAGAGAAACAAAGAGAAATATTTTTATTTTTATTTTCTTTATATTTATTTTATTTTGTTTTTTTCTACCATATTACATTGACATCGACATAAGACTGATGGACGCAAATTGTCGAATTCAACATAAAAAAAAATAAATAAAATAATAAAAAAAAATCGAATAGATATCCATAAGTACTTTAACTGCTTTTGGATCCCGAGCACTAGCCGTCCAAAGGAATGTAAAGAAAAAAAATGGTAAGCTTCCTTGAAAAAAAAAGAGAAAAAAAAGAGTTTTATTGTAAACTCTAAGTATGTAGTCTAAGCTTTAGTTGCAACATGTGGGCAAGAATTGTGTTTGGTTGCTGGACCATTGTACAACTTGCCACTCCTAAGTAACTCTAAGGTCACCTGCATGTTAAAAAAAAATATAAGGTAGGAGACTCTGTGGTGAAAACGGGTAAGGTTATTGGACCTTTTCTTCGCTTCACCTGATCAGAAGTTTCCTTATTTAGTTGGTATGTAAAACTTCGTCACTGAGACAGTGACGTTGTCGGATGGCCGAGCTGTAAGCATCTGTATCACGCTGTACATGAAAAGCCCCAACTACCCCAAACACTAACCCAAATACTGTCGAACATCTCTCATGAACAGAATGAATGGCAGCCCGTCATCGCGACCAAGAACAATTTCAGGCGTCAGAGTAATTTTTGGTAACGTAGAAGGGGTAACCCCCTAAACCTAAAGTTCAAGTATATCTAACAAAATAGGTGAATTGAGCACTAGTTTGAATAGTGAAGCGACTAACCTCAAGCCTTAGGCTGGATCTTGGTTCTGGGCGCGGTGGCGGGCTCGTCAAGTAGTCATTCGGTCCATTATTGATTGTGGCAATTTTAAAATCTAGACGAATCAACAAATAGACAAAAGTAGGCTGTAGTTATAAAAAGGTTGACTACCTCTGCTATTACATGGCAGCTAGCTGAAAATCGCAACAATATAATAACAAACTATTTAGTATAATATATCCTTACACTACGTACAATTATGTTGAAACCGTGTAATTTAAATTCTAGTGCGGAAAGTAGTGTTTAAAGCTGATATTTATAGAAAATTGGCAGATATGACACATGTTTGCAGGATAAAAATGCTCGTATAAAACTCTTTTATATTTTCACACCCGGCTTAAATGTCTGCTTGAAGTGTAAAATTAATTAATTGTTTTTTCTAGTTTGACTCAAAAATCAAATCAGGATTTCGTATATTGCTTACGAAATGTGTGATTCTGTTTTGTAATTTAAACTTGTTTTTTGAATGTGTAAGAGTACGAAATTGTAATGTCAAATAATCCAACATATTTTCTATTATATGATCCATGAAATGATTACAGATAGAGCAAAACAAAAGTACAGCGAATAAAAATAACCATATGTAGGTACCACCCACGTACATCAACATCAGGACTTAGTACCAACTAGGTCGCCAAAAAATCCAATAATGAAGTATCCAACTAATTGTAAGCCTGTTCAGATGGTGTCGAGAAACAACTAATGATATTCAGTGCGCTATATGTAGAAGTACAATCTTTAGGGTTTATATAGAGTACGATATTCTTCTTTTCGCTTAATTCAGAATTTTTTATATTTTTTGTATTTCAAACCTCACCTTCCATACCACCCTACAATAATCTTCCCGCAACATACCGCAGTTGATTTTTTCCCTTTTTATTTCTTACTTACAACTATCCCCAAGCACAGAAAATCCATAGAAAATCCCTGAAACGCTGTGGTTAATCTTCCAATTTTAGGAACAACAAAGGGTTATTGATAGCAGGTTCTATTGAATTTATTAAAACTACAAGGGATACCAATATTATAATATTAGAAATTCTCTTAAACCACATTTGACAGAGTTCAGGCCTTGGAAAACTATTTCATCTCCTACTCAGAGTAAAATAACAAGAAACAAAAACTGCAGAAAATACCAAATAAATATTTGCTTATACAAAGAAGAACACGACATTCTGTTCGAGGAACGTTTGAACCTTATTACGTACCCTTAAAGTTTGTTTGTGCCCGGAGGGCGTATTCAATTTATTAACGTCTTCTGATGGGATCACATGGAAGTTAGTTTCATAAAATTCTCCCAAGAACCCTTTTTATTTTTGTAAAAAAAAACTGTAAAATTTCTTGGGTTAAATTTATGGGAGGTGGATTTATTTAGCTAGTCATCATACTACTACTTACGTACACAGTAAAAAATTTCAAACATTTTCTGCCACAAAGCTTAAGTATTTTTCATTAAGATTAGGGAATATTCCCAAAAATGTAGTGAATATTTCTTAAAATGTAGAGAATATTCCCTAAATTGTAGGGAATTCTCCCTAAAATGTAGGGGTTTTCCCTTAATTTTAGGGAATAGTCCTAATTCTTTTTAAAGTGTACACATATGTACTTAGTTATTAGGCGGCGGTAGTTTTTCGTCAATACAGCAACGAATTACTGAAATCAAAGGACACCAGTTTATCGTTGTGATTTGTGTATCGTTTTAGATCTTTTTTTTATTTCGGATCAACGTCAATAATAGAAAGCAAACTTGCAGCAAACAACTTGCATAACCGGGGGCAATTCTTAATAAATAATATGAAATTAAAGAAACTGGAAAAAATAAAGGTATTTATATTTTATCAGTGTTAAATTTCACAAATAAAAGTACGCTATTAAGTCCGTCTCTCATAAGATATTATCGCTCAGTTGATAGTATATGCAAAATGGTAGTGGTAGATTATTTGGTATCTCTCTCTTATAATCAGGCAGTTAAGTTAGTCCTCTGAAAATGACCTGAGTGGTCAAGACGAGCAAGGTTATTTTGAAATTAGCACATTTTTTTTTTAATTAACCAAGTGCCTAACTTATTTTCGTAATTATCACTTAGCGAATATTTGCAAAAAATTAACTTAAACCTTACCTCGGCGTTGGATCATTCTAAGAATTTAATCGCAGAATTTAAAAATATGAGTTAATCTACCATTACCGAATATGACGTAGAGATACGTTTACCCCGTTTATAGCTGGCAGACAATATTAAAGAATAATATCTTAAAGTAAATAACCAAGAAGAGAATTTACAAGTTACTTTTATGTATCATTTTTGGACGAATTTATAATCCCTCTGCAAGAAGATATACTTTTCATCGCAATCTATTGAAAGAAATTTAGAATTGAAAGAAATTTAGAATTTAATACCGCCATTAAATTGGCCTTGATTAACTTATTGCACTTTATAAAGAAGATGCTATTCTTAAAAGACAATCAACCACACATGGTGAATTTGAATTGTGACATTAGACATTAAATCAGAATTCAACAAAAATATCCCCATACCTGGACACAATTAATACATGCATCATGTTACGCTGCCCTTGAATCGTAAAAGATGGTAGGAGGAGGATGTGGGTTAAGTACGTGGGAAAAACTCCTCACAATATTTTATTAAATATAAGTACATATGTCTCAACTCAACATGAAGTATTCCTTTCTCTTATATTTTAAAATCTGCTTCTCCAATTATTCCCCAGCAACTCCACAAAAAAGCAGGATCTTATGATCACCACCCACAAACCGACTTGACATTAGCAACTGAAGTGAAGAGCGACTACAGGAACCAGCCCGCCGAAAAAATAACATGACATCAACCACGGTGCAGAGAATACAAGTATTTTGTGTTCTCTGTACAGTGATTTCCTATACATTTCACGTCATTTTGTCCCCTAATGGTGCAACGTGGTTCGTAATGGCAATACTTGGTACTCTCTGTACCGCGGCAACAACCACCTTCAGTCCACTGAACTTCATGGCATTTTTACCGAACAGCTTCTGGCAGAAGATTATAGTACCCCAATTAACAAATTATAATTTATTATGGCCACAGGAATGTTTTCCCAACTCTTTTAAAACAAATGTTGTGCGAACTATAAGAAAACCCTTATAGAGCTAATTGGGCGCACTGTACTTATATAAGAGTTGTGGACGTTAAGATTTAAAGCAATAATAAAAACTTTTAGCAGTCTGCGAC
Organism: Dioctria linearis; assembly: GCA_963930735.1. NCBI lineage: Eukaryota > Metazoa > Arthropoda > Insecta > Diptera > Asilidae > Dioctria > Dioctria linearis. Next base: position 86,922,009 of record OZ005740.1, on the reverse strand, counting down.
AAAGTGTTTGAGGCCCTAATAAAACCACTTATATCGACAACTCGGTCGATATTTTATAGTAGTTGTGAAAACTTTCTTCCTGCAGTCATTTGTTGAAACTTATATGTATTTGTTTAATATGGCCCTATTGTTGTCTTATTCTTTCTAAATAAAAAATGTATTATAAATCTACTTCAGGAAAAATAATTTATGAAATAAGACTTTGTCATCCAACATTATTTTGTTTGTATTAATGCTTGCGTAATGCTTAAACATTAATTTTCGATTCATATTGGAATAAATTTTCATACAACTTTCATTTTATTGTATAAGTTATACTTCTAGCTCGAAAAAATACAACGCGCATACTAAATTCTAAAAATAAATAAACTTAAATAAATATTTATTATTAAATATATTTTTAATGTTAAATTCCAAATCGTTTAAAAAAATTAAAATTAAGAGGGAAATTATCATTTTTTTGTTTGTTTTATTCGCAAATAGATCCGGGTGTCAATAAACGAAAAAGTTAAATATTACAGTCTTGTTTGCTGCAATATATTCACTTTTATTTTTAAAATAAAATAGGCGAATGCTTTACAGCTCTTATAAAATGTTTTAGACTTTAGTACACTCGGTATAATACTTAGTTTTACACAGAGTAATTGGTATTTGTGAAGAATAGTTCTTATTAAAGTATTTAATTCCAATGAAAATAGCTTCCATTTTTTATAAAGTTGTCATAAAAGCTTAAATACAGCTTTCAAGTTTTATAAAGAGGAAATCCCTTACTCAATTCAAGTCGCAACATAATGGTTTTATAAGTATTCTAATTTAATTTTGTAATATCGTTACAAAACTCTTCGATAACTAAATTACTCCGGAAGCTAAATTGTTTTAAAATGCCTTTAAAATATTTGTTTCGAACTATTACAAAAAACTTATGGAATAAATTAGTTTCCGGAGCAAAACTGTTTTATAAAAGGTTCGGAAAGAGTTCTCAGTGCTATCTTATAAAACGATTTAGCACCGGAGCTCACTAGGAAAAAGCAGTACCTCTATAAAACAATTTAGTTTTCGTGTAGCTGTTATATAACAATAATACCAAAATAAAAATCTAATTCCTGCAACTATGTAGCTACAAAAATGTTCATTCATTCAGTTAATAATTTAACTGCTGCTGATTTATTTATTACTGGACAAGCATTCATTTGAGTAATCATTTGCTCGAATTAAGCAGTAGATATCGATTAATCTTCATGGTGAACGAGCTAGTACAGTACTACCAAAAATTACGAGTATGCACATGTAAGACATTTCTGGATAACTATGTGTTGATCTGACATAAAATTTTTAGATCTAAGATTAAACAGGTCTTTGAAAATTTATAATAGTAACTAAAAAGTTTATTGTAATTTTTAATGGCTGTGTGTGTGTTGAATGTACTAGTTATTCCATGTTTGGTCCTTTTAGGCGTGAATCTGTGACTGCGCAGGTGTGAATATGTGTAAGTGCATATGTGCGTATGTTCCTGATAAGTAAACTAGTTCTGTTTTCAAGCTTTGTTTATCCATGCTGGTGGGCATTCCTTCATTATTCCTGAATTGTTATTATATCCCACAAAGCCTAATAGAAAAAAAATCAACGCAGAATCAAATGTTACTCGAAAAGTTGACGAACAAAACGAACACAAGACAATCAAACTCACTTTAGTGGACTGTCAGACTGAGGGTTCATCGACAACATTTACAGAGTTTTAGATAATCTAGTGGCACAGAAGTACAGGCGCGTTCAAATTGTTGTGAAAATAATATTTGTAGATCGAACGCAATGCAATGTGCAATGTGCGCCGCTATGAATTGTGTAGCTATGAGGTAATCGCAATGCATTTGCGGAACTAAAGTAAATATATGTAATCACAGTGACCACGAATTTAAGCGGCACTGTTTCGAAATTGTACACCTGTGGTCAGTGAGTAAAAAATATTACTCAATGGCCCGGGTAGTACATTAATTCATTGTTTTAAGTAGAACAAAATTTAAAAAGAAAAAGAAGAAAAGAAGCGATGAGGCAGAGGTAGGCGAGTAGTAGAAGTGAGTTTTGTTCTGACCACTCGCGCGATCACAAGTGTCAAATTACTTGTCTTTCGTTAATCACTGATAAGAGACGGATTACTTATCTTTGAACAGTTATGTAGTAATTCTAGTAATAAATGACATAAAAAAATAAGTCAAGTGGTTTTGTTTTTTGGTGATCATAGTGTAAAAGAACATTCTCCAGTGTTGTGGAAGTTACGTTGAGCAGTCGCTCAAAATAACCACTACATAAATTGGCGTAGCCGGTAGGATCAAGCTTGGTTAAATAAACAACCGCAAACGCTTTAAAACCCTTGCTCCTATACGAACAAAAAGGGGTACCTGTGACAAAGAGCCATATAAAACGGCCAAGTCACCCCAATGCTCGGGGCAGATAGAACCTGTAGGCGCCTCTGCGCGTGGCGGGCAAGCGTTCACCCCTGTTATATAAGAAGGCAACAAGGAATTCTGGCCAGCAACACATCATAGCCAGAGGAAGTCAATGTCACCTCCTACTCGATGTCATCAGCAGCAACAAGCTCATCAGTAGCAGAAAAACTCCGTTCCTGTGTTGAAAGGGAAAACGAAGACGGCTTTAGCCCCCCTTTCAACAGACTCAGGGAAATTTAAGAAGGTCTAGGGCCCCCCGGCAGCGACACAACATCAAGGGATTTATCTAATTTGATAAGAAGAAAACGGGAAGAAATAACACTACGACGAGATGGGAAACAAAAATGCTCTACGTATTTAGTTAAGGTAAAAATTCAATTATTTCTTTAGTCTCATATATTTGGACTTAGGCATATTATTTGCAAATTATATACTTAGATATAAGCTCTACTATATATAAATGTATATAAAAGGATGAAACAAAAGTGATATACATAAGAACATACAAATTTTTTTTTTTTTTATTATTTAAAAACAAGGTGGTATAGAGTTAAGATTTTTACGATCGAGATTGGACATAAATGTATATAAAACTATTAGTTTTTTTTAAAAACAAAAATTGAAACAAAAAAAATTTTGGTATAGATTTAAGATTTTTTATGAGTGAAAATTCCTTCAATTTGATCGGTTTTAAGCGTGATATTTAATTAAGGACGGCAAGAATTGAGATTAGGCGTGATAACTAAAACAAAAAAAAACAATTGTCTATAATTCACCTTGATGAATATAGATCAAGTTATTCACTTTAAGTGTGAAATTAGTCAGTTGTCAACTTCCTGTTGATTTTTTTTAAATTCAAATGCGAATACTGGACGGCGGTCCGATATCTCACTTGTAAATGGTTGGCCGCACTTCCACTAATTGCGAAAAATAAAATCGAAAAAAAAACATGCTTAGAATACTAACATTGATATAATCCAGAACCCTCTCTAAAGGTCCATTTTCAAACGAAGTAACAGTGAATTACATACATAAATTACATTCACAAATATTTGTTTCATTGAAATTCCTTTAATCCGGAAAATGGTAGATATTTCACGCGGTAACCATACCTTACCACTTTAAGTGTGATATTTGTTTTATCCATTCGCAAAGTACGTGTTGAAATCATTTTGTTTGATTTCCGTTTCGGTTGTTAGTCTCGTTCGAGTATTTCTCCGGTTAATGTCAAAATTTAATATAGAGTATATTGTGTAAAATTGTGTTAGTGATAGAAAACAAAAAGTGCAGTGTGAGACCAAAATCGATTTTAGGTAAGACGTTTAATGTTGCAAGAAACATCAGATGACCCAAGATCACCCAACGCCACTTTTAGCAGATCACCAAGAAGCCATTCCACGCCAGTGACAAGAGATCAGAGCGAGTATCCGTTCTATGTATTGAGTTCCGCTCACAAGAAATTCTGGAAGAAAATCAATTTTTTTCCTTCGAGAACACAAGCCCGTCTGTTAGTACAGAGGACACTAGCTCAAGAACTGATTGTGGAACTTCGGAAACAGCAGAGGATAAGTCAATTGTGCCTGAACTGGACGAAAATAAACCCGTTATTCCCAATCCAATAGAAGAGAAGTGTATCGCTACGGAAACTACAGAGGGTAGAAGGCCCATTATTGAGAAAGTGGATGTGGAAACTCAAACCAAGGATACAATAATGGAATTGATATACTTAAGATCTAGAGGGTGGTATTAACAATCCTTGGACGCACTTCAATCAATCCAAGAAGACGTAGAATTACGGAATCAATCTTCAGAGCAGCCAGAAGACAATATCAGCTAGATGAGTTAACCAATGGAAAGAGATCATCTGAAAACTCAATTCTAGAAATGGACCCACCAGTGGATATAATTAAAATTAATCAATTAATATTTAATAGTGTACCAATTTTAATGGGCGAAATAAGTCCCAAATTAGTTTCAGAAATAAATATATTTAAAATTGTTGTAAGCACGTTATTAATTGTCTAGTCGAAAGTGAAATTCCAGTATTCCTTAAACTCCTTCCAACGCGCTTCAGAGGTGGGGCGGCAAGTATTCTGATCACGTTTCAATAACTTCCAGCAACTGGATACCCAGATCCAAAATAAATTAGTAAATACAAAAAGCTAAGTCGCCCTTGTAAATGAACGTAGGGTGTTTTTCCAATTACCAGCAGAAACTTTGACAAGCTATGCTCAAAGGATAAAAACATTATTTAAAAGCTGCGTTTCTAAAATCCGTGATCGACACTCTGGCACAGCAGCAGAGGCAGTAAAAAGGGATTTAGAGGAAACAGCCATATATGTATTTAAGACAGGTATAATGAACCCAAACCACAGAATGTTTCTCTTACAGGACTCTGGTGAGAGTTTAGCATCAGTAGTCGAAAAAGCGGAAAAACTAGAAAAATCCGAAAGACAAACACTGTCGATTTTACAAAATCCTTTAGGTATATCATTGGCCCAACCAGTAATTGATAGTTATCCAGTCAATACTACTTGGATGCCTATCAGAGAGAGAGACCAATGCACAACCCACCCCAAAAGAGGCATTATAAACATAATTTCGCCCCCACTGCAAGGAATCAGTATGATAATAGCAAAAGCTATCAACCCCGAATTAAATGTACTTATTGTAATAAAAACAATCATACGTTTTCGGAAACCTACCAGAGGAAGAATGGTAATAAATATCAGAATTCTGCGTACGCTTCTCGAAACAATAACAGGGATAGTAATGCTCAAAATCGGCAGATAAACCTAGTGCAAAATAGCAGGTCTGATGATGGTGGCCCAAGAAACACAATTGGCGCAATAAAATGTAATTTTTTCAAAGAAGAGGTCACACTACAAACCAGTGCAGAGCAAAGCAAGACTGGGAAAGTAGGTCGACTCAAAACAACCACCAGTTTTCGGAAAACTAAATAAGGACTTGCGAGGACACCGCGGAAGTCCAAACGTTAGTAAAGAAAATCGGTGTCAGCCCTTCCAAGTTCCTAAATGTTCAGTTAAATTACCCTTGGATATAGCAGCTAAGTCCTCGGTAGAACTATTAGTCGACACGGCAGCTGACGTGAGCCTATTAAAAAATCCATGTTACAAGGAGAGAAAATAATAAATACACAGGAAAAAACGCAACTGAGCAGCATTTTTGGAAAGGGACAGACAATTGGAACATGTACAGGAAAATTTCTGCTAGAAACTCCTGTAAATTTCTCGTAATTGAAGATAGTGAAAATGTTATGATGGAATACTTGGAAATAATTTTCTATTAAATAAATGTAATATAAAAGTCTCCAGATGGAACATTAGAATTTCGAGCGACACCTACAAATTTGGCAACATTTTCAGTGCCACTTAATATGAACTGCGAATTTCGCGACTCTAAGAAGTTAGAAACGACACTAAATTCACCTATTAGCAGGTCTACGGTCCAAGGTCAAAGGAAAAGCCCGGCAAGCCGCAACCTATGGAAATGGAAAACGCCACTCAGATCTCCGAGAGAAATTGGTCCATTCCGCATAAAGGTGAACAATCTGAACGGAAGCAAGCAAAGGGACTAAAGGTTAGAGCGACGATTCAGAAAAATTAGTGCCAATTCCTATTAGAGACAACGGCGATAATTGTTTTTTTATCAAAAGAAGTGAGTGAAGGTGTTTTTTTCAGGAAATTGTTTAGAAAGGTAGAGTTGTGTTGCCTATTATTAACGTCACTAATACTGATCAGGTATTAGATAACATGGAAATTGATCTTCCCACAATAGAAAATTATGATATTTTAACATTAAACGAAATGAACTGGGAAAAACCCAAAATAAAAAACGAAGAGAATAAGACCTTTGGAAGCAGAAAACATTCGTTTTTAACAATCGAGACAGGAAACGAATCGAACTTCTGAAAGAGCAAATCAATAAGGATACAGATGCCAACCAGGAAGAAAAACATGCTGTCCTTGAAATATGTTATGAATATAACAATATCTTTCTTCTACCTGGAGATAAATTGAGTTATACGGGCTCAATAAAACATGAGATTCCAATTAAGCAAGATTGTCCCCCCTCAATCAGAAAATGTATAGACTACCGGAGAAGCAAAGAAATATCATCCCTGAACAAGTGGAAGAAATGCCTGAAAATGATATAGTAGTACCTAGCACTAGTCCATGGAATTGGCCACTCTTAGGTGTTCCCAAAAAGGCTGGAATAAATGGAGAAAAACAATGGCGTGTTGTGGTAGATTTCAGAAGGCTAAATGAAATCACGATTGGAGATGCTTTGCCTTTACCCAGAATTGAAGATATCTTCGATCAATTGGAGCATTCAAGGAACTTTACCACGCCTGACCTGGCCAGTGGTTATCATCAAGTAGTAGTCGAGGAGAAAGTCCAACATAAAACCGCTTTCAGTACTCCACACGAGCATTTTGAATTTAAAAGGATGCCTTTTGGGTTGAAAAGTGCCGGCTACATTTCAACGATTAACGAACCACGTGCTAACTGGTTTGCAGGGTTTTAAGTGCTTCGTATATTTAGATGAAATAGTAATTTACGGGAAAAACTTGTCGGATCATAACGCTAAACTTAGGGAGGTACACAAAAGACTTCAGTTAAATAATTTAAAACAAAAAATAGAAAAATGCCAGTTCTTGAGAAAGGAAGTAATTTATCTGAGACATAAGTGTTCCAGAGACAAAAGCCTTACCAGATCCCTCAAAGGTAAGCTGCGTTCAAAGTTTCCCCCAGCCCAAGACAATAAGGCAGGTACAATCTTTCCTTGGGTTGGCTAATTATTATAGGAAATTTATTCCGGAGTTCTTTAAAATAGCAGAACCCTTCAATAAACTCCTACGAAAAAATGTAAAATTCAAATGGACGGATAAATGTGAAAATTCTTTTAAAACCTTAAGCACAAGCTAATCTCGCCACCTATTCTAGTTTACCCTGAATTCGATAAACCATTTTCCTTAACTACGGATGCTAGCGGAGACGCTTTGAGTGAGAAGGTGTAGGTAGGGAACGATCGGCCCATTGCTTACGCAATCAAGAATGTGAACAAAGACGAGAGAAATTATTCCGCCACAGAAAAAGAAATGCTGGCAATAATATGGGCTATAAAAAAATTTCGGTGTTATTTGTATGGTAGAAAATTTACTATTTACACTGATCACAAGCCACTTAAGGGAATCTACAGTACCAAAGATCCTGGCTCGCGATTACTAAGATTTCGCCATTAACTCTCTGAGTATGATTACATCATAGAGTATAAACCAGGTAGGCTCAATCGTAACGCTGACGCATTAAGCAGAATCCAGAGTTCTAGTGAGATGGAGTGCAATAAGAACGAAGTTCCGCAGACAATGATAACTAAAGCACAAGTCTACAAGCAAAGGATTACAGATGATAAGGAATATAAACCGAATCCGGCATGTACGGTCATTACCAGAGCGCAAAGCAGAGCTGAAGGAGACCACACAAGTTTTTCTGAAAGACAAGATGACGCGGATGACTCGCCCAAAAATAAGTCTGGTTGTATTGGAGAGGACTCAGAAACTAATTCAATTAGTTCCCAAGAGTCCAAGATGGACGAAAGTGTACAAATACTTGGTAACCGGAATGACATCCAGACCATTCTTCGGGATTACCATAACGCACCCCTGGGAGCTCATCTGGCAGTCTAGAAAACTTATAAACGTATCAGAAGAAACTTTAAATGGAAAGGAATACTCAAGGACATTCACAACCACATCAAAAATTGCATTAAGTGTAGAAAAAATAAGCCTAGTAGAATCACCAAGATGCCGATGGTAATAAGTTCCATTGCAGCGAGGCCATTCCATAAGGTTTATCTCGAAATAGTGGGCCCGTTACCAGAAACTACTAAGGGAAATAAGTACATACTTACCCTACTGGATGATGCAACTAAAGTTTTCGATTGCATACCGTTAAATAATGGAGAAGCCATCACGGTAGCCGAGGGATTTTACAAATTAATGATGAAGTATATGATACACAAAGCTGTCGTCACTAATCAGGTCGCAAATTTCACCAGCAATTTGTTTAAACGACTTTGCAAACTATTCAAAGTGAGGAAGTTGCAGACCACAGCCTACCATCCACAGGCAAATGGCGCTCTTGAAAGTGCACCCGGAATCCTGATTGAGTATTTGAGAAGTTTGGTGGACGAAAATGTAACCGCATTGGACCAGTGGCTCGACGAAGCAGTCCATGTTCGCAACCATTCAACTCATGTTGGTGCAAAACATACACCGATGGGGCTCTATGGGGATTTTACGACCCACCATCAAACAATCTAAAATGACAGCCTGAACCCATCTATAACTATGGCGATTTTGTAAGCATTCGTAGAAGAAGAATGCAAACACTGCACAAGCGTGTTAGGGAGGAGCTTCTTAAAAGCAAGCTAAAGTCTAAGGAATATTACGATAAAAATACCCTTGCTAAAAAATGCTGTTAAAAAGAGTAAATTATCACAAGTCTGGACTGGGCCGTATATAGTAAAACAGGTTAGTAATGATGTAAACTGCACGATCCAAATTGGTCGGAAGCTACGAAGGGTGCATAATAATAGGTTAAAATTATTTTGGTTAAAAATAAATTATATTATATTTATTTTTCCCGCGGACGGGAATCGAACCTACACTTGTTAGAATCGGTCAATGATGGAGAAATAAGAATTTTAAGAACTTTTATTTTTAATGATTCTAAATCAAATTTATAAATACAAGAAGAAAAAACAACCGCGTCGTCCGATTTTGGGGATTAGCAGAAAGTAATTTTTACTTCAGATTTACCCACAGGGAACATTAATATGGCTGTGAGCGGCAATACATCTAGCGAACTCTGAAGCTGCTATAGAGACTCTCACCCCCCAGGCGTATTAATTGAGCCACTCAATCCGGCGTACTGAAGAAACGGAGTCGTTGGATTTTATTAACCGCTGCGAAGACACAGTGGAACGTCTCTGTCACGTACAAAGAAGCACCGAGGAAAGAGACTCGTGTTATACGTGGAAAATAGACTTAGATCGGCAGGTAGATATGATTAAGAATAGGCTAAGAGATACAAATTTTTATTTATTAAATCGAAGTAGGCGGTCATTAGCAAATATAGTAGGCAGGTTTTTTGCTCAAACCATTTACAAAAAATTAATAGACCTTGACAGCCAAAATTCAGAGAACATACATTTAATGGAAAAACAAATCAGCATGGTGAAGGCAAAATTTAATGCCATTGACCAAACTTTCCAAGACACAACGCATTACAAAAACAGCCTAGATGAACGTTTTCAGGATTTCATAGACCAAGTACAGAACTCCACGAATGAAATCAAGACAGAACTCAAATCAGTCCACATTAAAACCGACACAAAATGGACTTCTTGTGTATATTCTACACCAACTCCAGCAGATAGATCAATGTCTAACAGACGAATATATGGTAATACATGCTCTACACCAACACTCATAACATCCTTTAATTTTATCCGCAAACGATTTAGTACAAATTTATAATGAAATCAGAGTATGGGAAATATTCTTCTAGATTTTAAATTGGTAAGTCATATAGTTCAAGTAGATAGCGTCCAGGAGGGAAAAGAATACTTTATCAGAATTACACTATCTCTACCAGAAGACACTATTTTCACAATAAACAAAGTCTACTTGCTACCCACACCGATCTCACTGGCGAAATCAGCTATCTTAGATATTGAAGCAAATTATTTTTTAAATAATACAAAAGCGCAGAGATATGTAGAGCTATCGAGTGCAGATTACTGGGATCACTGCAAGAAGACAACATCTGCTAGTGGTAAGATACACATTTGTTTCCAAACCGTACCTAAGGGAATAAGTTTCAGTAAGTCTAACTGTCTCATGGGTTTGTTCAACAATCCCTCGCCGGGACCCGCTCCTTATACCCATAGAGTTATGGAAAATAATATGAATTTATTTACAAAAATGGTTAGACCGAACTCTTGGCTATTTGTAGCCACGCAGGAAGAAGTACTTTCCTGTAATTGTAGTAATCATTTCAATCACATGACCCTAAAAGGTTCTGGAATACTCTCATTAACCCAACCATGCATATTTACACTAAATGAACACGAGATACCCTATGAGAGTAGTGTCAGCTATCACACACCCATACACCAACTTGAGCTGCCAAATTCCCCCAAAATTAACCTAGAAGAGATGTTTAGGGAGACCCCACAAGTAAAATTCGGAAATAAAACAGGGTGTCTATTATTGAACACGAAACGAATTTTCGAATGGAAATTTTCGTACATCTGGCACCATTGAACACGAAAATGTCAATTTTTCGAGCGGAACTTTTCGGAAATTTTCTCGTTGACATTTCACTTATCGAGTTATGGAAGTGCGGAATAGTTTATGTAGTTGTTATTAATTTTATTGAGACTTTTACTTTAAAAAACAATGAAATAATAACTATGCATTCTTTTTAGGGCCAAACTTACGAATACTAATAAATACAAAACTTTGGTTAATATTATGGTAAGCCATCCAGATTTGGCACGCGTCTTCACTTTCAGGAGGAGGCAACACTATATGGTCGCAATCCACAGCTTTCAATGGGCTGTAGTGAAGCGCTCTTCCATTTTGGACATTCTTCCAATTCCATAATATCCAAAATTTGTGATAACACGGCAAATACAGTAAATTGGGACATTCCAATATTTAGATCTTGGCCCGTCCCACCCTGATAACCTCCTTCAGCAAAAATCTCATTCCCGCAGCCATTCTTAATATCGGTGGTATTGATGTAGAGCCGACGGTTGGTTTAAATTTATCTTGCATCTCGTCTAATAAATATTTACATGCATCATTTGAGAGTCGGTTGTATTTCATGAACCTTGAAAGCTTAAAATGAATTTGATTTGTCGTAAATGCTTACAAAGCCTATTTCGTAGGTGTCTCAAATATGTCAGACTGATCGCGAATTCGCTTTAGAATAATCCTTAAATTTCCCCCTCCTCTTCTTCAAAAAATAATGCATTGCTATCCATTTTTAAAATAACACTTGAATATTTTTCTGAAAGGAATGAACACATCACTATCACAATTAACGGATTAACGGAAAATCTATTATATATCGAGGTTTTGTACTAGATTACTCTTTTTTTATATGGTAATGCTTTACATAGAATTCGTTCATATTCAATCATAGCTCGAATATAGTTTTTCGTACACAAATTTCGAGAGGTCCGAAATTTCGTTTCGATTTCAATAATAGACCCCCAGGTCTAAAAATAAATACCTCCGGAAATCACAATAAAGAGCTATTGAAGACAAGTAAAGAAAAGATCATGTTGACACCTGGGAAAAGATGCTTGCTGGTAATCTTGTTGCCAATTTGAATCAAGGTACATTCAACAATTTAAGCGGTCCAATTTTTCAAGTGAAGCTTTAGAACATATTGTGTGAGCGAAAATAAATTAAAACTTAAATTACCTGCATCTACGCCTGTTGAAAGCAGAGAAAAAAGTCGGAAGTAGTTGGTTTTCTTTTTATCATATTTAAGTTATATATCACAAAACCCAATTTTCGGATTGATTTGGAAAACCTGTCGATAATATTATCCACATCAATGTCGATCTCAGAGTGGACAAACATTAAGGACTCATATCCAAATACTCTTTCTCGTGCAAAGATTATAGAAATAGATATGACGCAACCGATTCTGTCATGGGTGAATAAATGACTGAGAGTGAGAGCTTGCCCCTTGATTCACATTCAAAGGAATAGGAGAAGAAGTGCATGACATGTCTCTGACTATATCTTTTGATGGGAAATTACGTGATCTTGCTTTCTTCTGCAAAAACTTATCAGTCTTTCTCCTTTCCACTTTCGCTACTACTTCTACCTCCATTGCTAACTAGTGTAGCTAGTTTTTTCTTCTCCTATAAATTAAAAGTAAGAGTGCAGTTAAATTAAACAACACTACTTGAATTAATTCGAAAGTACAAGCCAAGCAACGGCAACTACCGCTGGCAGAAGAAAGCGAATGGTTTTTATTTTCATAGTCTTACGGTAAAAAGTGTGAAGAAAAATTGTAGAATCAATCTAACTGATCGTTTTCAGTAACCAATAGTGTATAAAAATTCGAAAGGAAAATGTTCAAATAAATATCTTTAGCGACCCAGATCGGCCAAGGCACCTGAATCAATATTTTGGAACAATTGTCCGCCACCAATAGTGCATGAAAAATCTGTATAAATTTTTTTAGATCATTGTGAGAAAACTGAATACTTGTGTCCCTGTCCGAAGGAGTCAACCACCCAGAATCAATGCACCAATACGTTTGGACCGTTGTCAGTGAATAGTTTCTCATTCAAATTCTTAAGAACAATTTTCAAGTGTGTTTCTAAGAAAAATGTAATGCTTCCGTTCGAACTTAAAAATTATGAACAACTCAGGCATGAATCAGTGCCGCTATGAAAAATCAACGAGTGGCTCGATGTTGCTTGCATGGAACTAGCGTTCTCCTGGAAGAACCGTTAAGCACAATTTGTTAAGTCAATCCTTAAATACAATTGCGACGGGCAACGGCATATGACAAAAAAAATGCCACTGTCAATCTTCTAAAAGCACAGCGTCTTATGCAAATACCCAAATTACGACGGGTGAGGATCAGCGGTCGACGAAGTTGGCGTCGGGATTGATCAATTTCTAATTACGCCCGTCGTCACTGCAGTACTACCAACAAAATCAAACGAATGACATTGTTGTGGCAATTATTTTTGTCAAGGTCCATTTCTAAACAATTAATTTTGATGAAAAATTGATTGAGCAAGTGCCAAATCAAAAAATAATTTATGATATACAAGACAACCAGTATAGACGAGCTGACAAAAAAGACATGGTTTGGATGGATATTTCGAGTCATACAAATGGTAAGGTTGTGATATTTTTGGCATTTGGCTTGATTTTAATTTAGTTAATTTCTGTATTTTTAATTTTTCCTATCCTCACTTTGGTCCATTGCAATTCTGTCAAAATAAATATAAAATATTTTCGATAAAAATCTGTTTCAAAACGCTCAACATTAATAACATATGAAATTTCATTATCTTCTTCTTTCACAATCGCCGCTCACTGCCTGTCGTTGCAAATGTACTCTAAATTTTTCGATTACCTGTTTTGACAGTGAATTTCGCGCTACCGTCTACCACCGTCGGAAAACCAAATAGGTAAAAACACATTATGATCGTTGACCAATTTCTTAGAAACAATAACATTTTTTAAACTCAAAATTGTGTGCTTTTTCATATATATGAGTAATCGGCAGAATAAAAGTATAAAAGCATCTTCATAACGTGCATTACGTGCCATTTTCTAAACAATCAAATACTAAAATAGATATGTATTTCAAAATTACTTACTATCCTGTAATAGATATGATAGACGACTTTTCGAATGTGTACACGTTTAAAAGACGAAGACCTACGAGCGAATGACTATTATACCCAATCCAATATTACTGCTCATAAGATGACAAACAAACCATACAAACCAAACCGTACCTTACTAAAATTATCCTGTTAAACTTTTACAACTCGCTCATTCAATTAACAAACTTTTACAACTCGCTCATTCAATTAACTGCGAAGGTTAGGCGGAACTTAGGGAAAGGGGGGGGGGGGGTGTCATTACCTAGCCTCGCAATGTATCCGCGCCTGATTGTGATCTGGTTACTTGTCCTACGATGAGCGATGCAGTGCTTGAAAAACTCAAATGAATTGAGGATGTCTTCTGTACATGAAGAGCTCACGTAAATTGAGGGTGCCTTCCTTACCTAAAAATACCAAGTAAATTGAGAATTCTTTCTGTATCTTTGGTGGCACAAGGAGGATAGACCACGATCGGCAATGTTGTTCCAGTCAGGCATTTCTTTGTCTCGGGCCAGACCAACGAAAAATTTGTTGTTGGATGGCCAAACTGTCCCTATTACAGTCTGGCTGTCACAAGAAAGAAGCCGGTAAAGCACTAACGTAGGGTTGTAGCGACGGCCTTAATCGTCTCTGACATTTGTAGGGTTTTCTTTTTTCAAATTGTCGAAAGTTTTCGCAAGGCAAGAATAGTAGGCCAAACGAATTTAAGAAAAAACAAAATGTTTTAAAATGTTCATTGCTTCTTTTTCTGTCGAACTCCAAAGAACTTTTGATGAGAGATATTATATATTCACAGCCTAGAAATAATAAAGATATTCCGAATCATATTAGATTATACAAACAAATATTTTCCGATATTGTTCAATATTGTGCAAGGACTAAGGTGACAGTAATCACGTCCTTTTCACACAACTTACCAGTGTTAAATTAAATATTCATTCACTCTGAAGTTTATAACGTTTGTCATCATAAACAAATAAATGTGTGACGATTCAAGATGTTTTGATTATGGTACTGTATTTTACATCTTATTAACCTCCTTCTCTTTGTATGTGGGCCAAAGTTCCCCCACTGGAATGACTACTGGGTAAATCACTTGAAGAAAGAAAACCTACCGTAAATTATATTTCCATCTGAGGAAAGAAAACCTGCCGTAACGTGTATCTTCAAGATACGCTTTACTCTCCCACAGCTATCGTGCAGGAACGCTAGAATTGCATTTCAGTCAACCGAAGCAAGAAAACCTGCTGTAACGTGTATCATCAGGATGCATACCTCATCACTGTCGCCGAAGAACGGGATCTTAATATCTCAAGTCTGACCATCCACCATTACAACCAGCAGCAAAAGGTCGATGGTTTTTGGCAACCTCTAGGTTTCTTCTCGGCGAAATTAAACAACGCTCAATGCAAGTATAGCGCATCCCACCGAGAGCTTCTGGCAGCTTATAAAGGCGTCAGGTACTTCCGATTCCTGCTGGATGGTCGTTCGTTCCCGGTCTATGCAGATCACAAACAACCAATAACGTTCGCAATTAATCAAAAAGCCGATAAAGCTTCTCCCAGACAAATACGTTACCTAGATTTTTAAGTCAATTTACCACTGATATCAGGTACGTATCAGGGCAAGACAATGTAGTGGCCAATACACTCTCAAGATTAGATGAAATTCACCTTCCTAGGTTAATAGATTTTGCCGCTATTGCAGATTCGCAATTCTCAGACACTGAATTCCAAGGTGTTATTCAAAACTCACAGTACGAAGTCAAGGAATTTCCCATTTGCGGCACTAATAAACAGTTATTCTGCGAAGCCTCGCCAATTGGATATAGACCCTTTATTCCAGATTACTTCAGGAAACAAGTTTTTGATGCGGTTCATAGCCTAGCACATCCAGGCATCCGCGCTACTTACAACCTAATAACAGCAAAATACTTCTGGCGTTGTATGATCAGGGACATTAATTCTTGAGCAGGAATGCCAGCAGTGTAAAATTATACGACATATCAGAAAGCCACTAGGAACATTTCCTACACCTTCAGGCCGCTTTCAAGATATACATATAGACATTATCGGTCCCCTACCACCATCTCAGGGTTTCAAATACCGCCTTACAATTATCGACAGATTCATGCGTTGGCCTGAGGCAGTGCCACTAGCAGATATTTTTGCTGAAACCGTGGCGGAAGCACTTTGTCGATCTTGGATATCTCGTTTCGGAGTTCCCAAAACAATAGTTTCCGACCAAGGTTCACAATTCGAATCTTCGCTTTTTGCTGAGCTTTCCAAAATATTAGGTTTCCGGCGTAGTCGTACAACACCCTCCCACCCGAAAGCAATTGGATTCCTAGAAAGGTGGCATAGAACGCTCAAGGCCGCAATTATGACACATAAAGAAAAGGCCTGGTCAAAAATGTTACCTCTAATCATATTGGGTCTCAGATCAACATTCAGGGAAGAGTTCCTTGCAACACCTGCAGAGTTGGTGTACGGGGAAAATTTACGCTTGCCGGGAGATTTCTTTGAAAATTCTCAATCTCATTTCCAAAACGAATTTATAGTCTCACTTCGCAATTTGTTTTCAGACATTAGGCCTATCCCCGCTACAGATAATTCCAACCAATCACCATTTAACTCCTTTGCAGCATCCGTATGAAGGCCCATTTGAAGTTATTAAGCGAGACGAGCACTTTTACAAGTTAAAAGTTAAAAACAGAGAAGTCAACGTTTCAATCAACCGTTTAGAGCCTTATTACGTAGACGAGGAGAACTCAATCCCGGTAACTGACACAAACACACACACAGCCAATGAAAAGGCATCTCGCCCACAATCGACCGATACTAGCACACACTCCAACAGAGGCATGCACACTGGAGACGTTTCACTCTCGTCAAGCGCATCTCCTCGACGCGTGCGTTTTCTGCCTGATGGTAACACTGTACTACCAAGTCGAACGTCTCGAGATGGACGAACCACCCATCCGCCTCAACGCTGTACTACCAAATCGAACGTCTCGAGCTGGAAGAACCACCCATCCGCCTCAACGTTATTTATCTTGCTAAACCTAAGGTTTAGCTGGCGGGGGAGTGTTGTAGCGACGGCTTTAATCGTCTGACATTTGTAGGTTTCTCTTTATTCAAATTGTCGAAAGTTTTCGCAAGGCAAGAATAGTAGGCCAAACGAATTTAAGAAAAAACAAAATTTTTTAAAATGTTCATTGCTTCTTTTTCTGTCGAACTCCAAAGGACTTTTGATGAGAGATATTATATATTCACAGCCTAGAAATAATAAAGATATTCCGAATCATATTAGATTATACACACAAATATTTTCCGATATTGTTCAATATTGTACAAGGACTAAGGTGATAGTACTCATGTCCTTTTCACACAACTTACCAGTGTTAAATTAAATATTCATTCACTCTGAAGTTTATAACGTTTGTCATCATAAACAAATAAATGCGTACCGATTCAAGATGTTTTGATTATGGTACTGTATTTTACATCTTATTAACCTCCTTCTCTTTGTATGTGAGCCAAGGTTCCCCCACTGGAATGACTACTGGGTAAATCACTTGAAGAAAGAAAACCTACCGTAAATTATATTTATGTTCGACACTTTAAAAGCTTTTGAAGTTTCGCAATCTCACTCGCGTATGTGTTGGATCCCGTATTGTTCAGATTTTGCATGAGCTATTTCTGAATCAGACATGCGTATTTCAACTAATGCACTAAGAAAACAGCCAACAATAAAATAATTCTAAGCTATGCATAGTGTGTGACAAATGCTAAGGTCTGTGCTAAACCATTGCTTGGTCTCCAACTTAGGCTTTTGTATGACGTAGTAACGACAGGAAGTCCAGATTCGATAGTCACCTAATTTATTAACACTTACAACAGATTACGCGATGCAGGTTTAAACTTGAGTTTAATTGATTTACCAAACTGATTTAAGCCATATACATAATTCTGAACAATTTCACAATTACTTCGTTCGGTTTCAAAGACTTAACGTTGAAATTCTTAAAGATTTGTTGATTTCGCTGTTCATCATGTTCTCATGTTTCTGTTTATGTCCGCAAGAAAGGCCGCTTCTTCCATTTTTGAGTATAAACAAATCTAAAGGTCTGCTCATTTATTGCAAATAGGCACCATGTTATAAGTATAGGTTTTTTATGATTACAACACTTTACACAACCGTCCTTATATATATATATATATATATATTGTAAAATTATTACTCGCTTCACTTTACTAAATTCTTAGCTACAAATTTTAAACAACTTCGTAGTATGGCTCTTTAAACAAATTATAATTCCACGTTTTTTACAACCTTTTCTAAGACCAAATCAAGACAATGCTAAATTAGATTAACAAAAGAATTTCAAAGCAAACATTTATTTTTTTACAATTTCAAAACCTACCTAAACTATTGTTAACGAAAAAATAGTAGTCTATTAAAAGTAGATATCGAATGAAACAGAATTGTAAAACGCAAAGATACTGTACTTAGTTAAAAAAATTTAGTATCGGACCGTGTCGCTACAAATCTTTAAGCAGCTGATTGTTCTAGAAAAGCTGAAGTTCGCTGAACTTCTCCGATTCGATTGCAATGTCTCATATTACCAAATTTGGCATAT
Organism: Dioctria linearis; assembly: GCA_963930735.1. NCBI lineage: Eukaryota > Metazoa > Arthropoda > Insecta > Diptera > Asilidae > Dioctria > Dioctria linearis. Next base: position 86,903,460 of record OZ005740.1, on the reverse strand, counting down.
TTATACGAATCGAATCGAAACGGTAAGAATTGGTGTGGCAGTCCACCAATATGGTCGCGAGTGTTTTGAGGTGTCTGATATAATATTTATTTAGAAAGAGGAATCTGGAATAAACAGTCGTTGAGAAAGGTCTTCTTATGCACATTCTAAACCTGGACTTCATGACAGGCCCTTGCAAGGGACGAAATATCAAGTTTGGACCAACAAGTGTGGGGAAATTAATGCAGTGTAGTGTTATTTTAGTACGAGCAAAAAAAAAATTGAAAAATTATTTAAGTGTACGAAAGAAGCAGAAATCCTCCCCAATGAGATTTAGTGGGTCATATTATCAGAGTGATTAAAAAAAATACAATACTGTCGCGTCATGGACCATAAATATATTGTTACAAAACAACTTACTTCGCTCTTATTTTTTCCTTATCAACAAGTTTTCACCTGGAATTTTCATCTAAAGATGTTATATTTGTTTCATAAGCATGCATTCCCCATTCAGTTTCACCTCTTACCTCTGGCTTACTATCGGAAGGATTCATGAAATTCGATCTTCCCTTTTGTTTTGCGTTATATTTTGAATCCCTATGTAACCTCATCATACGTATTTCTCTTGGCGGAGACGTCGCCTGGCCGACAGATATATATTTTTCAAAATGACAATAATAACTACTAGATATTCTTATTATCGCATTTTGGAAAAGATTTCAGTGAAACACGCACACCCTATTAGTTGCACATTAATATTATGATTATAATAGCGTTATCATCCTAAAATCCGTACACAAATCATCCCGAACTTGACAGAACTTGACATTTCAGTTAGCTATTCCGTCATAGATAGACTTGAATCACAGATAAGTAATATTCAGATTTGGAAACCAATGTTGAAAATCTGCTTCTCATGAGCCAGCCATGACGAATATATCATCCAGCCTTAGCTTTTAGCAAATACAAATTCTCTGAATATTAACCAGCCTACAGGCCAGCCGAATAATTTGGTTTCAGCCTGCGCTTGAAATGTAAGAAAAAATTGCGAAAACTGTAGAAGTTCTTTCATGATATGATAAGATATGTGGGCTTGTGTTAACTGTTGCATTTATTGAGAATTATTCTCAGTACACTCAAATTCAATCTATACAGTTAATTTAGTTCATATACTTTATAATGCTGCTTATTAATTGCTCAATTGCATGTGTAATTATTATGCCTTATCTCGGCATATGTTTAATTAAATGCAATTTATAGCCCTTTCTAAACTTATCACGATTTACGTATTTATTCTATTTCACTTCACTCTTAACTTAACTTAACTATGATGTTTCATTGCATATATTATTAAAATACCGAAAGTTGGCATGTGTTGAAGTTTATACAAGAGACCTTAATAACTATATATATTAATTAGTATCCACACAATACTTATCTTAATCACAAACTTCCTGTCCTTTGCCACAATCATTGCACAAACTTATAGCATTTATAATATGTACCTGGGTACATTTCATTGTATGCTTTGTTGCTGAGATGAAAAAAAAATTATTAAATTGATCGGATGCTAGAACTTGCATGTATGTTCACTGTAGAAAAACTGAGGAAGTTCTTAAGGCTTGTCTCCTTTTTATAGCCTATGAGCGGCCATTTTGCAATAGGCTCCACAAGAAAAATACAGATTTAGTGTATTTTTCGTACTTTCCTGACTTGTACAATTACTTAAAAATGTACTAATTTCCTTCAACTAATTTATTTTGAATTATCCATGAATTTTCCTTCTTTATTTATTTAACTATTCTAATTTTTCGGAAATTTATCAAGATGGCGGCTCCCTGCCATATTACGACAATTTTCAATGTGGAACGCAAATGATTCTCTTTTCCCTTGCATCTCTGTTTCCACATCTATCTCTTTCCCACTTAATTATTATGGGAATTACTTTCACCATTTTTCGCGAATATTTGCTTACCTGGTAACTTTCGCGGTTTCAACTATTACCAACAGGTAGCGCGCAGTCAATTTAATGAAATCAGCTTCTCACCATATCAAGTTGACAGTCGCGATCGCGATATTTACATGCTAAAGTTCCGTGTTTGTGTCTGTGGTTTTTGGATAATTTACAGGATTAATAATCCAGGTAATTACATTTTATTGTTTTTTAAGTGTTCAATGTTAATTATATGTGAGTTCTAGCATGAACAATTTGCTAGAAATAGGCAAATTCAGGCCGGAAAGAAGATTAAAGAAATGTCAACAATGGCACAAATTCTTGAATTTCTTTAATTATAATGTATCTACAAGTTGCGAATTCATATAATTTGAATATAACAACATATTTGTATATAAGTATATAAGTAGTATAAGTATATATAAAGTATAATGTTTCCAGGGGCCGAATTCACTAATTCGGAGAGTTGTGAAGATGAAAGTTCTTTTGCCACTTAACTCTCCACTCGGAATTCTGTAACTCGTGGAATGCAAAACTCTCTATTCCAGTCGACAAAACTCTCGGCTGTGTTAGTGGAGAAGTAAGAAAAATATTTCTGAACTGACAGTATTGTCTGCTTTTATTGTCCTTTGTGAAGGTACCAATGTACCTAGGATTTTGAATTATGGATTCACTGTATATACTGGCTATGATTAAAAAAACAAATTATGGAAATCCTTGCAATACTTACAGAGAAATAAGGACTTTGGTGTCGCAAGGTACCCGCTAAAAATTGTAATTCATGCGAAAATGGTCAATTTGGTCGTCTTCCAGAACAGAAGAGATGCTATAAAAATTTTAAATATGCACGTTCAAGCTTGTATGTAGGATGAAATCGCATCTACATTTTGTCCCCTAATTAGATATGTAATTATTTTTTTTAATCCAATAAATAGTTTTGGAGATAACTGCAAAAGAAGTAAATCAGTTCTTCTTAAGATGAAAAAATGGCCTTTTTCTGGTACAAAAATGGACATATTTTCAACTCATCATTATGAAGAACTGGTAAGCCGTAGAAATTCACTTTCCATGAGAAAAATGTTTACAGGAGAGTACTAATGGATGTGAAATAAAGAACGGTAGAAATATATGCAAAATATAGGAACCCCCAATTGGGGGTGGTACGACCCCCATCCCCAAAAGCCACTCCCTCAGAAATTGTTAACCTATATTTTTGTACTCTAGACTCTAAATCCGTAGGAAAAACCGCAATCCTGTACAACCCTCCCACACAATATTTCGATGCTCCTCACGTTTGCACTTTACTCAGGCAGCTGCCAAGTTCGCACTTTACTCAGGCAGCTACTCAACAGAAGGTGCTGGAAAGTCTGCCGGGCACAGCATAGTCTTGTTCTTCGCCGGCTCGAGCTCATGGTAGGGGTAGGATCTTGCCCAGTGAATCAGCACCTCTTACTTTTGTGCTACGCTGTATATAGGAGTAGGGAATTGAATTGGGATCTCGGTGGATGTTCCTCACGCCTCACTTGAGCCACAGATGTTCATGGCTTGCTCCGGCCCCAGCCGCCCTTAGTCAATCTGGAGCTACACGATATGGATTGGCCCCTAGTTGCCTAACCTACGTTAGGACATCCCTGAAAATGGGTACATATGGGATTGACGAACAACCGACAGAGAAATTCTTTTAATTAGGATTCATTTATTCTAAAACTAATACAGCGAATTATAAAAATGTCTCACTTCTTTTGCAGCCGGTAACATTACGAAAGAAGACTATTCGATGGCATGGAAAGCAAAAAAAAACTAAAATTAATAATCCAATATTATACCCGCCACCAGATAAGAAAATACTACTTAAAACAAATTTAAGGCTACTAACGTACGCCTGAAAATAACTCGCATTCTAAGGAATTCGCAAAAGTATATAATAAAAATCAACATATTATATCAATAGATCGTAGTGGATTAAAACATTTCAGAAAAAAAAAACAAAAAAAATTTTATCGAGCTAATTAGGTAATTTCTTTTCAATCTACAAACTAATTAAGATAATCGGCGACACAACATATTATAGGAAGAGGTCGGTTCAAGGTCGGAGATAGCACCTGCGCTCTCAGCTTGCCTTTACTTTACGATTCTAATTCAGAATACCGATTAAGAATGTATCCTATATATACCGAGGATTCAACAATAGGTAATAACCAATATAATTGTAATATATAAAAAAAAGCGTTCTACCTTCGCGATAGATAACTCACCTACACATATGTATGTAGGTGTATACATATATAGAAACAAAAAAAAATTTAAATATATATAGTTTTCGTTTTTTTTTCTCGCTTGTGTAACAATGACTTACTGCGATTCCTCGTTTCTCCTCGGTGAAGAAGATCTTCTCACTACGGAACGCTGAAAAGCAATTATTTTGTTGTTTTTTTTTGCTTTTTTTTTATTTTCGTTAATTACTCCTGTGTTGGCTGGCTGGGAGCGCACGCCCTTTAACTCCTTAGTGGAAAGGAACCTAATAGGACCCTACTGTACAATCTACACACTATAGATAACAATGCCACTCCGTTAATACTCGTGCTAACTAGTCAAACAACTCTCAAATCACGTGGGCCAGCTGTGGGGTAGGAATTTGGATGCCCATACATTCACTGAAGTTCAAAACCTAAGGCCGAAGGGAAAAAAAACAATGAACATCACTAAGCACTCATCTCCAATGGAAGCATGATTCTCACCTTCTTCTTAACACGTGTGTCCACGCCGCCACTATATCTATCTCTTCAGGAAGAGAATACTCTGCGGAAGGATCCACAAGTGCCGCTTTTTGAAGCTGTCCAGGTATTTCGAGTAGGGTGGTTTTCTAACTGCTTTATCGGTGTGCCCGTATTTATTTCTTCTTTTACTTGACCTTCTCGAAATTACCAGGTGCTTGCTTGTTCCAACTACTTTAACTAGAAGGAGAAGATTTAAGCAACACTGCACTTAGGACCTTGCGGTACTGAAATACCTTCCACTTTCACTATATAAATATATTTTTTTTTTATATATACACAATATATCCACAATATTCCAAGATGCACACTGATTCCCGATAGGCACTAACGATTCGCTGTGCTGTCTAGTGTTTAGTCTTGGCAGTTATCAGACAAAAACTGATCGTAACTAAATGATGTCGTGATAACAGACGACTGACCAAGCGGCGGCGGCGCAGCTATTCATGAAATTTTTTGCTGCAACCTATGCTTACGAGTAACGGATCGATTGACCGAATGAATTAATAAATTCAGACTATTGCCGATTTTTTTTTTCTCTTTTTAAAATATTTGTGGATTACTTACAAAATTGGCATTGTCTACCAGTAGCAGCCAACTTAGCCCGTTGCCATCTCGGTTTGATAGCGGCGCTTTATTCTACACAACACAAAAGGTCTTGCCTTGTTTGTCAGATGATGATGATTTAGGGTCACTGATCGGATGATTATGACTGTATGCGAAATGAAAATATTTCTTGCCCTCCCGTCGATCTCGTTTCCTTTCTTCTACAGGTTTGTTTACATAGATTGCTGCAGGTGAAATGAACCGACTACGATCTAGTGGGTTAAGAGGGTTTCTCTTCGGCTCTTTACTTTTCGCCTTAATTAAACAGCCCCTATGAAGCCCTTTCACGGCCGTTACAAGATGAGGACCTGGAGGGATCAATAGGAAAGTAATAAGTACTGAATTTTAATTCTTTTTTATTTTATTGCAGCTATGCTCAACACGTGTGGAACAGACGAAAAAACTAATTAACTACAGGAAACTGAAAAAATTCAAGCAGAAACATGGTATATCAATTTTCTTTGCAACTTTAATCGTTTGCTGTTATCCATAGGCAAAAATATCGAGACAAAAGTCAAAACTACAGGACTAAATTTTGTATGAGCAGATTCTGGTGCCAAACTAGAGAGAATTTCCATACCAAACTTCAATGGCAATCCAACGGAATGGATATCATTTCCTATTCTTTTTTTCTTCTCTTGTTGACAAAACCATGCTTTCTGGCAGCCAAAAGATGCACTATCTGAATGGAAGTCGTCATGGAGAAGCCCTTCAACTCATCAAATCCTCCCCAATCACGGACGATAACTATAAAGAGGCATGAGATCTCCTACGGAAGAGATATAACATTGAGCGAGTAATTGTAGGAGCACATCTGTCAAAGATTTTTAGCTTTCCTGCTGCATGTTCAGGATGTGCTCCTTAGATAAAAGCTTTAATTGACAACACATCTGTCAAAGATTTTTAGCTTTCCTGCTGCATGTTCAGGATGTGCTCCTTCGATAAAAGCTTTAATTGACAACACAACTCAAAACTGAGATCAACAACATCTACAACCAACACACAAGACAGAGCCATGCCCAAGTATACACAATTGTCGTGCTTGTCAACAGCGACACAATACTCTGGTTCAGCAAGATAAAGACTGTCTTTGTTCATCTACTCCAAGCAGAGAGACAACAGCATTCGTAACGAACATGCCAGAGTTTTATCCAAAGTTACTTCTATACACTGCCAAGGTACGATTGTTGGACAAATGTAGAAATAATCAATCTGCCAGAGCGCTTCTAGACACGGGCTCGAAATCAACCTTCATATGTGAGCAATGCGTGCAATTTCACGCAGTCGTGCATCATTTCACGTTCATGGGCTGTCAGCATTAGATGCCGGCACGGCAAAGGGGATAGTGTCGATTCAGTTATCATCGTCAAATAGCACATACGAAATTTCTATGAACGCACTAATATTACCGAAGATAACAAATAATCTTCATAATTTTTGAATTAACAAAGCTAGCTGGGAGCACATACACGAACTACAACTGTCTGGCCGTGAGTACGACAATATTGCTCCAATAGATCTCCTCATCGGTGGTGACTATATAGGAGAGCTACTACTCGACGGTCTCATCAAAGATCCGCCCGGCACGCCCATAGCCCAAAACGCACAGCTTGGATGGGTGTTGTCGGGAAAGCTACACAATTTCAACTCAATTGATAAACATGCTGTTGTGAGTCTACACGCTGATGCATCACTAGAAAATTATATAACAAAGTTTTGGCATCAAGAAGAAGTTCCACTAAAATCTTCTATGACTGAAGAAGAAGCATTCTGTGAGTCTTATTACGCTGGAACATATAAGCGACAAGCGGATGGTCATAATCAGAATCGAAAAGCGTTTTCTCAAGCACCCGAGCTGCAATCGGAATATGTCCATTTCATGCGAGAATATGAGGATCTGGAGCATATGATCGAAGACTACTCACCTACTCTTGTTATTCAAGTCTTCCAGTTCTTAATATTCTTCGGATTGAGCGATGGGTTTGAACTGGTCAACCATAAACTAAAACTGAGCTACATAGCTTCGCAGATGCATCTCAACAAGCATACGCTGCAGTAATATGTTGTCGCAAATCCTATCTAGACTAGTCAATCAAAGTTCATTAAGTTACTGCTAAAACCCGAGTTGCTCCCCTACAAACAGTTACATTACCAAAGCTAGAGCTGTGCGCAGCCTCTTTACAGGCCGTACTCATACAGCAAGTCATCGAAGCTATTGATTCTAGGTATGATTTCTATGAATGGACAGACTCTACTGTTACGCTCGCATGGATTCAACAAGCCCGAAGCAAGTAGACTACGTATGTTTGCAACCGGGTAGCTAACATTCATCGAATTATGGCTTCAGACTGTTGGCACCTTGTGCGCTCTGAGCACAATCCTGCAGATTGTGCTTCCAGAGGTGTAGACCCGATGAATATTATCAATCACCCTTTATGGTGGACAGGTCCAAAACCACTGGAAGACATTGTGGAGACCACATTGGACCTACAGCAAAAGTCAACCATTACCCTTACAAATTGCACGACAAGACCACAGATCTGGAAGATTATCGATAAATATTCCACATTACATAATATTCTTTGCATAACTGTATATTTGCCTCGGAGCTTTGGTTATACTACAAACGAAGCAATCACAGCGCGCCAAGTCGAAATTTTCATAACCAAGCAATGAAAGACAGGACGCTACATACTTATCTCGCCACAGATAGTACCTACTACATGGAATTTCAATCCGTCTAGTGCTGTCAAACGGGTAAAACACCATCTTCGTCGAATACTAGGTGAAATAACACTAACCTTCGAGGAGTTTACTACTGTACGTGTGTAAATTCCCGCCCTTTATGTGCAACATCGTCAAGCCCAGATGACCTCCAAGCGCTTTCTCCAGCGCATTTCCTTATTGGAGAGCCGCTAGTATCTGTTCCAGAGCCAAGATGACGTTATGTTCACCAATTACAACAACATTTTTTACGCCGTTGGAGTAAAGAATATATCGTTAGTCTACAACAACGCCACAAGCGGGCACGTTCAACTAATAACATCAAGTTGGGGATCTAGTAGTCATAAAAGATGAACCACTTCCAACAACAAAATGGAAACTTGGACGAGTTAGCCAAGTACATCCAGGACAGGCCAGCTCGGTTAGTGTCATCATACTCAATACAAGTAATGAATTCACAATCCGTCCTATTCCAAAGTCTGTCCTTAACTCAGCAACGACATTCATAAATAAGGTACTCTACAAGTCTAACGTTCATTTAAACTAAATTAATTCGTTTAAGGTGGGCGGTATGTTATCGCTGCTACTGTCAATTATTTTACAGATAGTAGTAGCCATGAAAGGAAAATACTTAGCCATGAGTTCTCTGTCCAACAATTCCTTTTTAAAAAACAATTGTAATTGCACTTCTTTTGAGTAATAAAATTGTTCTTGTTGAATTGGTTTCTATTATTCCTCCTTTTTTTACGTTTGTGTTCTCTTGCAACAAACGATAATTTTGGAAATGAACTGTTTTGACATGACTTAAACTAAAAGTAGAGGTATCAGGAAATAAATTCTGACAAATATAGAAAACAAAAGTCAATTAATAATCTGACATTTATTAAACTTAACCACAAATACGATGTTGACAAATATGAAAATAAAACTTGCAATTTGCTATAAACTAGCTATAAAAACGAAATTTATTAATGAATCCAAGAGAAATTAGTTAAAAATTATAAAGAATTGGAAACTATTATAATAAACTTTAAAATAGTTTACATGCTTAGAAAAAGAGGTCGGCCCAAGCCAATCCTGTAAAAGATGATGAAATGGTTTTGGGATAGAATTAGTCACGTAGGCACCCGGCGAGATTGTTAAGTGACATTGTATCTTGAGCTAAGAATGAGAAACGCCAAGTTGTATTCTTTTGTGGAGAGAGAACGAGCAATAAAAAATCGTTAAACAGCGAAACCATCGGGAGTTTTTATTTGTTTGGGTGATTGAAAAACGCATTCTTGGAGAGTACGGCATAGAACGGCTACTGGTGTTGTACTATTTTCTGATCACTCAGGAATTTTATTTGCTCATGTGTAGCATACAGCGCTCATCTTACTGGACAATCTGCTTGGATAGCCATCCACCAGGTCCCACCTCAGAAGCCCAAGTCAGCCATGCTACCGTCTATCCCGTCTAACTGCGGCATTTGAACTCCTGTCTTATTAAATTAAAACCACCTGATGGAAACAAAAAGATAAAATTTATAGGAAGTAGTAACAATATGGTATCCGCTCGACCAGCTTTTAATGTTTAACGTACTTTTAATTCTGTTAAAACTATAATAATTTTTATTCTGGAAGCAGGTATATTTTAGGCCTAATTAAAAATGAGGATTTTACCTTCTATTTATTTCCATTCTAAAAAATACGTAGCCGTTAGGATATCAATTGAGCAACTAAAGTATTTTCAATCCCAACTAAAAGGTTACAAGGATACTGCACTCATGACTGTGATTGTATGTGATCAAAAATGTTACTTTCAGACCATTAACCTTCTAGCAAAATTCTGACACGGTTTTCAGTCATTTGTTTATCCAAAGGAACGGAAGCATTGCTTAAATATAGACATGCATACCTACACACTTACCTATATCAGAAGAACTAAATTTCTAATTTCATGGTTTTAGGATAAGGTAGTGCGTAGCCAAATGCATAAGCTTTTGTTGTTAAATTTGTTGCTTAATAAATTTCCCTTATGGACCACTGCCTTAGTACATAACCTCTATATACCATGTATGTATATTTACCTCAGGCTACATCTTATTACTATACGGGCTAAAATCTGTTGTATTCTACTAAAGAAATGCATTCTGAAATCGTCTAAATGTGCATTTTGCGGAAAGACACCTACCACATGCTAGAGACTTCATAACCTAATTTAAGTCGGTGAATTTATTGCATCCAATCGATCCAGCTTTTATAAATTCGCATGCATTATGACCTTCGTTTTTGATAAATGCTTTACATTTGAAAGTAGGAATACATATAATATTACTATAAGGTAGTTTCTTTCACCCACACCAAAATGTTTGTCCCTATTTTGAAATTATTATGCATTCCTTCAAATCCCCTCCGATATGATCCTTCATTAATGATAGATGCAGCTGCATTATGGTAGACAATTTAATTTAGAAACATGCTATTTTGTAACTGACATTTCCATGGAAAGCATCGGAAGTGAAGATATGTCAAGCCGTACAAAGGGTATCGACAAACTCTCATTACTATAATGCAGCGCTTTCAACTCAATTAGCTTTTTAGTGGGGATTGCACTCCATTTTATACAATGGTCTCTAGTCTCACATCTTTCAATGTAAAAATAGCTCTGCTTACTGCACAGAGGAACTTTCTGCTTTCGAACGCTTTTCTACATTTTAGCAACCTTCTACAAATTGGTAATTCATTAGATTGCGTTATTAGAGGTATGAATTCTATAACATGACGTTGAGAGACGTTAATGGTACATTCAAAGCAACATGAGGGAGGTAAATGGATGATAATACCGAATATATGTATGTACCCCTTGCTGAACTATTATCCTTCTAAATATTTCGCACAAAATTTCGCTTCAATTAGAGTTTAATGCAAGTGTATGCACGTTTCATGAAATATAAAAATTATTTTTTGTATCCAATAACCTACATATGCAATATTTTTTTAATGAATGGAATACGATTTAGAACGTACTAGATTCCTTGAAAGTAATTGCGACTACTAGGATTATGAGTAGTAGATAATATAACCGTTCTCCTTGACATTTCACGTGGATATGGCTGTGTAGATTTAATAAAATATATTAAAAAGACTTTTAAAATAAAGAACTTTTGTAAATAAAAGGCACTAAAAAGTAAAAAATAATTGTTTTCTTTCTCAGTGATATACACAAGAAAAGTTTAGTTTCAAAGTAAGGAGTGCTAGAACTCAGATTAAATCTTAAAAGTTTGGCCATCCATAACTATAATCACCATTGTCTATCTGCAAGCGCATACCAAAACTTTTAAGAAGAGTTATTTATTTTAAAAGTTTTTTAATATATTTTATTTTCTACGTTATAGTCCTAAATTCTATACATTCTCTCGACTCTCGAAACTCTATTCTCGAATCTCGACCTTGGAATCTTGACTCTCGAATCTGAAATCGCTACTCTCGAATCTCGAATCTCTATTCTCGAATTACGAATCTTAACTCTCAATCCTCGACTCTCGAATATCGACTCTCCACACTCGACTCTCGACTCCCTCGAAACACGAATCTCGACTCTCGACTCTTCAATCTAGAATATCGTCTCACGACTGAAGAATATCGACTGTCGAGCCCCGATTCTCATACGGCCAAAATTGCACAACCCCAAGGTGGGAGTTACTACCTCCAGAACGTAAGAAAATTTTACGCCATCGGTAAGCACCCCATTCACTCATTATAAATCAAAAACCCCATATAAATTCATCCACGTTTCCTACCCTTTCGTTACGAACGGCACTCTGAAAGGGCGGTAGTTACCACACCCACCACAAAACCGCCAACACGAAAGAAAATTTTACACCATCGAAAATGGGGACACTCATTCTAAAGAGGAAAAAAACCTCATGTAAATTAGTCCACGTTTACTACCGTAAAACTCTTTCTTTCTTCACGAACGGCACTCTCACGGGGTGGTAGTTACCACCCCCACCGCAAAAACGGCAGTACTTCAACAGATCTTGGATTATTATTATTCTAGTTATTATCGAAAAATTACTTCCAGCAATGAATTGGATGATTCAAGAAACAAGGCCCCTGATCGTTAATTATAACTAAAAATAAATAAAAAAATCATCGACTGACTTCGAAGAATACAACAAATTTCTAATTGAATACCTCAAACTTGCTCAGATGAATCCAGCTGACGTTTTTACAGGACATACATCCAGAGTAGACTACCTGCCCCACCACGCAGTATTTAAAAAGGATTGCAGTACGAGAAAATTACAAAAAAAGGAATACCAGCAATTGGATGATTGTATAAAAACCCTTGGAATAGACTGGAATCCGAATCAAGATGAATTCCAGCTCAAAATAAAATGCGAAAAGGAATTAACCAAGAAAATAATACTGTCAAGAATTGTCACAATCTATGATCCGTTAGGGTGGTTAGCTCCAGTAATAATAGTAACTGTCAAAAATACTTGTGTTCGCCACTAACACGAAATCAGTTTAAGCATATGATCATTTAGATTCGATGCTGCTACTGTATTGTTCGTTCTTCCAATAGATCAGTTCGCTTTAGTCTCTCGATGTAATAGCACGTAACTTGCGATATAAACATAAATGCCATATAGCAGTAAACTAATTATAGCAATAATCGGAACGCGATTTATATATTTCATTTAATTTAATTTAACAAAATACACAAAGAGTGGGAAACGCTTCCCGGAATAACTATCTTTATCTCAGTCGAGACCCAAGATAAAGGTTGGAGATTAGTGAGTGTTATTCTAGTCGCTACCCGGAATAGCTATCTTTATCTCAGTCGAGACCCAAGATAAAGGTTTGAGTTTGTCTGTGTTATTCTAGTCGCTACCCAGAGTAACTATCTTTATCTCAGTCGCTACCCAAGATAAAGGTATTGAGTTAGTAAAATCTATAGAATAAATATCTGTGGTTTTTTCATATATCTCGTTATCTGCAAAATTTACAATTTTAAACTAAATATACCATGCGACATAAAATTTTATATTTTATAATCCTGCGTACTCTGGTATAGCAATTACCCTATTATTAACAAAAGAATAACCACTTAAGTACCCAAAAATCTTAAAATATTTTTTCAAGAAACAGCACAAGTAGACATGCTACCGAGAGGTTAAAAAAATTTATCAAATATCAATGCAAGTGCAGATAAATTGTTATTTTAAAATGAAATTCCGACTTTTTTAAATTTTCATTGTTTTGTTTGATTTTCTTCAATTTTTGTGTGTGTATGTATTAACAACAATAATAAAAGATGGCGTTTATCAATACCAGTATTAACAACATTCATTTTCATTTCCAGTCATTTTGCCTGATAAAATGGCTTTCGAGATTTTTCTTGTTTTTCAATAAACCGCATAAGTGAACTCCTGTAGCGATTACTGATATCAAATAAATATTCATCTTCAATTGATTAATTATGTTAATTCGCACACAGTATATCAGAAAAAGTGTTATAATTGAGAGCGAAAACCATTGTATCATTGTATGTGCAACTTTTTCGCCATATTTAACATCTTTTGAAAAATAGTATCAGTATACTGTTAATAAAATTTATTTCAAAACGTCCTGTGAGAAAAAGAGAAAAAATCCACAATTTGGTGATTTCCCAAAACTTTTTCTCACTTTTTTCGACTTTTCCCTCACTTTCTCAAAACTAGCTTTTGGCAGATAACGAGTTATTTGAAAAAACCACAGATATCTTTATCTCAGTCGCTACCCAAGATAAAGTTGTTATGTTAGTAAATTTTATTCCAGTCGAGACCCAGAATTAATATCTTTATCTCAGTCGGTACCCAAGATAAAGTTATTGAGTTAATAATTATATTTTATTACACTAGCCAAGTCGAATTCCAAATGTTGCGCAATCTGTGAAAGCTGGATGGAAAAGATAAAGATTCAAGTTGGCCTGCGACTTATATTGCCTCTGAATTGCGCACGGCTCCAACAAATTATTTTACATTGCGCATAGTAACCAAAGTACGTTGACCTTAGCAGCTGTGCATAGGTAGGAACAGAAAAGTCCGTTGACCTTAGCAGCTGTGCGTAGGTCAGAAGAGTACATTGACCCTAGTAGCTGCGCAAAGCAACTGGAATATTGAGAATTTTTTGTTGCCGTTCCTAATTTTGACTAGCCAAAGTTATTAGGATTATATTATACAATAAGATACCTATTACAATATTGCTAATTTGCTATTTTAAAGATTCATTTAAATGTACAGATTACTTAATCTAATTCCATTTGATTCGCGCACTGTTATCGAAGACAAGTTACTTTCCTCTTATTGGATTGTGTCCCGGATTTGTTTATGTGGAATGTAGCAATGATGTGTTGATTGTTATCTCCACTAAAAACTGCCTTATCGATGTGCTTGTAGGTAGGTATACATCGTTTCGATCCCAACCTATTTTCAGTGATTAGAAAAACTTGGAATTAGAAACTTTTAAACTATTTTACTTCCAAGTGGCTGTTGAAAGGTTGAATTTTATTTGAAAATTCAATCTTTCAAGTAATTATAAATTAATGCACTTAAAATATAAATTAATTTTTAGAATGAAGAGGCAAAGCATATCTTTGGTGATTTCCGTTTTTTTATTTACCTAAGGAATTATACCTTGTTATTGCCTTCCTAATGGCTCCGGCTATCAGAATCGGAAAGGTACATGGTGTCTGTTGCTATTAATTGGTTAGCTGAGTCAGAGCAGCGCAGACAGACATCAATGTCTCCTTGGCGATCACTTAATAATAATAATCTACACAAGAGCAATATACACGTTTGAAAAAAAATCACATCACTCTTCTAACCATTAAAACTAACGTAACATACCTGAAACAAAAAATCACTCTAATAAATTTGGAACTTTGTGGTGCCTTGGTAGTCGCACAATTTGTGAAGTCAACTGTAAATAAGATTACCTTAAATAAACGCCTAGTGTGACTCTTTTTGGCAAACAGAGTAAACCAAATACAGGGCACGTTTAATACAAGTATGTGGAGATGAATATCCTCTCAAGAAAATGCTCCGGACGTTGCGTCAAAAGGCACCACTCTGAATAGCTATAGCTATAGCTTAGTCAACAACCTCAACAAATTAAATCCTTTGACATATCAAGTAGCCAAAGGAGGAGTAGCGGTCTTAGAAGCGACGATTTCGTCTCAAAGTATCTTTACCTGCTCAGCATGTAACCGGCTAGCCAGTCATGTTCACCTCTGAGCGTGGCCGCTTCCCGACCTTCGAACTCAGCGAGACAGATGACTTGCTATGGCTACTTTTTGCCCCTTGGTTGGTATTTAGGGACAATGGGAGTTGACCTTTAGATGAGCAGGTACAGACTTTTGCCGGCTCAAGCTCAGGGCTTGGGTAGGTTCTTTGCTCTCCGATCAACCACCTATTGCTGTACCCTTGGAAGATAGAAAGAGGTGGACACAAATAAAAACACAAAAATAAAAAAAAAATAAAAAAAAGAAAAGGCTTAAGATAGGAAAGGGAACACCACCCAGAATGGTGGGGCACCCTGGCTACTTGCATCACCCGCCACTGCCCTCTTCATACTCCTCGGTGTGCCTGCCAGTTACTTTATCCTCCCGGCATCTCGAGCTTCCCCAAAACCCTAACCAAACCCGACACCAAACGAAAACATGAAACTTAGCACATGACCATTATTATTTATTTATTTCCCCGAACACGCACAAAAGTTTAAATGGTCACACATTTAGTCAAACAGGTAATATATGGGTATTTGTAAATCAATTCATGAACCATCAGCGGGTATATAGGTATAGATATATTAAGAAAAAAAAACATTAAGTTACTGCACTAGCCTATATATTAATAATCATGTCGCGTATATATATGTAGATATAAAGAAAAAGAAACTACGTCACTTTACTAGCGTATATATTAATATTCAAGCTAATGCGTGAGTATATATATATGTGTAAGTATATGTCAAAGAAACATTAAAAAAAAAGAAGAAAAAAAAATCGCTATGAGAGAATTCGCTAATCCAAATTAACCCTTACATTAGTGCACTATTCTAGGAATCTAAAACAAAAAAAAAACAAAAAAAATAAAGATCGCTAAGTGGAAGTATGATGGTAGCTTACATGTATACAAATATATGTATATATAAGTACTAACTATCCGGAAATACTTCGCAAAACAAAAAAAAAACTACTTCATTATAACATAATATTCCGCACAACAAAAAAAAAACTACTTCATTATAATATAATATTCCGCAAAACAAAACAAAACTACTTCATTATAATATAATATTCCGCAAAACAAAAAAAAACTACGTTAATATACTAATGTACTAATTTAGATTTCTATGGGGAAAGAAAAACAAAAAAAAAAAAGATCGCCAAGTTCCGAATTCATTGCTAATATATATATAAAAAAAAAGTTGAAATAAACGAACAGAGGAAGAAATATAGAATTAGCCTATAACCCCGAGAAGACAAGGAGAAGAAAAAAAAACAAAACAATCTACTCACATTACAATTAATTTGTCATAAATTTACTTACTTGTCAATCTCCCGGCGATGAAGCGCTTCAGCGGCCTGGTGACTAACGCTGTGAAAACAAATCAACAACAAAAAAATACGGACAAAAAGATAAGAAATTTCTCCTGCTTGCTCTTGGGTTTTTCTTTTCTTTTCTCTCCTATCAGTAGATTTTGCTGGTTTCTCCTCCGTTCCGCTGTCAGGCTCCGACGATGATTTTGGATGATGTTTAACCCCAAGAAAATCTTTGGGCGCTCTAGGAGGCGCCAGGTTCGGCCCTATCGATGCTGCGCAAACTTCACTGGCCGATTTCTGTACTTTTGTTTCTTTGTTACTTTGTCCTTTCCCTCCGGCACTAATCCACGCCGTGCAGGCCAAAGACTGTCACCTGATATCTGTACTCAAAGCCAACAGAAAGAAGAAACCTCACTAAATAAATTTTTCCCGGCAATGAACAAGTAATCACACCTCACCTTAGATTTATCCAAAATTCCCTTCTTTGAGGGCAGAAAAAAGAGCTTATGCCGTCACTCAGTAACTATCGAGTCACATCCACAATCAAATTTAAAGATAAAAAAAAAATATAAACTTCTCGTATAAACGTTTCAATATTACCGACATGCACGCACAATTGCTCGATGCCCAGTCTTTATTTAAGGAAATATTATAGTCACTTCTGATTTGATTTTTTTTTTCAAATTCTGTAAGGGCGCACAAGACTCGAAAAACAAAACACAAAACTGGACGAGCTCCCGCGGAAGATCTTTCTTCCATCGAATTGCTTTACAAAGTGGGGTTTCGATCGCCACATACCGAAAAAACGATATGAGGGAAAATTACCCAAGTCCATTGCACCTTATCGGTCAGCACCTTTATTGGGGTGATCGGAAATGCTCGAATTACATTTCTAGTTTTTTGTTTAAAAAAACGTTAAGCGTGCGGTTTATTTTTATTGAGTGTCTCGAGCTTAATTTCCGCTTGGACTCAATTTATTGCCTTTTCCTTGCGAAGAAGAAATAAAATTTCTCTTTCCCATATGCATCTGCAGCAAAAAGAAGAAATTCATTTGACGTTTAACCAGTCTGGATTTAAAAAAAAAATGAGCTGCCCAATGCTGAGAGAATAAGCCCTCGTACCCCAAGAAGAGAATTAGATTTTCTTTACTTGCAACAAGAAAAATTATAGCCGTTACAGGTCAGGTTCGGAAGTTCCCATTCCAAAGAGGAATTCTCCGAGGCTGAGAGAAGACTACGGCTGTGGTCCAATCGCATAAATAAGGCCCAACGCGGGGACGCCCCACACCCTGAGATCAAAGAGTCTCATGCTCTACCGACTGAGCTAGCCGGGCATAACTCTTACGAAAGATGATATGGTTACTCTGTAAGATCAATAGAGCGGCGATGATATGTGGTTATAAAACACAAGGAGAAATAAAAAGATAGGTTTTTGCTAGAAAGTCTTAGTATTCTATTATTGAATTTTTTTTTCCAGGGAAGAAGTAAACAAAAAATGTATCAGGGGTATGGTAAAGAAGTATTTCACTTTTTACATATCGAGGAATTTCAGTCGATCTGGTTGCTGATTGGTATGACCTTAACCACGGTAGAAGTGTATTACTGAGTGATTGCTGTTCTTCTAAGGCTGGATGTTGGAGTTCAGATGAGCTACTCGGTCCTTAAGCGTGATTATTTCAGCTATGGTGTCTTTTGAAGCTCCAGGTGGTGATGTTGTTTGTGCTTCTTCTTCCGTTGAGGCACTAGCAAAACGATCATGGGGTAGATGGGTGGTGACGGAGTCCGGATATGCAGTAGCTTGCTGTTGATGTTGTTGATGTAGAATATGGTTTGTCATGGTGTTCCACACAGCTGCTGATAATTTCCAACTCCTCCCGTAAATCGCTCCGAGAACCTTAGCATTGATGAAGGTATCGACGACAAACTTGACTGCCTTCAGACACACGTAAATTCCAAGCAAGGAGGAGCAGACACTTCCAAAAAGATTGAAAACGCCCCATATCTTTGTCCGTACCGTTGTGACTAGGTCCTCCATTGTCTTTGGAGATAAAAGGTTGACGGCGTTAATATCTTGGTGGTGAACATCTTGACCCATTACACGTTGCGTGAGTATGTTAGTAATGGCTAGCCTCTCGGACGGATACATGATCTGGTGGCGAAGGTTTTCCAGAGACTCGCTGTGGTAAATTCCTGCCCGAATAAGTTCTCCTGGGTCTTCGTATGACCAGTCAGCGGTGTTTGATGGTTGAAGTTCAAATGGTTCTTTAATTTGGTGAATTGTTGGATTGGTCCCGTACCAGGTTCCTCTAATATAGTATGCTGGGCTCAACAAATCTGAACAGATAATCTCAGTTCCACGCTGCTGCAGTAGGTGGGTTAACGGGGCTAGGAAGTAGTGACTTTCTCCATAAGTTACTGGTAGTTCCATATAACACCGGTTGCTCTTCCGAACAGTGACTTCAACTGGTTGGCATCTCACTAAGTAGATGATTTCCCCCCTATGTACAGCGGTAAACCCTTGCTCTTTCATTCTTATAAGAGCGAACTCTGCCGGGTGGTGGAGGGCCATGATTAGCTGGGTTTGAAGTAGTTCTCTTTCTAATTCGCATTTCTTCCTCAGGAGATTGGTGTATAGTTTCTCGACTTGACCCTTAAAGTGACGCTCAACATAGACGAACTTCGAATTAACGTAAGTGAAAAGATCGAGGTTGCGAGTATCCAGAGGTTTTTTCCTAAACCAGTAATCGGATGCTGCCTTAGGTACAATGATCAGCCTGGGATGCTCAGTTTGGAAACCGGGGAAACGACAAACGGATACTTGCTTTTTTACTTCGAGTGCAAAGATTATTTCTCCGGACGTCACGGTGTATATGGTGTTGCTAATGGATTTGTTCGAGGTCCTAATCTTCGTAGCCATTCCTTGCCATAATACGTCGTACTTTTGACTTTCGCAAGAATTGTCAGCGATGAGATCCCAGAAACTCATTCCGTATTCTGGATCCGTACATTTACCAGTCAGGTAGGGACATAGCACGTTGTTTCGTAGGATAACCATGTTGTCATCAATGCGGACCGAGCTTTGGTAGTCCATAATGGTTACTTCCATCGCATGCATAACCACAACATTATCCCAGGTATTTTCTCCTGACGTATACGGAACTCCGTTGCAATTTCCGTTTTGGTCGATTGACCCGCCAACGACTTCGGTCAGTGAGGTTGAAGCATTCGTCTTAATATCAGCAATTGTTCTGCCGTTTTGTAATTTAAGAGTGTTATACCTATGAATGTTCATGCAGTTCTCTTTACTTATATCCATAATATATGTACTCAACCCTCCAGGTACTAGAGAGAGATGGCTGAACATACCGCATTTGTACACTGACTGTATAATGTTAATTTTGCATTGAAAGATGTGTAGCGTGGTAGTCTCGCTCGTTTGCAAAAGCTGTATATCCTGTTCCTCCTTGACTACTTCCTTATTGTTAAATATGCATGGACCAACGGATACCAGTGAAATGGCGGTGAGATTCACTCTCTCATGACCACAGTCGTAGGCGTTGATTCCGTAGGCAATAGGAGCAGTTGTCATCAAGCCAATCACCAATAATAGGCCGGTAGTTAGTGAGAGCTCCATTGGCTTCCACATGGTCGTAGTTTCTCGTCCGTGACCGTTCTGTATAGAGAAAGGCTTGATTATTAAGGTTGAGTATATTTTGCTACCCGTGCTTAGAAGTAAGCCGAGCAGCCCGGCGAATTTACATGGGATTCCGGACCACATACAGGGTCTGTATTCGACAAAGTTAAGGGCGAGTTTATTGTCTTACTACTCTATATATATTACTCCTTTCTTTTGCGAGTTGTATACCGATATATATTTTATAAAATGATTTAGAATATTTAATTATGATTTAGGATGTTACTGGCGAATGTTGCTTGCGTGATAGACGCCAATAAACTTACCATCCATATTTTCCACCTCGTAGTTCACGTTACCATTCTTCTTTCGTATGCGAGCCTTGATGAACTTGTTGGCCAGTTTGGCCGCGAACTTGTCTGCGGCCTTGCTCTGTACGAAATTCCGGACATAGACAATTTGTCCTGGTTTATAAGTTATCTGCCGCGTGCGAAGGTTATAGGTGTGAGGGTTCTCTCGTAAGCTTCCCGGAGATGGTCTTTCACTCGCTCATGTACCAGTGGAATTCTGTAGTTACTTGGTAATACTTCGAAGTTACCTTCTGCCAAGCCATCAATTTGGCGGAGAAGACTGTATGTACCTCCATGTAAGATCATGTGATATCCGTAAAGTAAGAAATAGGGGGAAAATTTGGTCGACTGATGCGTTGCATTACGCAAAGCGCAAGCCACATCACTTAGCTGGGAATCTCAGTTGGTATGTTCCTCTTGCACATACGACCTAATTGCTGCCACGATGGAGCGATTAACTCTTTCGGCTGCATTGGACTGTGACGAATATCCTGCAGTTTTTGTGTGGCGAATACCGAAACGTTCTATCATGCGAGCAAACTCTGTTGAGATAAATTGTGGCCCGTTATCAGTATGTATAATCTCGGGTACCCCGTAACAGTGAAATATATTTTCCTCCAGATATTCTATGAGTTGTTTAGTTTTAGCTTGGGGAAAAGCTTTTAGTAGTACAAATTTGGTAAACTGGTCCACGACGACTAGGATGGTGGTATTCCCGCGTTTACTTCTTGGGAGGGGTCCAATATAGTCAATACGCAATCTCTGCCATGGCCTTACTACCTCAATCTGGTTTCCCATTTTGGGCCTTAGCCTGCAATTTGGAGCTTTGGTTTGTTTGCAGACATCGCATTGTAAGATATAGGCGCGGACTTGTTGGCGCATGCCTGGCCAGAAATAATATCTTCGCAGTCTGTCGAGGGTTTTATGGATTCCGCCATGAGCTGCAGTAGAACTCTCGTGTTCCCTACTAATTAAATCTTTGGTCAGTCCTTGGGGAATCCAGAGTTTTCAACTGGGGATATCGGATAGATCATGATCACCACCGCCCTCAATGCGAATGAAAATGTGCAGTTCAGTGACTTGCAGGTTAGGATACTGTGCTGGTGTAGCGGAGATTTTGTCTTTCCAACCTATGTAAGCCGGCTCAGAGAAATGTGCTGATTTTAGGTCTACCAGGTAATCTAGCTTGCTCAGGTCAGAGATAGTCGGCTCTGCCGAATCAAGATACATTCGAGATAAGGCATCCGGCACTACATTTTGACTACCTTTTACGTGCTCGATTTCGAAGTCGAACGACTGTAGTTTTAAGCTCCATCGTGCGAGTCGCCCCGTAAGTTCCTTTTGAGACATTAACCACTTCAAACTCTGGTGGTCGGTGATGATCGTAAAGTGGAAGCCTTCGATGTATGCTCTAAACTTCTTTACGCTCAGTACCGCAGCGAAGCATTCTAGTTCAGTGATACTATAATTTCGCTGCGCAGGATTCAACTTTTGGGACATAAATGCAATTGGCCTTTCGGCATCATCCTCCGACTTTTGAAATAAGACACTGCCGACTCCCATAGTACTGGCATCACATCTTATATAGAAGGGCTTCGTATAATCCGGATTAGCTAGCAATGGGGCCGAACATAAGTGTTCTTTTAGTTGTTTAAAGGCTTCTTGAGCCTCCGGAGTCCACTGAAACTTCGCACCCTTCTTCAGAAGCTCTGTGATTGGAGCAGCGATGCTCGAAAAGTTTGGGATAAATCTCCTGTACCATCCAGGCATGCCAAGTAGTCTGCGTGTTTGCCGGACTGTTGATGGGCTAGGAAAATTTACAATCGCAGACAC
This sequence comes from Dioctria linearis, assembly GCA_963930735.1. Taxonomy (NCBI): domain Eukaryota; kingdom Metazoa; phylum Arthropoda; class Insecta; order Diptera; family Asilidae; genus Dioctria; species Dioctria linearis. The sequence goes on along the minus strand of OZ005740.1, from coordinate 86,881,033 downwards.
CTTTTCAGGATCGACCCTTAGACCTCCTTCACCTACCACATAGCCAAGGTATTTAATTTCACGAAGAACGAACTTGCTCTTCTCAACGTTTATGGTCAGTCCTGCCTGACGAAGCAGGGAAGCGACTACCCTCAGTAAGTCCAAATGTTAATGAACGTAGTGGAAGTAATGAGTAAGTCATCTAGGTAGACGAATACTCGATCGTGGTATTGATGAGGAACTACCCGGTCCATAAGGCGACACATAGTTTGAGGGACATTGCACAGACCAAACGGCATGACTTTAAATTGATATAAAGGCCTTCCAGGAACTGTGAATGCAGTCTTATCACGAGCGGACTCTGCGAGTGGTATCTGCCAGAATGCGTCTTTCAGATCTAAGCTTGAGATATATCTGGTTTCCCGGAGGCGACCTAAGAGTCCGTCTATCAATGGTAGTGGATAAGCATCTTTCTTGGTAACAAAATTTACCTTGCGAGAATCTAGACACAGTCGCACCTTCCCATTAGACTTTTTCACGATAACCACTGGAGAGCTCCAGGAGCTCTGACTCTCTTCGATAACGTCCATGGCTAACATTCGGTCCAGTTCCTCATATAACAGCTTTTGAACTGCTGGGGATACCGGATAGTGACGTTGCTTTATTGGTAGAGCATCTCCTACGTCGATGTTGTGTTCCAACAGCTTTGTACGCCCGAGGCAATGCTTCGAAAAGGATGGAAATTGATGTTTGAGGTCTTCCAGTTGGGCATTTTGCTCTAGCGTGAGGGTGTGTTGCGGAGGATGGATCTTCGTGGTTTTATCAATATCCAGGGAATCTATTACAGCAGGGGTAATGCCAAAAGCATCCCAAAAATCAATTCCTAAGTAAAGTTCCTGTTGTAAACTGGGCACTAAGTGAAAATGGATGGTTTCTGTTTTCTCAGCATAACGGACGGGCAACTTTATGTGACCAATGATAGAATTCCGTGAGCCATCCGCTGTGCGAACATATGAATGACTCTGGTTGTAACTAAGATTATTCTTACGCAGAAATTCTAGAGAGTGTTTTCCCAATATGCTAACAGAAGCTCCACTGTCAAGCAGACCAACTATATTTTCTTCAGCTATTTGTACTGTGACGTATGGACGATGGTCCTCTCCATCACGCTGAATAGCGGCGGATACTGCTTTACGAAGCAGCTTTTTGGATTTCCAGTACTTCCGAGATCTAAGCTGACGCAGCCGACCTCGACTTGAAGCGATATATCGAGAGCGAAGGGATTGCTCAGGAGTTGTTTTGGGTGTGTCTATGTCCGATTGGAGAGTTTGGGTTGATTGGGTTTATGCTAAGTGGGGAAGGGATAAAGTGGGTAGCAAGGTCGGTAAAGCATGCCCATCCTCTAACGATGAGTTGCAGGCTCGGTATTGGTGGCTGCTTCTACTCTCCTGGCACTGGGGTAACTGGTCGTATGGCCCGAACGCATGACCCCAGCTCGTTCTGCGTTCGGGGTCTTGTTTACCGCGCGGCCTAAACAGGTCCCACAGTTTGGCTTCAGCACGCCAGGACGTCCGCAACCGTAACAGAATATCGCAAGATGACCCTTTGAACAGTCTTGATATCTGTGGCCTAAGTCTCGGCAGTTCCAACATATATCAAACGAAGCGCGGTTAGCAGTATTTCTCCTTAGCACTGGCGTAAGCGCTGCTACTTGTGGGTCAATGTCATTATCAACGTAGTCTGACAAGGGTATTACCTCCTCTAGTTCTTCGATCTGCGCTCTATTTCGGAAAGTACGAGCCATAGTCAGCTGTCGAGGATCGTGCCCAGATCTAGCCCACAATTTCTCTAGCCGCTGGCAGATAATTCTCACCTCTTCCGTTGATCTGAATATTGTCGTGGTAGTGGCACTCTGCAGAGCTGGGTCCATGTTTTCTCGGACAATTTCGAGTAGCTCTCTGTCAGGAAATGGTCTTCGAAGCCGACCGTTAAGTCGTTCTACGTCCAGCAGGAAGTTGTTGAACGTTTCTTTCGGGCCTTGTCTTCTTGTTTCAATGGCCCTTCGCGTTTCTCTTTCTGAGACATAGCTCCCGAATCGCTCGAGTAGGGCTGTCTTCATACCCTGCCAGCTCGTATCGGGATATTTGCGCTTGTAAACCCAGAACCAGCTTTCAGCCGAACCTGAGAGGAAATTTGGCAAAATGCCAATTAAACGATCCAGCGGATAGTTATCATCCTTGGAAAGCATTTCTAGCCGAAAGACAAATTCGGTGACGTCAAGGCCCTCTGGGGACCCGTTAAAAGATATCTTCCATTTTGGTAGCCTTGGCTGCCAATGAGGAGAGCTTGAAGTTTCTGGGCGACCGCTGTACTGAAAGTGGGCATTGGATTGATTCCCGCTAGGGTTGCTACCGCGATTTTGTTCAGTAGGGAAGGGAGTTGTTGATAAGGGTTCACTCTGATTGCCCATGCGAGGCGTCAGGGTTGTGTAATTTAGAGGATTCGTAGTTGTGCTCAAAAACTGATTAGGAGACCTTCCTAGATCCCCAGCTGTATTCCCGATTATCGACAGAGATGGAAGTGTCACACTTCTAGGAAACTGAATTCGTCGACGGACTGCACCTGTCCCAACATTTGCAGCCTCAGCTCCTTCGACATTTGTCTCAAAGTTAGTTGGTGCTGGAGTACTAGTTGCTCCTGCAAGGGCTTGGGGCTTTTGGTTCTCAGAGGCATCCCCACGAGGAGGAATCTTAATTTGCATGAATTCCTTAATAAGCTCGGATAGGGCCGAAACTTGTTCAGTGGCCTCTTGTGAATGATCTGTTGATGAACCAGCTAAGCGTATAGCTCGCCCACTTAGGTGACTCAATCGACATCTCACGCGTTGATAATCGTCATGAGTTTGGACTTTATTCTCTTTAATTAGCTGAGTTGGCAAGGCGAGCTTTTCTTTACAAATCTCAAGCTCACTTCCCGCCTCGGAAGGATCATGCATAACCGTTGGTGCTCGACCAGGAAACGATGCCTCTAAATCTAATAATTCTCTAAGTTTGGTAGGGGCTTCGGGATCGGTTATATCTAGGCCCCTGACCTTGTACTCAACATTGCGTTCGTCCTCTAATAGGAATTTGGGATCCATTATTAGTAAATGCGAAAGGTGAACGAGTTATGGATATAAATATATATTAAAATATGAGGTGAACAAAGATATTTAGGTTATCAAGGAATGCAATTGAAAATAATGGAGGCGGAAAAAAAATTATATATATATATATGTATGCGTATACTAAAATAAAATCAGTAGAAGTAAGATAAAATGCAATAAGGTATTCGTTGTTTTCGACTGTATAAAGATTGTCTAATCTTGTTACCATACAGGAACGATGACACTATAACTATACCGAATAACCAATAAAGACTAAAGATATACATATAGCAAAGAACAAGGGGAATATAAAGTATATATATATATATAATTTAGAATATATAAAATACTTAGAACATACTATATTATAAAACAACAGAATTATTATTGCAGATTCCGAGCCAATAAAATAGATACCCTGGCTCTTCAGCTTCCAACAAAACGTGTACTGGTATATTTATATATATTTATATGTCTATAAAGAAAATTCGATAAAATAAAAAAAAAGTTCTGAATTGAATGGTGGTTAATATTTCTTCGTTTGGTGACACGGTTCATTTAGTTCAGGTTTTAAGGGTTTGATGAGTCAGTGGCGAGTGGTCCAAGGTTTCTCCTATGTAAGTAAAAATATTCTATAATCGCTATCATCTCCACCAGCGGGATAATAGAGAATACTAATCTGCTCATTCTAACAGCCCGCCGTGCGGAGTAAGCGATTGGATAAATATTTTTTTCCAGAAATAAATATTTAACAAACGACAACACATATCAAAACTCAAGCAGGAAAACCTTCAAAGGCCACATATCAACTACTTGGCGGTAATGTTGTCGACAATCAAAATATAAAAAAAAGGTGTATAAGTGAAAAATACGAATAGCCTTCTCTAACATGGTTTTTACAAAATCACTAAGAGTCGCTAATACCAATCGAACATAAGGGCGAAAACTACAGTGAGGAATATCCTAACCACTTAGCGAAAGCCTTTACACGAGCACTTAAGAATGCAAAAGTGTTAAAGAAGCCAGAGTTAATCTATAAACGAACAAACCTAATAGATTGACGCTGTGATTATAGCGCAACCATATTCAGTTGATATCTTAACTCGTAAAAATAAACAGCAACAAAAAACAAACATTCGTTTGTAAGCTGCAGAAAATTATGCTTGGTTGGGCGCCATATTTGTAACCGGCTAGCCAGTCATGTTCACCTCTGAGCGTGGCCGCTTCCCGACCTTCGAACTCAGCGAGACAGATGACTTGCTATGGCTACTTTTTGCCCCTTGGTTGGTATTTAGGGACAATGGGAGTTGACCTTTAGATGAGCAGGTACAGACTTTTGCCGGCTCAAGCTCAGGGCTTGGGTAGGTTCTTTGCTCTCCGATCAACCACCTATTGCTGTACCCTTGGAAGATAGAAAGAGGTGGACACAAATAAAAACACAAAACTAAAAAAAAATAAAAAAAAGAAAAGGCTTAAGATAGGAAAGGGAACACCACCCAGAATGGTGGGGCACCCTGGCTACTTGCATCACCCGCCACTGCCCTCTTCATACTCCTCGGTGTGCCTGCCAGTTATTTTATCCTCCCGGCATCTCGAGCTTCCCCAAAACCCTAACCAAACCCGACACCAAACGAAAACATGAAACTTAGCACATGGCCATTATTATTTATTTATTTCCCCGAACACGCACAAAAGTATAAATGGTCACACATTTAGTCAAACAGGTAATATATGGGTATTTGTAAATCAATTCATGAACCATCAGCGGGTATATAGGTATAGATATATTAAGAAAAAAAAAATATTAAGTTACTGCACTAGCCTATATATTAATAATCATGTCGCGTATATATATGTAGATATAAAGAAAAAGAAACTACGTCACTATACTAGCGTATATATTAATATTCAAGCTAATACGTGAGTATATATATATGTGTAAGTATATGTCAAAGAAACATTAAAAAAAAGAAAAAAAAAATCGCTATGAGAGAATTCGCTAATCCAAATTAACCCTTACATTAGTGCACTATTCTAGGAATCTAAAATAAAAAAAAAAAACAAAAAAAATAAAGATCGCTAAGTGGAAGTATGATGGTAGCTTACATGTATACAAATATATGTATATATAAGTACTAACTATCCGGAAATACTTCGCAAAACAAAAAAAAACTACTTCATTATAATATAATATTCCGCACAACAAAAAAAAACTACTTCATTATAATATAATATTCCGCAAAACAAAACAAAACTACTTCATTATAATATAATATTCCGCAAAACAAAAAAAAACTACGTTAATATACTAATGTACTAATTTAGATTTCTATGGGGAAAAGAAAAACAAAAAAAAAAGATCGCCAAGTTCCGAATTCATTGCTAATATATATATATATATATATATATAAAAAAAAAGTTGAAATAAACGAACAGAAGAAGAAATATAGAATTAGCCTATAACCCCGAGAAGACAAGGAGAAGAAAAAAAAACAAAACAATCTACTCACATTACAATTAATTTGTCATAAATTTACTTACTTGTCAATCTCCCGGCGATGAAGCGCTTCAGCGGCCTGGTGACTAACGCTGTGAAAACAAATCAACAACAAAAAAATACGGACAAAAAGATAAGAAATTTCTCCTGCTTGCTCTTGGGTTTTTTTTTTTCTTTTCTCTCCTATCAGTAGATTTTGCTGGTTTCTCCTCCGTTCCGCTGTCAAGCTCCGACCATGATTTTGGATGATGTTTAACCCCAAGAAAATCTTTGGGCGCTCTAGGAGGCGCCAGGTTCGGCCCTATCGATGCTGCGCAAACTTCACTGGCCGATTTCTGTACTTTTGTTTCTTTGTTACTTTGTCCTTTCCCTCCGGCACTAATCCACGCCGTGCAGGCCAAAGACTGTCACCTGATATCTGTACTCAAAGCCAACAGAAAGAAGAAACCTCACTAAATAAATTTTTCCCGGCAATGAACAAGTAATCACACCTCACCTTAGATTTATCCAAAATTCCCTTCTTTGAGGGCAGAAAAAAGAGCTTATGCCGTCACTCAGTAACTATCGAGTCACATCCACAATCAAATTTAAAGATAAAAAAAAAATATAAACTTCTCGTATAAACGTTTCAATATTACCGACATGCACGCACAATTGCTCGATGCCCAGTCTTTATTTAAGGAAATATTATAGTCACTTCTGATTTGATTTTTTTTTTCAAATTCTGTAAGGGCGCACAAGACTCGAAAAACAAAACACAAAACTGGACGAGCTCCCGCGGAAGATCTTTCTTCCATCGAATTGCTTTACAAAGTGGGGTTTCGATCGCCACATACCGAAAAAACGATATGAGGGAAAATTACCCAAGTCCATTGCACCTTATCGGTCAGCACCTTTATTGGGGTGATCGGAAATGCTCGAATTACATTTCTAGTTTTTTGTTTAAAAAAACGTTAAGCGTGCGGTTTATTTTTATTGAGTGTCTCGAGCTTAATTTCCGCTTGGACTCAATTTATTGCCTTTTCCTTGCGAAGAAGAAATAAAATTTCTCTTTCCCATATGCATCTGCAGCAAAAAGAAGAAATTCAATGGACGTTTAACCAGTCTGGATTTAAAAAAAAATGAGCTACCCAATGCTGAGAGAATAAGCCATCGTACCCCAAGAAGAGAATTAGATTTTCTTTACTTGCAACAAGAAAAATTATAGCCTTTACAAGCATACGATAAGTAAGAATATGTAAGATTAATTGTCTATTGTATGCGATTTATCAACAACTGTAGATTATTAACAACATGAAGGAAATTTGACTATCTAGCATCCCAAGGATTAGAGGAATCAAGGAAGTACATAACAAAAATTTCACAACTGATATGGATTTCCTGCGAATACAAACAGATACGGGTGAAGTCAAGGCCGTATATATAGTTCACGAATGGAAGGGGTTTAGGCCAGTAATTAATACCCTCTAGAGAAAAAAAAATATCTCAGAATTAATCCGAACTCACTAGTTGGAATTTTATGAAAACTTAATATATTAATTTATTAAAAATTTAATTTTTAAATAACATTTCAATTGAATCGAAAAATTCTATTCATCTATAAATGGAGAAAGTACTTCATTCATTTCCATTTTAACATTTCGATGAACACTTAGTAGAGCGATTTTATTGACGGGGCCAAAAAAGCATTTTAAAAAAATTATTAAGATAGAAAATTTTATTTTTTAGGGCATTTTAGACATAACTGTGGAATTATCCAAAATGCCCTAAAAAGTAAACAAATAATTTTTTAAGCTATTTAAATAAAATCATGGAAAATTGTAGTTACCATATTTTAATAAAGTTTGTGTTTTAAGGACGGAGAACAAATTAAACTTGGATTTAATATTCCCTTTAAAATTTGAACAAAATTTATAATATCACTGCATTTAATCTACGATGTAGCAAAGTAAGCTACCCTGGCACACAAATCACGAAGAGTGCATCAATGAGCTCCTCATGAGAAATTACATTAACGTCTTGATGGAATCATTTATTAACTTTTACACAGATAGTGTGCATGAGATATTGCATCTCTTCGACTTATATAGAAATGTATACTTTGTTTCCCTTTTGTGCATTTTACAATATTCTATGAGCACATTAATGAGCACATAATGAGTGTCACGATGAGCTTATTCATAAGCATGTCAATGAGTGTCATGATGAGTTCATAAATGAGAATATGTTTTTAAGTTTGGTTTAATATATTTTTCCGAATTCAAACTCCGGCTGCAAACCAAGCGCTGAGACGCTGAATCGTAAGGATTTGAGCATAACGTCTTATTCAGCATATGGGCGACAGTTTTTCCGCGGAAGAGCAAATCAAACAATTAATTTAAAATTAATAATAAAAATTTAATTTAAAGTGCGATAAATCACAAAAATCAATTCAAATTTATCTACTAGAAATGTCATCTGACACGGTGATCACAAAAATAAATATTTATTTATTGTGCGCTTACTACATAGGGAGAAGTTTCATGATATCCAATTAGCTCTTCTATGAGTTTTAATGAACACTCATCGGAAGGCTCATTGCGACTTATTTTCTCTATGTTTCTTCATGAATTGCAAACACCTTGATGCTCTTCAGTCAAATTAGTATTGGTTTATATAATCACCGCCACTTGCAGGACAACCCTGGTAGCCCAATCATCATGAGCGCACTGATGAGCTCATGATGTTTGGTTGGATGAATGTAATGCTGAATTTTGTTCTAGCTGCGGGACTAAACTCACTTATGTACTTCGCATTCATATGATAAGCAATTCAATTATTTCCCTTTTGAATAAAACAAATCACTCATCGCGAGCGTAATCATGACTATGATTGGTGAGTTAATTAAATACCTCATCGCTGAGCGTAAACATGATTATTAGGGATGATATTGTTTAAAATTGTTTTTAAATTCAGAAAATAAGAGATTTGGGATTATCATGCATGTAATAGGTCCATATGCCTGGACGAAAGTACAACTGTACTGTAGTACTTTCGTGCAGGGACACGACACGTAATCGCAAACATAGAGAAATATTATTATTGCAATGCGGTAATATATATGCCAATTACAAATATCATCAACAAATTGGTTATTTTTTTACTTTTTTTTTTCTAAAGAGGAATACGCTATCCATAAAAATATGAAAAATTACTTACCAATGATAAAAAATATTTAAACCTAACTGGAACTGGACGACTTCAATCACACTTCACTTTTAATCATATTTCACCTTAGCTTCACACAAATGAAAGAAGAAGATAGATAAAATTTAGTCCGCACTTCGAAGGTGCATAGGAAAAGACAAGGAAAATTTTTAGCGCAACACCATTTATCTCCCTTTCACTCGTACATTTAGCCTACATATCAGGATCCATACCAATTTATTGATGAGCTGACACTTGACTAAAACGTTGTGTTAGTGAACATAAGAGCCGCCGCCCGCACCGGTACTAAAATTTTGGAAACTGATTAGTGTTGTCTACCAGGGAAGGACCAAGGTAAAATTATGAGCAATTTCTAACAGGGTACCATCTACTGATATACATACATACATACTGGACTGCTTATTTTCTTTCTCTATTGAGCACACGTTTTTCCTAAAGTTGCTGTATCTGCAAGAGCCACGGAGAAAAGATAAAAAATTACATAACCAATTGTGGTGAGTCGCTACATTATAAAGAATTGTGGGTAAAATTTAAGCTTATCAGATTAACGAAAGTGTAGGCTACACCGATGGAGGGGGTTTGAACCCCTGAAACCCACCCATATATACGGCCTTGGGTGAAGTGCTGAAGTTCATATATTTATAATATATACCAGGCAGATTGCAAGTCAAATCATTCATGGAAAGTATCGCCATAGGAAAATAGATTCTCGGGAAACACAATACTCTGGTCCAGCAGCGGAAGCGAATTAAAAAAACGTTAACGAAATAATTAGTACGGCCAAATTGTAGCTAAGAAAAGTCACCAATTCAAACTTACAGTATACCAGAGGACAGCTTTTTGTTTGAAAATGTAAGTTCGTATACGATATACATACATGTCGTGGGTGCACTCAATTTAAAAGGGTGCAGGTTCATCTCAATAAAAAAAATCTTTATCTTAAATTCCATTTATTTTATTTTTTGTGTGGGAAAGAATAAAAATCAAATTATGCAAGGAGAATTTTCGGATTCCTTATTCAATTTACAATTCAAAAGTTTTTTCTTATGTTGTCACTATCTGAAATAGACAGCCGTAAGGACTTTCTCTAAACAACTTTTACATATTTTGTGTAGTCACACAGCATTTTGTATCTACATATCTTGTAGCTTGAGACTTTTGGTGAAAACAGTAATGCAAAAGTTAAACTGGTTTTTTTATTGTAAAGTGATTATCTTTAACAAAATGCACGAACATAATCACTTAAGTTTTCCATGTAAGTTTATGTGTGCCAAATTTTAAACTTATTGTAGATTTTTTCTTCATTGAATTACATATATATGTACGTATACATATAATAGGTATAAGACAATCAAGGGGGAAAGGCAACTTTCATGGGGATGTTACGAGAAAACTATATCAAACAAAACAGCTAATCTTGAGTGAAATCAAGAATACGAGATATGAGGAGAACTGAAAACTACGCTTCAGTCTACAATCGTTCGAAAGAATGTCCAAACTTTACATAAGACTTTGACATTTCCTAATAAAATGTATTTAATTAATAACAATAAAAAACACCTCAAAAAGAGTTAGCAAAATCCTCCCTCTGAAAGGAAAGACATTTTAATATCCAATGTAAACGAAATCCCCCTAAGTTTTTTTTGATTTATACAAAATTTTTGAAAGATATTTTCTTTTCATTTTCAAAAAACAAAACCATTTGAAAATCCCTCATAGCGGCAAATCTTTAGGAGTCGAATTTACTAAATTACAAGTGTTTGTAATTGTAATTGAAACTTTATAGTTCAAATTTGCAATTTTACACCAAATAACTCTGCACTCAGTCGATTGAGGATGCTATTGAGTCTTAACTTGCATATCCAAGGCAAAAGCTATCTTTGATTTCCTTTTTAGTTCGTATTTCTTTTTATTCTGTTCTTGATTGAAGATCTCATTTAGATAGATTAAATTATATTTAATTTTTCAAAATAATGTAACAAAGAAGGTAAATTTAGTTTTTATAAAATCGTAAGTGAATAATAAATATGTAAGTTTATTAGATTAGTAGGTATATACATGTAATATAATATAAAAAAATTTACAGTTACAGAAATTTGGATTTCAACTTTTTAACTGTGGGGATTAACGCGCGGGTTAATATCCTTATCAATTCTAATACGTATGAAAGTGGGCGTGAGCGTAACCATTCAATTACACTCCATTTACACTCTGGCTAGATTGCTTACATTATGATTTCATTTTGAATTAAATGGAGTCGTGCAGTGTCTCAAACAAATGAAGTGCACCAAGGGCCATTTGCTTTATTTCATATAGAGGAAATTTAACTCAATTTAGTGTAATTGCAACCGTTATAATGAGCTGACGTTATTGGAAAGCGGAAAATTTTTCCAATAAAGTGGTCAGTGACAGCCATCAAATGATCATGAAATCGCTTTTTTGTATCTATTTTTTCTCTTTCTGGCATCCTTAACAAAACAAAAATTCTTCTGATAAATTCTTTGCAACTATCGCAAATACTCCTAAAATTTCTTGATAACATTTAACTTAATAATTTAAACTCTGCCATGATCTTCACTCACAGTGCGAAATTGTCGAGGACATTCTAAATTAAATAATTTTCGTTCACAGTCTGTCACCTCACAGCAATTTTCAAATTAAGTCGTTATGGAGACAGTTTGGTTATTGGTTATAAGTGTTTATTGCGATATCCGTGGTTACCCTTACATAATTCGACAATATTCAGAAATGTAGGTGAAATTAATAAAAATTGGGAACTTTCGGTAATACATATACCCACTATTATAAAATATCGTAAGATTATTTCGGTGGCCCTTTAGTAACTACGGTGATCGTTATAAAACCAAATTACTTTTAGTGCCATTATAAAACTCTTTTTATTTATTTACCATAATATAAATAAAGCGTATATAAGAACACTAACGTGTGTGTTTTGTCACTACAAGATATATAGTATTAGCAAAGGTTACATATTATGACTAAGGGATATAAGGACCATTTTCGAGGCATAGTAGTTCCTTTAGTCTATATAATATTTCTAGAAGATTTATAAAGGTCATTCAGTTTATATAATAGAGCCAGAGTTTATATAAAACCAAGTTTTATTTTTATATGAAGAAAATACATTTTTTGAGGTATATAACATTTCTAAATTATTTAATGTTATTTTTATGAATTAATATCACCTAAGTTAAAATTTAAAGTTTTGTCATATTTAATTAAAATTATTAAATATTGCTTATGTTTGGAGCGGTCTGTATTTTTAAGCAGTATCTATGATGATGTTCACAGTAAAATTTTAATTGCAGTTGAATTTCACCAATTCTAAAATGTAAAAATATTAAACCCTTTAACATGATAAAAATGTCAAGATAGGTTTTGTAAATATTTGCATTATACTGTTTTATAAAGGTAACGGAAAGTAATTTCCCTAACATTTCAATCACTAAAAGTAATCAGTGTGAGGAAATTCCAAGCGATGTGGAAACACTATCATCACCTATATATACAAAGTTTATAAAGGTACCCGAAACATTACTGCAACCACTGCTATGACCAAAATAAATTAATCGAGAGCTCCATGGGTTATAGTATAAGAAGTTATATTAAGGTAACCAGAATATTTTTGTTACTCATTTTATAAAAGTTTTAGTTATACAACATTACCTAAATCAAGTCACGGTAACCTTTGTATAATCCTCCATTTAAGCTCTATAAGGTATTTATAGTGGTTACAAAGAGGTTTCGAGTACTAGCCTATGTAAGTAAAGTTATATAATTTGGTAATGGAAACCTAACGGATAGTACTATATAAAAGAAAATTGCTTGCTGGGAGGTACCACTTTGCAAATGATAAGTTGCGCCTATTGCATAAACTGTGGACGAAAGCACATAATTACCGACCATGGTACTGAATACAACATTGTTGTTTTTTTCTTAATATTTCTACAATCCAATTCAGTTTACAATTTTATATAACCTTCATGAATTTACTTGCAACTTATTTGAGCGAACTTCTACATCTATGAATGTGTGTATAATAAAATAAGTAAAAAGCGAGTTTTCAAACAAAACTGAGGCCAAGCCGCATGAAACAGTAGAAAATAAACTTTTCTTCACACACAGAGGTGGAGTCAGATTTTTTGATTGGGACATTTCTCTTGCATATTCTTTCTCTTCATGAATCAAATCACATATTACCTCTGATTGATCATAATGAAATATATCGGTGATTGTCACCGAATAAAATCTGAGTCCACATCTGTGTGAAGAAAAGTTTATTTTCTACTTTTTCATGCGGCTTGGCCTCAGTTTTGTTTGAATACTCGTTTTTTACTTATTTTATTTTCTGCCTTTTTCAAGTTAACTAAATTGTTATTACGTGCTGCTTTCCATGTTTTCCACAGACTTTCTCTATTACGATGAATTTTTTTTTACAAATTTACATGAATTTTCTTCGATTTTTCATGCAAGTTTTTATGATTGTTAAAGAGAAAGTATCGATGCCAATAGGACGGAAAAAATGATTCCGCATAGCTTATAAAACTTTTTTGTCGGAAAATTTTCCGGAAATTTTCGGAAAATTATGCATTTTTCCGGAAACAAATTTATCATTAATCATATATATGAAAATTTTTCCGATGATTTTCCCGCTTTTCCGGGTTTTCCACGGAGTTTTCCGCAAAAGAAACTTTATGTAACTCATTTTGCTCTACAACTTTGTCTTTGGTTGCAAAACACTCAAACACTTCCTTGGTCTGAAAAACTCCGGAAAAGCGTTTTACATGAATTTTCCTAGATTTTTTCTGCAAGTTTTCACCATTGTCGGAGAGAAAGTAATGATGCCAGTTGATAGGGAACTTGATCCTGCATAATTTACAAACCTTTTTTACCGGAAAATCTTCCGGAAAAGTCGGATAATTCCGGAAAATTTTTTCGGCAAAATCGGAAAACTGCATTTTTCCTGAAACGGATTTGTCACTAATCAAATTTGTACCAAATTTTCAAATGATTTTTCCCGATTTTCCGGGTTTTCCATGGAAATTTCCGGTTTAAATTTTGACAGATTCAATTGTCACGCAACATGAACATGATGACGATAAGTGGGTCTACTAGAGTGTCGAAAATAGTAAATAAGAAATATATAAATAAATAGACAGACAAATTGATGTACGAGTTAAAGGGAATGGCCTCAAAACTAAAGCATTCTAGGGTACCTACTCGTTCCTTCTCAACTCTACCTTCCATTATTGCCTTGCGTGCCTGTCTCCTCTGAAAAAGGGAAAAGAAAGGCACGTTTTGAGCCATTAGAACTCAGTGAGTACCATTCACGTACATTCACACTTCTATTCACTCTTACGCCCTGAGGAGAATACCCGAATTCCAGATATCGCGTGCGGTTATGACGGCAGCGAATTGGTAAAGGATTTTCCAGCTGATAACTATCGCAGTCTTATACCCTAGACACACAGCACGAACTAATGAATCATTTGTACTAACTATTCATTAAAATGCCGTGTGTCACATAGTATACGTCATTATGGCTCGAAAATCAGATGATAATGAAGTACACTAATGAAGTGTTTTCCTCCTTCATTATAGCTATAATGAAGAAAAATGTGCTAGATTTGGCATATAATGTCAATCTGGAGCTCCGCTTTGCATCTGACGATTTCAAAAATAAGAAGAAGAAATGCAAACAAATGCAAATCACAAATTATATTATCAATATTCTTTTTATTATAACGTTTTTGTCATTTGTAAATTGTTAAATTGAAAAGTAAAATAAATAAAAACAAAGTTTATCGCGATAATTCGATCCATATTGCTTCTTTAATGTGATAAGTTTATCAAAACCAGTTTGACAGTACAACTTAATTAGAGAAATGGCTGTGAGTCTCCAGTTTATAATGAATCATTATAGACTAATCAGTCGTTAGTTATTTCTTCATTAAGAGTGCTGTGTGTCTAGGGCATTAAGCGCATCGACGCGATATTAAACTTTTTCGCGTATCTGGGGGTTTGGGCCCATAAGAGAACTACATCGTGTCTGTGCCGCCATGATAAGCGCATTGGCGCGAGATATCACTAAGCATAGTACACAATATTACCAAAGACAAGAAATAACAGATATGGAAGGCCCTTAGTTAAATGCTATGCCACTCAGTTTATATTAACCTTGCAGAGGTGGCGCGCGGTCTGAGTCCAAACCAATATTATTTCACTTTTATTTTTGTTATAAACGAATCAACTTCGATGAGTTGCTGTGCAATCCTGGGAAAGCATTATACGTAGACGGCAGTCGGTCGCAACTCTCCTCCGTGAGCTTATGTCCTGATATTGTCCCACAGACTGCAAGCTCACGGTAAAAAAATGTTAATTTTTTTTTTTTCAAAGCGAACAAATCAGATAATGAAATATTTATTTTATCTTTTGAAAACTGTTTTATATACTTGCGGTCCTATAGACCGCATGCCACTGTTCGTGTCCTGCCAGGGGGTACCACTTCGGGAAGGTTAACCAATAAGATTAAGTGACAAGCCTTGGCTTACTTTGGCGAAGCTCCGAGCAATGAAATGAACCAACAACAGTTTTTCATAGCCTGTAATTGTTCTTCTTTTGCTTATTTTCGTTTTTAAACGGTCGTAGAGGGAAGCAACTTTTGTTTTTTTTTTTTGTTTTCAGCTGAGTAAATTTTTACTTTTGTCTGAATAAAAGGAATGATGGTGTATAGATTGGATGGATTGATAGGATAGGCTTTACGTCTATGCAATGGATATTGGCACGCATTTCATCAAATCTTCATGCTTCAATATAAAATCAACGATATCTCGACCTGATGTAGAGAAAACCTGAATTTTTTCTAGAAATTTACTGGATATTTTTTTCCGAATTTGTATGCATTTCTGGACGCAGACAACGGCACACATGAACGTAATGCATCTGAAAATACCTCCAGGGCCACTAAAGTGAATAAAAATTCTGCCAAAACATTATCTGTAAATTTCTAAAAATGCTTATTGCTTAACTAGCGTCTACGCTCATAAAAATGATTAGCCATCCCCCCAAACACCCACTGTCTGTCAAAACTTCTAAGGGGAAACGACACTAGAATACTGCATAATATCTGATATTACTCGTTCGTCATATTACAGAATAAAAACCACTCAAATATGTACATAATCTATAAAACCTAAACCAAGCACTCACCAAATATATTTTTCGAGAAACGATTAAAATTCCTGTGCCATCACGAAGAAATAAACCGAATATGAAGCTAATCAGACTCAGATCTGATTTTAAGCTAAATTGTAGTCTTTTATTTTAATACCATAATGCTAAGCCATCTTTTAAATCCAGAATATGGAAAAGGGTCTTATTGCATATTCCAGCACATATTATGCATACCCCATCATCACTCAATTCTATATAAAATGTTAACAACTCAATTTCGGAGGACGTACGTGACAAATTTCCCTAAATATTTATCCTAAATAGTGTTCGTTCGTTTATTCCAGGTGTTTACCGGCGTCATACTGGCATACATGCATTTCATGCTTCTCTAGCCAAGGATAACCATAAAGCTACATCCTCTGTAGCTGCAGATTCAACAATATCATCTCGTCCCTATCGAGTTCATGAAACTATTTTTGTTGTTGCTATAATCTGAACAAGGCTTTAAGATATGTATTCCAAGTAGTATCTAGGTACAGTACAATGTGAGGGAGAATATTCTTGCTTTTGCGAAACTTCTTCGAAAATCATCAGTAAACATGTCGGAGGCAACAAGGCGAAATAATTTATGCGACATGGGAAATATTTTGCTGTTTGAAAAATTTAAAAGGAGAGGACCAGCAAGTGCTCGTTAGGATTTTAAGTTATATTTTTATCGATTAGCTTAACAGTTTTTATTCGAAGTCAGATGAACGGCACCTTCGACTGATATTTGATGTTTCACGTTACATATAATATCGTATGCTGGCATACCCTATTATGTAAGCATAGAACTGTTGGAGGGATAGTGGTTAGAGAATTAGGGAATATAGGAAGTGTGTGGAGGTGCCGATGAATTTGCTTTTCTAGGTTTCAAATGTAAGGATGAAGAAAATGGTAAACTGTTATACAAACATACATTTGGAAATATGCATATATGTCGAAAGTGCACCTACGGCCGAAAATATTTTGAATGGATCCAGTTTGCAATGCGAGCATTGTATTTAGCACAATAATCTACACGAGATCAAACTATACACCAAAATTCAAGAATTGAATTAAGTTCCACATCTAATCTAGAATTCATAGAGAAGCGCCAAATGGATCCTGCTTATAATAGACGTAGTCCACTCGCTGACCTCATTAATTCTGAATCTGAAAGTAGTTCTACGCTTACTGTGACGACAAAAACTGCTAAATCAAGAATTCCTTCGAGCTTTCCCCTAGATGGAGGAACTATTAGTGCAATTTTTTAATTGACTTCAATATGGGCTACATCGATTCTATTTACAGCCATTCTAAACGAAACGGATTACCTTTGAATTCCAGCATCTCTTGGATAAAATTTTTGAAGTATGTATTGAACACAAAAATGGATTATGCATGTTTTTTGCTTCACCCCAATAACTAATATAAAGAAGTTCTAAATTCCATTGACCATATTAGGAGAAATGACAGATCATAGGTCAAATACTCTTCAATTATTATTATAAAATAATAAATAAATTTGGAACGTCCACTCAATTTTCATAAATGTAACCACGTCTGAGTAATTGTTTTCCACTAGGAATATATAATATTTCATTGTTTGCCTTTAAACCTTTTTTGATATAAAATTCACAAAAAGGATTGTTATCAACTCCCAACAAACATTTTGTGACTTAATGTTTCTGAATTTCTATTTTAAACCACATGACGTCGCTATAACATCATTGATTCGGAAATGCTTTGTCGCAATTCCTATATGGTAACATGCCACAACGCAAGTTATGAATATGCAAATGAACATCAAAAAATTCCTGTAACAGTGCTTACAAGGATACCATTACTTCATTGTTACTTCCCATTATGGAATAGTTACCTAAATATTTTCTTGTGTTGTTCCTTTAAGGGCACTCTTTCTAGAGGTAAAGTTTATAGGTCACGAAAACGTAAATATGCCCAAAAAGTTTCTCAATAAGAAATGTGTCAGTAAAAAAAATAATGGCTGTATGGCTACAATTTTTATTTCTGACATGTGAGTATCATGTACTGTCATTCGCAAACTATAAAGTATAATGAAGAGCTGCGACTTTAGGCTTAAAACAAAAGGAAAGAAAAAATCATAATGTACTTAGAAAAATCTTTTAAGAGTACTGCGTTAAAATGGATTCGGTTATTTGACGAAAGATAGTAGAACATGATTAGGTACTCCAAGTACATTTTAAATATCGCAAATATTGGAAATGGAAGTTACTAGAACAATGGGCTGAAAAAGAGTATAACTAATATTTTGTCACAAATTCAATGCCAGCCAGTGTCTCTCAAATTATTAATATTGATGGTTTGCCCATTGCATCTAGCGAATTTTGACCGGTTCTTTCAGCCATTGATGAAGAGCCTGCATAAGCTGCCAGATATTGTTGCTGTAATTTATTGCTGAAAAACAAACGATCTTCTTAATCCATTACTGAAGAAATGTCTCCAGTATTGAAAGACAATTCGTTTGAAAATTCAATTCTTTATTTGCAAGATCATTTGCTAAAGGCTTCTGTGTAAGTTAGGCGCACGTGACGACAGCCAAATATATAGTCACTGAATAGGAACTCTTACTTTGTGGGAACATCTGAGAGAAGACCGTGAAAACTGTCCCTATACCGATACATTTATAGGCACTGACTAATGATTCTGACTATGTGGACGCATCTGATGGCACATACTGGACACCGTTCCTTTATGGACAAATTTATAGGCACTGACTAGAGATTCTGACTATGTGGGCACATCGGGCGTCACACTGTAAAATCAGTTCCTATATCGATACATTTATAGCCCCTGACTAGGAATTCTGACTATGTGGCACATCAAAGGCACATAGTGGAAATGGGTCCTTTATCGACATACCTATAGGCGCTGACTAGAGATTATGACTATGTTGGCATATCTTACGGCACCCAGTGCGAATACTTCCTTAATCACACATTTATAGGCACACTGACTAGAAATTCTGACTTTGTTGGCACATATGCCTATACAAGGTTGTAAGAGTGCCCACATAGAAACATATATAGGCACCAAATAGAAACATTAGCTGGCGGGTATAAGTTCAAGGTATAAATTAGAAGCAATGCCTATCAATTAGCCCTAGTGGGCACAAATTATATAAATTGCGTTGTTGGAAACTTTTGAACTATAAAACACATACCATTTTAATCTATCGCTATTTCAAAACTAATTACTGATAACTTTTCTAAAAAATTCTTCGCTGAATTTTGAAAGCATTTTATAAAAAATTTAAATTATTAGAGATTTTGGAGGTGCTTTAGTTATTTCGAAGTTCCGTAACTCATGAGAACAAGGGTCGTGGACTGGATGTACACCTCGATCCTTAGACCCATGCATACATATGCCTCCTGTGTATGGTGAACGAGGACGCTTGTGGGGACTGCGATCCGGAAGCAGGCGGGCCCACAAAGTCTCGCTGCTTGGGTATTACGGGTTCCATGCAATCTACGGCTACTGCTGCTCTGGAGGTCCTACTCAATCTACCACCCCTGGATCTAGTCATTCAGGCAGACGCCGAAAGGGCTGTGTGCAGGTTGCGCTCATGGGGATGTTGGGACTTGAAAAATCCTCTGGCCAGTATGCCACTTGATGTGATGGTACCTGAGCTTCGATTTGGGCTTCGCTTCTCTCTGGGCTTCCCTGTAAGGGAATTGTCGACTGAGGGAAGTGCCCTATCGAGCCTTCCCCGGTTCACTCTAAAAATTTTCACCGACAGTTCTCTCACTAATGAGGGACCTGGGGCGGGTGTATACTTTCCTCAGCCTGACACACCACTGTCTTCCAGGCTGAAGTCTTCGCCATATCGATGGCAGCGAAGTAAGCCGTTGACATTCAAATCAAGAAGAAGGACATTGCTATCCTCACGGACAGTCAGGCAGCTTTGATGGCTCTGAGTGGCCCTCTAATAACATCTAAGTTACTGAAGAATTGCAGCACTTCTGTGGATTAAGCTTGGTATCCACAACAAGCTATCCCTACTGTGGGGTCCTGGTCACATGCCCACTATGGGGAATGACAGAGCTGACCTGTTAGCTAGAGCTCTGTTTCTCCGTTGCCACCTCGGGTATCGGGTGTCACATTAAAGCGGATGTTCGTAGAAATCCTCAGCAGAGATGGGCGAACCTGAATAATTGCAAATTTACAAAACGGTTTCTTGATGGGCCCAATGGGAATATCTTCGATTTTCTCATGGGGCTCGAAAGGAAACAATGTGAAACTATTGTTGGTATCATTATCGGCCACAGCTCACTTTACGCTCATCTAAGAAGGATGGGAGTTATTGATAGCCCTGAGTGTCTGTCCTGCCTGGAGGCAGAGCCTGAGACAACCGAACACTTTTTGTGTGCGTGTCCGGCTTTCGCCCGGTGCAGGCTGGATACTCTAGGGTTTGCCCTTCTATCTGTAGATGAGCTGAAAAACCTGCCTCAACAAGAACTGATGCGCTTCTTTAAGAGGGCAGGAAGCTTTTCGTGAATGGCCTTCTAGCAGGACAGCACAATGGGCCGCTTTGGCCTCCGTACTTTGGGATAGAGTCAACTGTCTCCTTTTAAAAAGAAAACTGATTTTACAGAAAATTTAATTTTGTTTGTAAATTTTTACCCAGTTTAAAATAAAAACCAAATTTTATTATATTTTAGATGTAATGACATGTATTTTAAAATTATTTCAAAGATGTTTGTATATTTCTAATTTCACAAATATATACGACTAAAACAAATACCCATATCATTATCTCAAATATATATATCACGAACATATGTTAACGTAAAAGTTCACATATTGTATTGGTATGTATCAAACGGCATAGACTCGACATATTTACGTCACTGCGACCAAGCGCCTATGTTTGTAAATTAAAACTGTCAATATAACTATATATAGTAACACTTTAGACATTATACTCACATAATTTCCATACTGCGTTACCCCATTTCCGTAACATAGATATCTTCGGAACGTCATTGTTTCGTAACATGTGATTCTTTATGGGCCTTTGCCAGACAGAAAAACGTAACCATGGCCATTGTGCGTTAAAGGGTGTTAGCTGGGTGATGAATTAATTTTTAACTCTAAACCTTCAACTTCTGTTCCGCTGATTTATTCTTATAGCAGCGACATACGAATAGGTTTTTCCGTCTGGTTAACCGTTTGCGGTTTTGACCGTCACCGTGATTACACGACCGACATATGACTATTCGATTATTTTGTGAATACAAGTCAATGAAGTCGTTTGAGTAATTATAAAAGGTGTAATAATTATGGCAAATGTTAGTGATACTGAGTTTGTAATTATTTAATTTTCAATTGAAAATGATGAAGAAAAGAAAAAACAATTACAACGTAGATTTTCAGTGTATCCCTTAACTTGAATTGTGATATGAGTTATATTTCAATTGAACAGAGGAGCAGAACTGCTGAAGAGCGAACAGTAAGAGATATATTCGATAATTATTTAACACACCAGAAGGCGGAGTTCCTTGTCCTTATCTTTTCATTAATTAATAACTGAATCATGAATTATAACCTGACAAGCTAATTATAATATTTGCATTTGATTTGATTTTTCTTCATTCTCGTATTCCTGGAAGATTTCTTCATATATTTCCTCTCAAGCCATATAGCTGCTACAACTTACTTGCATTATACAAGGTCTTTTCTTGACCTTCAAAATTCTCCCACAAGCATTTAATAACACTTGAGCAAAACTCTCAAATTATTTTAAATATTGTAGGGGCACTCCAAAAAAACTACCAAATTATATTATTAAATAGTTGTATATATCACATACGCGTTTAAAAACGTTTGTTGCTTCTGTACTAGTGCAATGCACTAAATTTCAACACACCGCGTTCAGGAAAACCTAATCGTATGTAGCGTCACTTTGCACTCAAAAAATCGTACGAATCAACCGTCGTCAAAACGTGGCTAGCCACGGTTGTTTTCAGGTTCTGAGACCGGTCCGGTTTTAATCTGATCATATGTCGCTACTAAGTTAGTTAACCACTTAGGATTCATTTTTCATGAAAAACCTACCTGGAAAAAGCCTAATCTTATGTCGCTGCCCTTACTGATACCAAATTTACTTTTGCTTTTCCAAAATTGAAATAATAATTACAAGTTTTTAAAATAGCAACTCATAGCCATCACCGATAGATGAGATTACTGCAATATGAAATATGAACGCTGAAGACGTTCACAATTTTTTACTGTGAGAAAGTTGATTGAAAAACTGTTTTGTTCAGGCAGGTCCTCGGTTTTTTAAAAACAACCTCTGCAATTATTGAGAGAATTCATTGCTGTAGTTGTCTCAGAAACAAGGTATGAGCTGCCACAATCAAACAATAGATGGCAACAGAAAATGGTGATGGATTTATAGTTACGTTAATTTATTTTTCTATGACATTGTCCATGCATTTGAATAAAGCTATTAAGTAACTCCAGTTTTATTTTCCAACATCTAACATTGTATTGTAATTTTTCATTTGAATCGGTCGACTATATCACTCTGTGCTCTCTACTTACTAGGTTTCTAAGATAAATTTCAATAAGGCTATTCTCCTAGAAGTAGGTATCTGACATAATATTTCATTGTGTGGTGAAATTATGGTGAAACGTCCGAAATAATGATGAACAGTATAATTTATGTATCAGATATGATCTTGCACCCTCTTAAAATCAGGATAAGTATATAGCTACAGTTGTGTTAAATTAAGCTCATAAAATCTATCTTAAAAGTAATAAATAAATCTAAACATACATTATAATAGTTTCCTATCAAATTTGGATATTTTTTAAAATTTAAGTATGTATACTTTCAGCCCAATTTGAGCCAATCAATAATGTACAGCTCTAGAAAAATTCACATAAATATATGTTTGCCCTTCCTGTTTTCAATATTTCAGATTTTCGGGTTACCCTAACTTGGTAAGGATTTAAATCAATTTGCGGAAGGTCGAGAAAATCGTCCTCAAACCTTTTCTGGGTATATTTATCCAAGAGCTACTAAATAATGAAGTTTTATGCAATTTCCTTTTATCTAGGGGGCCAAAAGGAATTTTATTTTCTTACCTTTCGTTCGGTTGTGTAAATCAAAGTGAGATATCCTCGCATCAATAGAACTTATCTTAAGGGTAATAACTGGAAGATAGTAGACTTCCACTTCAGATTATATGTATGTTCATACTGGAGAATTTGATCATCTTCACAGGAATTAAAAAATATATTGAACAGAATTCGGGTGATGACTAGTTTTTTAATTAAGTTTTTCATTCCTCTGTTGTTTCTCAACTCACAAAGAAAATTAATGGAACCTCATTAATAGAAATTGCAATCAAATATCGACTTGAGAGTGTCATTGGCATTTGTCATAAAAATAGTGTTTAATTATAGTAAAACTCAGTAAGCTAAGTTATTATTTCTTTCTAAATCTTATAATAATATCTTAAGGTATCGTATAATCTATCGTATCTATATAATAATGAAATTCCCTTAATTTTGCACTTCAGTTTTTTCTAGTATTCTTCTAGCTTAGTTCGTAGTTATTACATTGACGTTATTCCTTCAGTGTATTCCATATCTTCATGAAAATCCATAATGCAAAATTCATCGAGCTTGGTGACCATATTATAAATCCGCCGCGGCTAGTTCAGCGATCAAGAAATTGTTACACAAGGGCAATCAGACTGCATTAGAAAAATTTATATATATTTGGAAAACATTGAAAATTAATTTATAAACGAAACAAATCACCCAGCGAGGCAAAATCATATAGGCATATGAATCTGATATCAGTTATCCCGAAAACTCTAGAGAACATATTTGACAACTATATTGTGACGACGTCCGTCAAAAGATGTCCACGTGTCGTCAAATAATATGTCCCCCAGAAGAAAATAGGCAAATCCGACAATGAACTATGTCGATTGTGTGAAGAGGAAGATGAAATATTGATGCATGTGAGAGCCCAGCGCTAGCAGGTCTAAGGATGTAAATCTATGGAGGAATACTTATCTCTCCACAAAAAGTTTGGAATCTAGCTTCATACGCAATAATCGAGCTAGTCAAAAGACTCGATTTTGCTTAATCACCTCAGGGGAAGGCACAATAGATCTACTGTGGTCCCGGTGTCCGCATGGTCCTGGAGGCCCAGTCGCCCTTACTCTTAACACTATATGCCCCGCCATCCTGGAAAACCACAGATGATCCTTTCAGTAGACTAGTGGAGACTATCGAGAAGGCTTTACAGGACAAAGAGGTCTTGGTTCTTCCTTCATGCAAATACAAAGCGGTTTCGATTAACAATGTGCTGAAAATGCAGGATAACATTTAACCAAAATGGTGCGCCAAAACTAAGCTTCATCACCACTGTGTTTCTAGTTGTGGATGAGACTCCAAAAGGCAGGCTTTAAGATCCAGAAAGGCTGATGACATTTTTATTTGTGTTAAAGCTTTACCAGAGCTTATGAAAACTGCCTTTAAAATTGTAACGGGATAGTATAAGACTACGGGACTATCAATAAACTCAGTGACCCTTTCATCCGTAAAAGTAGCAACCATTACCCAGCTCCTAGGATAAATGGACTTACACTAGCATATTTGTATTAAACGAAATACTTTAGAGTAAACTTAGATAGCTTCAAGTTTATTTGGAATTTCCACTTTAAAATGAAAACTCAGCTCATGCCAAAGACTTCGCGAGGAAAACTGGGATCTGAGCCCCAAAATAACCTTTTGAATCTTTCAAGGTATAATTAGCCCCATATTATCTTATAGGTCTCAGGTTTATTGGCCTAAAATGATGCAGAAAAAACCGCCAAAAATGCTCTCGACAAGGTGGAAAAGGTAGCTAGTTTAGGCCTGACTGGCGCTTTCACATCGCATCCTCAACTGATTTTACAGCTGGCCTTATGTTTTTGATTGGGCTACATAATTGATGGATTTTTCTTAAGGTTATTTTAGGAATACACCGATCATTTTGTTGAAAAATATTTAATTTTTTTATTTCATTGCTCGACGTTTCGGGTTCATGTGTGGCCCTTCATCACATATAATATTATTTATATTTGAGTTCAAGTTTATTAAAAAATTCTAAATACAAAATTTTAAAAACCTTTTTCTGTCTGCGGCGCATATAATTGTTTTTTAAAGATAATAATAAATAGCACATAAGCAAGGTGAAAAACAGATTACAATAAAATAAATATGCATTATTAATAAATACACGGCAACAAATCTTACCTAATAGCTTCACCGAACGCTTATTACGGCAGTATGGATCATATGCTAAAAACACTTTGCTCAACATCATACCAACTCACATTAAAGAAAGTTGTAAGCAGATTAGAACTAATACAGACACACAAATTCAATAATGGTGACACACAAATTCAATAACTTGCAAACTAAGTCTGAATCACTTCTAAACCTCGAGATAAAAGAATGTCATTGCATGATTAATAACACGACCAATCATATCAGTCAATTAAACAGAAAGTTATCCTCAATCATTCTACAGAAGGAACTCCAAAAATTTATTCACACACAAAACAAACACTTTAAAAACATAAGCACCAAGTGCAACAATTCACTAGAACATAATAATCAATTACAAAGACAAGAATTCATTTTCGACGAAAACTGTGTTAACAATTTGTCTCATATAACCTTACCGACAGAAGCAACTATACCATCAAGCCTTGGCCCAAAATTTAACATGCCCACCCACATCAAGAACAAGGAAAATGTCCTTGATTTAATCGCAGCCACCGAGAATGCAATCAGCGAAATTCCAAACATTGAAGACAGAGATGAAACTCCAAAGCTAGTAACTAATGAGATCTATAGGCACATAAAAACACACAAAAGCAATAAAATAAATACATTCCTAAAACACTGTGAAAGAGTTACAAATACAGTTTTCAAAGAAAACCCAAACCTACATACATAAAACTAGATCTGACAAAGGTAACTAATATGGCGGTAGTAATGACAAAAGAAGACTACATAACCAAAATAGAAGAGCTGTTAAATAACGAAATCACATATAGGAATGTCTATAGAAAATGACCCGACCTTAAAGCTTCAAAGAAAAAACAATAGACTCGTACTCAATATGAAAAACCAATACTCTCTACCAATACAGCTACATGTCCCGTCTTGACGGTCTCCCAAAAATTCATAAGCCACACATACCCATGAGACCTGTAATATCAACGCTCAATAGCCCAAGTTACGATCTCTCAAGTACATTTGTAACATACAGATATATTAATAAAAAATAACTATCTATTGCATCTAATCCACAAAATAATAACAAGAGCAATTTGACACACACCCCGAACAACGCAATAAGATTGGATAATACTAATCCAATTTACACATCAATCTCGTTCATATATCCTTTATTTCTAAAAACCGCAAAAATTATTAAAAGTGAGAATAATCACATAAAAATAGCATTACAACAATAATTACATAAAAACCAAAGATTCGATACCCACACAAGAAAAAAGCAGCATTGTATACAAGATCAATTGCGAGAAGTGCAAAACTACACACGATGGACAAACATCAAAAAAGCTTAAAACCAGATTATCACAACATAAAGCATATGTTAATAAACAAGCACCACGATCAGCACTAGCATCCCACTCAATAGATACAGAGCATGTACTTTCTTTCGACAATATAAAATTAGTCAACATGGAAACTAATAGAAAAAAACCCACATATACATTCACAAAAACTAAGTTTTAAACTTAATACAGGACAGAACTAATAAATATAGATTACAAATACATACTAAAAAATAAAACCGTAGTATTAGTCATATAATTGAAACACTTTCTTGTCAACAACTGCTCAGTTACATAATGTCCTCATAGCTAGTTAATTGTTTTTTTGTTCTAAGTCTATATTTTAATTTATTAATAATGTATTTTTCTTGTATTTTTTCATGTTGCTTAACTATATGTTATTTATTATTATCTTTAAAAAACATTTATACACGCCGCTGACAGGAAAAGGTATTTAAAATATTTCTACTTAGAATTTTTAGAAAACCTTGAACTCAAATGTAAATAATATTATATATATAGAGCTCCTGAAGAAGGGCCGCACTTGAACCGAAACGTCGAGCAATGATATGAAAAATTAAATATTTTGCAACTAAATGATCGGTGTATTCCTCAAAATAACCTTCCAAAAAAATCCGAATCCTCAAAAAACAGAATACGAAACTCAATGAAATTTGTTATAATCATTTTTACTGTGTCAAATTCGCATGTGCTACACCTTCTCAAACGTACACGTAGCAGCAGTACAAGTTGCTACCTTATCCACATAAATTGTATGTGAACTCAACTACTGCTCACACATAACAGCATACGCCACTTTCGGCACTATACAATTTTATTCACACTTTTACGGAAAATTAAAGTCAGATCTTCTTCTATTTTACAGGAGTAAAAGGATCTCGAAATATTGCCAAAAACTCGCAGCGAAAGCTACGCTGCCACGTATTTTTATTTATGAATTTTAAAAATTAAATTTGAATTGAGTTTGTTACCGATTAAGTTTTATTGAATTTTTTTGAATTTTTAAAGTAGTACTAAGCCTGGATTTGTGATATTCGACGTAAGAAAACTGAACTATAGCACATAATAACCAAAATTTGTTTGTACTTAAAAATTGAGTTATTCTTTAAAACCGGCACCCCTCCGACAGTACACTAGTATGTAGAATTTTTACTGGCCTTTTATCAAAAAAAAATAATTGAAAAAGTTAGAACAGATATTGCAAGCAAATACGATGAAAACTATACTGAAAATGAAATAATTGGATTTACATATTACCTAAGGTATTTGGCTCATCTTCTTATGGACGGAAACAGCATTCTGGTTCTAAGCGAATCAAATGTACAACTGATGAAGTTTGTAATTCATTTATCTTACACGTGACGGTAATATGTTAAATAATATCATCATTTTTGTATCATATAATCATATTTTAATTGGACGGAAACTTACTGCACGAAAAAGTAGATAAACTACGCTATGACGTGGAAGCATCAATGAAGATTTTGCAACCTACCATTATTGTGGTTGGAGATAAAATAGGTACCTATATCTTTTACAAATCATATACGTTTTATTTACTACAAACATTTTTTAGATCAAATCACTACTTCGTATGTGGTAAGAGATGATGTTTTGTATACCACTGAAAATCCCATTGCTGCAGTAGATTTATGCTTCATAAGGTTTACAGCTTACGCGCCGCGCATCCAGAGGCTAGTGCGGCTATTTTGTCATATTTGCAGTAATCCGTGTATATGAAAAGGACTGAGTTTGAAAGGCCGTCAGTTTTAGTAAGTTCCCTGATTTTAGAAACTCAGTAATTCAAGACATATATTACACATATATTCCTTAGGAATATATAGTTTTGATTACTATAGACATTTTACTAAGGTTAAGCAATTTTCGTTACACTTGAATGTTTATCATAAATTTGAAAAGGAAATTCGTTTGCCTTACATGTCCCCAAAAAATAATTTTTAACAGTATGGTAACTTACAAAAAACATATTTCTAAACATTTTTTAACTGGTACAATCGTGTATTCTGGATATTTTAAAGAAATTAAGAAGAGTTCTCCAGAGCAAATAATTAATGGTTTAAGCCCTGCTGTTCTTCCTAAATTAAGTATAAATTAAGACGCATTGCCAGAGTTAGAAATCGCTCTAAAAAGGGCCAATTTACATTTAATTACTAGTTTATATATAGTTGAAATATTGTGTGATTATATTCAGTCACACATTCTCCTTTTAGTAAACAATTAAGTAATTTCTGCTATTCAAAATAATGAAGGAGATGTAGGTACAAAGTTTCAAAATCACTTGGTCTTGTAAGCAAAAACTTGAAAAATATTTCCACCGAACACAAACGAACTAAAGCTTATCACCCATTCAATACAGTTGTTATTGATGAGCGGATAAATCCTGTTAGAAACGGTGGCAAGCTACTCTTCAAAATTTGTCGGTTAAGGCAAACACAGTTTCTCGAAATTTAATTTTAAAGCAGTTATTTTAAGGAAAAGATGTCTTGAAAAAAATCTAAATTACATAAATGCTTTACAAAGTGAAAATGATGTCATTTCCAAATTAATACAAACAGATTTTTGGAAAAATAAATTTATTGTATAGAGGGTGTCCCACGTAACTTGTTCCCTGGGCATTTTTCTGGACAATGTGCGGCGATATCGGAAAAGTCCTAATAATAAAAGTTACGTATCAATAGTAAAGGTATCCTTTGGCATACCCAAAGTCCTTAAAAAAGCACTTGGATAACGATATATTTAAAAAATGTCCTTTTCGTCCTTATTAAGGATACATTTAGATTACATTTTTGAATTCCGCAAATAAAACTAAAACGAAAGTGTTATATTAAAAATTCCAGTTTAACCCTTTATTATCGATATTTAAGATCTCAAATTGTACTCTAAGTACCG
Source organism: Dioctria linearis (assembly GCA_963930735.1). Classification (NCBI taxonomy): domain Eukaryota; kingdom Metazoa; phylum Arthropoda; class Insecta; order Diptera; family Asilidae; genus Dioctria; species Dioctria linearis. The sequence goes on along the minus strand of OZ005740.1, from coordinate 86,851,422 downwards.
TGTTCCTTGACATCATGCATGATGTCTTCGAAGGCGTTTTAACTGTGAACTATGCATAATATTAAATTATTTTATTAATTATAAGCATTAGTTTACCTTCTAATCTTTAAATAAACGGATTACTTTTTTCGATTTCGTATATTTTTGAGGAGCATTTGTAAAGTGCAAAGCTAGCTCAAAGATTCAGATTCTCAGATGCTGTTGTTTTCACAGTTTCCTGAAGAAGATGAGATATAGGAAATATATTTAACTCTTATTAATATTGTTGATATTTTATTAATGGAGGCAATTACAAAATATTAAACGTTTGGAATATTTTTTAATCACTGCACATCTTGCATTATTCTTTCAAAAACTGCAATTACATTTAAAGCCAAAACACCATTTAATGTTACACTATCCTATGATAGCGAGAACTGTAGGTCCTCTAAAACGCGGTTTGAATCGATGCACAAGGAACTGAAAAACATTTCTGCTTCCACAGCTTCTCGGAAGAATATTACACATACTATAACTGAAAGATATTTGCTCAGCCGAAGATTTGAGACAAGAAGTTTCCTTGATAACGATATTCAGCTTGGAAGTGACCAACCTTTTCTTTATATATATTTAAAGGATATTGAATTCAAAATAAAATGGAACAATCGCGACTGGTTTACACTAAATAATATTAAATATAAGATTGGAGTGGTAGTTCAAATAGGAAACATTGTTGACTGTCTCATATTTGGCCAAATTGAAGGGTTTTTATGGTTGAATATGAATTTTTTTTGTATATCTCTGAAGACTCTTTTCTTTGACATTCGCAGGCATTCCTTTAATAAAATGTGTACAGAATATTATAAACCTACTTTGTAATATTCTCTTGTAAAACTAAATTCAGTTAATTTGTAAAAACTTTTATATTTTGTGTTTCAAAATGCGTACATAATATGTACACTACACATATAATGTGTATATTTACCCATATATATGTATGTGTATATTTACGCATTGCAGCGCTTTGCAAAATAAAGATACTATCCTTCAAGATTTCCTTTATACTAATATGAAATTTTTCTTCTAAATCTTTGCCTTGCATATCCACCAAAAGCAAAATTTAGTAAGTAAATTATTCTTAGGGCTATAGCTGCCATAGAAATTTTATCGTGTTGAGCCATAAATATTATATTTGTTTCCTCTGAACATCTTCATTGTCGTAACAGAAAGGAGGACGCAAATAGAGTCTATACTCTCTGTGGAATCCATAGCACAAAAAAGAAAACTGTTTACAATTTTTTTTAAATAAATTCTCTGTGTACTGATCAGTGCTAATTCTAATACATAGTGCCACACAGCTTAAAATTATTATTTTGGCGGTGAAGTATAATCTACTGGCTACAAAAATAGCTCTGGTTAATGTGCTTATACAGGGTTTTTCCTTGATGGTGGTCAGTGAGCGCGTTTAGGCGGAGACCAAACCGGTCAAAGTTACCGATTTTTCCTCCGCATAATTACAAACCATACCGGAATGGTTGGTATTTTTACATGGTTGTGACCAAACGCTACCACTTCTTCCAAACTTGTTTGGTCTCCGCCTAAACGCGCCCAGTATAGCAGAAGGTGCTAGTACTTACCTAAGCAAACAAAAATGGCATGGCAGGGATGGGGGGGCCATATCATCCGTTTCGAAGTTGTAGGGTGATTAAGAAAAAAAGCTAGGCTTTCACCTGTATCTTAAGAAGTACAGGGTTCACGGTCACAGTTAACGGCTCATTGTATGCAGAACATCATGGTCCTTCTAACAACTGCTCAACCAGCTCCGTATTCCTCTAACCTAAGGAGTTATTGTGGTCTAAACTAAAAATGTCGAATTTTCTAAGCTTTTGTTAATTTGTTCTCCATGTTTTTTTTTTTTTATAAAAACTGTAAAGCGCGCTATCTGAAGCCGTTAAAGAGTTATTCATAACCTATTCAGGTCATACTGAAATTTGCTGATATTTTTTTAAAACGACGTGTTTTCAGTCACTAAGGGAACAAATTATCTTTGAGAATAGCTTTGAGAATAGGTTAAGAGCTAATAACTCATGGCTACAGATAGCACATAGGGTATACTAGGTGAAATTAAAAAGGAGAGCCTACAGTTTGCAGTTTTATACAAAAAAGTTATGTTAATGACCTTTTTGCAAAAAAAAAAATAGAGGCCAAAATAAAAAAAAATAACTTATAACTTCTGTGATGATAGGAGTATCAGGCTAGCTGATAAGTTGTTGGATGGGTCATGAAGCTCTGTATACAATAATGTGCAGTGAGAATAAGTGTGACCGTACGCGGTGTACTTTTTAATAAGATATAGGGTGTTTTATGAAAAACTTTATTTTTTCATTAACCGCGAAACTATCCCCCTCGCAATTTTTTGTTTGTCTATGAATGTGCTGTCACCTCGTGCTCTGCTCTACAGACCACCAAGGAGGAAACCCCCTGTATAATCCATGGTGAAATGCTTATATAACTCAGGGTCCCATAACTATTTAGCTCCACATTGTATTATTATATGACTCACAGAAATGTTTTTTATAACGCAGCATGCTATGCTTATATGCGTCAGTATGATTCACTGATAGAGCTTAGAGTGCTATACTTTCATAGTATAAGAAACTTTATCTGCGCTATATGCATATTTAGAATATAGCGTTTGAACAATATATTATGATGCACAAACTCATATATAACCCTCGAATAACTTATGAGTTGTAATCCCATAAAAATCACGATATATAGAGCTCAACAATTGTATAAATTATAAGCAACCGTCCACAAATTTTGTCAGTGCTTATACATACATCTTCTCTATTACTGTATCTATGTAGGTATAGGGCAAAGTTAGTAGGCTCCTTTATGTTCGGCACAGAATAATCCTAATCTTACCCATCGAACAAGCACTCAATATGAAAAGGCTATGTTCACTCCATCAAATCATCTCGCATTCTGTGAATGATAGTCCCGGCGAGCATACTTGTATGGAGTAGTGAGAAAGAGTTGCCAATGTCAACTACATACCTATCTAAAGCCATTTGCATATTTCTCATTCAGGTCATAGCCTACATGCCTTGTTTCAATTCTTTACTTTTTGCAATTTTCCTTTGTCTGATGTAAACTTCATTTGAAATTGAAATTCCTAGAGTCATATTTGCGAAATGCATATTTGTTCACTTCACTTAAACTGATGGAATCCTTTTTTAAGGTTCGAAAATTTGTTTGAGTTGAATCCATGAAAGCAATTTAGTAATGGAGTTGCTGGAAGGTGTAATTGGTTATACAATGAAATATGGTTAGGTGAGGGAGAATAATAATAACAGAAATATGATATGTAGGTATGTGCATAACTATGTTTAGAGAATTAAATATTCAAAAGCGGAATGTTAAGACTTCAACTAAAAATTTAAGCTTTAATCCACTACGACGAAAGTTTTTTCTGCGCATTGCTGTTAAATTTGTAGGAACTCATGTTGGAAGAATATATGACGCTGCATAATCTGACTATATGCACGTATCCTAGAGTGTAAATGAATACAACCCTGAAATTTCTTTTGAAATCGTTCAAATCTTAATCCCAAAAATCTCTGGGTATATTTCCAGCAATGTATTGAAAAGAAACTACCCGTACAAAGTGAAAAATCCGGTTAATCTAAAAAGCATTCCATGAAGTTACTTCCATGCACGGAAAGATAAATAAAATTTCAAAAATTTTTGAGATATTTTCTAGATCCAATTGATAGGAGAGCACATAAAATTTCTTGCTATTTTTATTCGTTTATATCTCGATGCAGAGATACCTTGGCGCAAATATGTTCATGGGGACACAGTTATACGTAAATTTTCTACTTTGCAAATACCTACATACAATATTTTTCGCTTCACATGTGAATCGTGCAGCAATACAAAGCCATTGCGAAGAAGGCATTGCTGTCATGGTAGCAAAGCAATTAAGCCACTGACCATGTCCACGAAACAAATTTCATTTCGAAATTCTATTAACACTTTAATTTTCCGGCGAGAGTTTTTATGTAATGTTTAACCTCTTTACGCGACTGAAACAGTTTTTGGACAATAGAAGTGCTTTAAATGTTTACTTTAATGCTCCCGGCTACTTCGCCGATGGTAAAAGATTTTTCTTTATACATATAGGGCATTTTGACTGTTTCATATTTTAGTTCAGCTCAATTCAATTCAGTTCACCTCAGCCAATTAATTCCAAATAATATTTTTATTAACCAATTTTTCGACAGAAATACCCGTCAGCTGCGATTTTGTTGTACTTTATTTAGAGAGTTATATATATCAGATAAGGGAGATCAAAACATCTGCAAAAATTGGTACAATTTGCAAAGTGGCAATATAATCAAATCAAAACTCATACTGCGTTGAAGCTTTTCAGTATCAAGAAAGAAGCGTTTCTCATCCACATCAACACTTCCGCTATTGTGAAGATCTAGTTTCGAAGTGGTGTAGCATGATTTTGTTGAAAAGTACGACACAATGTAAAGACATTTTGACAAGGAATAAGATAATTTTTCTATCTTTATCATAGCGAGTATCCTTAAGGGTGATTGATAAAATATGAAGGACATATGTTTATCCTTTTCTTTAGAGCCTCCTTGGCTTAGTTTCTGAGTGTGCTGAATAATTCCCCAGCGGACGTGGCACCTCGACTTTGACCTGTGGCCCTTCTACCTAGTCTCCTTTCACTTTTGTAGCTTCTGCGTTTCTTTATCTCAAGTATGTTTATTTGCTAATAATTATTCTTGTACAATTGCCATGTATATGAACATATACAATAATTCCATAACAAAATGATCACCCATTGGGCGCGACCTCCTCCCATTTCGATGAAACTTTCAATTATTTTACCAGTATTTTTTTGTTAAGCTTGCTGACCTCAGGTCTTGGATCCAGGTGGCTCCAATTTTAATGACTATGGACGTGCTTATTAATTAGCTGAATACTTGGGATCGGGTTATTGGATTCTTTTTTGCGATTTTTTAAATTAATGATATTAAATGGGGCTTTAAAAAATATAAAAAAAAATACTAAAAACAAACACAATTTTTAATAATTTTGGAAGAGGAATTCCTTAAAAAATATTTTTTTATGTTCTAACATTATTAGATGCATATCATATAAAAAGTTTGCACATATTCAACTCTTAGTTTAAGCGATACAAAATCCTCTGCAAAATTTCATATGAAAATTTTAGAATTTACTCCAAAAAAATAATTTGTTTTATGGTTTTTAGATACTCAATGAATTATTATTTAAAAAATATTATAATAATTGTTCTGCTTTATTATTTCATAAATTTATAGTTTTTATTACATAAGCCATATTCTTTAACACTAACACTATTTTCATTTATAGGAGTGCCTACCTGATAATGTAGACTTGACATATTACATAATATCTATTTTTAATTTTTCTTTCATTTTAACTATTTAGCAATGTAAATTGAACTATGCACTTCTGTTTGGACTTATAGTGCAATAATATCGTTATATTTATTGCATTACAATATAATTCAGAAAATGTTCACTACATTTATAAATCTTCATAAAATTTGAATTCATTCCACTATCATAAAATAACTTTAATATATTTGTCTCTTTTGCTGGGAACAGACCTCTTCAGTCCCTAGCACCTGAGTAATCGTATAAATTTCATTTTGGGGAAATATTATACAGAAAAGGCATCGATTTTAATTTAGTAAAAATCAAGCAGAGCCTATCCAACACAATAATCAACTCATCCATCAAGATTAATTTTTTGGAACTGAAGTTAATCAGAGGAGTTCACCTCAACTTGTGCGTAAGCCATACATTAACATATATCGTATACTAGATCATTCATTTTTGTATTGACCTATCATAAAGTATTATTTTCAGAGAGATTTAAATTTTATCTATCTAGCAGGCCAACTTATAACAAAATTCTTTTATTATTTGTATTTATGACTCAACTATAAACATTCTTAGTTTTTCGCAAAATATTTCCTTCTCATTCTTACCTCGAATTATTAATATCCCACTTTCTCCAGTTTTAAGTACTAATTACGTGCAATGTATGTAAATATTGGTAGGTAAATACGATGATTCTAGGGGTCGAGATTAAGATAGTTTGAATACAATGTGTCTTCTTTGAATTTTATTATGTAGACTTTTAATTGTTACTTGAACTAATGTCCTCGTCACTAAAAACGCAGCAAATGCACAACTATATAAAGGCAATATTATGAAATAAAGTGTCATTTCTAGTTTTAAAATAATATATATGTACATATATGAAAAATTGTATAATTTATAGAAATATTACCGTTTTGTGGACGTTACAAGTTACTTTTTATTAAAATAAATTATTCATTTTTCAGATGGCTCTGAAGGTAAATACAAAAATAGGATGACCTGGTATATATGTAATATAAAGAGAGAGTTCAGTTTGAGGCAGAATGTCACCTTTTTGCAACCTGCCATGAGAAAGGATTTTGCAATGCTTTACGAGGAGTTTTAAAAAAAATGCAGCAGAAGCTAGCTTGCAAAATCATTAAATTCAAACACTTATACGATTGGGCTATTTCACGAAAATTTTTATTACGTTTCATTAGAAGATTACAACGATATTGAACTAGAAATTAAAAATAGATATAATCGTGTCAATGCAATAGCAGATACTCAAAAGAACCACAGTTTCGACCTGTAAATGACAATAGTGTTATACTAAAAGTAAAATTATAAATTTTACAAAATAATAAAACAAAACTATTATTGGAGTATCAAAAACAATATTTCGTTATCGGGGAAGGGGTCAAAAATCCAAAATTTATAATAAAAATTGTGTGTTGTTTTCAATATTGTAATTTTTTAATTATTTTCTAATATTTTTGGAAAGCACCGTTTAATACCATAAATTTGAGAAATCGCACAAAATAATCTAATAACCAGATCCGATGTAATCAGAAATTTAAAAACACGTCCACATTCAAGGGGAACATTAAAAGTTTACGCAGCCTGTATCCCTTTATCCAAGACCTGAGGTCGGCAGGCTAAGCAAAAAATACGGGGAAGTGTTCAATGTCCTGAAGGATCCTGTTAGCTTAAATTTATGCCTTATATTTGGCTTAAGCTTTGTACAAACTACTCTACTGATCTCATCTTATCGTAGTCAACAGAAACTTTCTATTTGATTGGAAACTAGGACACGTTTAGTCTATTTTCAAAGAAGAAGAGGATACTTTCAAATTATCGACCAATTGCACACACTTCGATTCCTTCGAAGGATCTGGAGTCTATCATTTACTCCAAATCAATAAAGTGTCCAGAAACAACTTACTTACTGACTTTTCTTCCGGAACGTTGAAACAGTAGTCTCCATAATTTTGATGCATCCTAAAATAATATCGATTTCTTGCAACATAACTCTAACACCTGTACTTTTAACGATATATTGAAATCTTGTAGTCTGTTTTCTTCACTTATCTTATCTTATCTTTTACTTCAACTTCCACTACTAATTGGACCTGCTACTTGTAGCCAATCCTGATCGCAATCAAATTTCAATGCCTTGTTTCTCCAAACATGATCTAATTTTAGGCATTTATGATTTACCTCCTCAGTTTGATCTTGAACAATTGTTTACTAATCGTGATTAAAGTAAGTTCAATTCACAGAGTTTGCTCAATTATGCTGAGGGAATGAATTCCGCCCGTACAATTATGAGATCGACTTTTCTTGCGTTCTGGAAATTTTTCAAAGTTTTACCCATTCATAAGAAAACTGTCCGCGTGGCGGAATATCGAGCAATATATATTCTTCCATTTTGAGCCAAAGCTTTTAAAAAAAATGTGCATAAGCAAATTACTAATTATATAAAGAATAATAATCTGTTGTCAAATTTTAAGTCAGGTTTCACATCTAAGCGTAGCTTCATTACTACATTATTGAAAATAACAGCCGACATTAGAATCTACATAGATAATGATAATTTAACGACATTAATCGTTTTGGGCTTTTCAAAGCCTTTCGATCGCTTCAAACATACCTTATTAATCATAAAAACTTTGTTCATTTCTTTCATTTTCGTATTGCGTATGTAGATTGATCTGGTAGTACCTGACTGATCGTTATCAGAGGGTTGTTTGTAATCAAACTGCATCCGATTTCCTTCTTGTGCACAGTGGAGTTGCACATGGATCTATTCTTCGCCTATTACTGTTTGTCGTATTTATAAATGATCTCTCATTAGTTCTGCGCAGATATAATTGTCACCTACATGCAGACGACGTCTAATTTTATATTTCTAGAGCCCCTCAGTTTTATTGAAGATGCTCTATCCCGAATGAATGAAGATATTGGTCTCGTATCTAAATTGACTCAAGATAATGGCCTCCTCTTAAACGCATCCAAAACTATGCTATTATTATCTATAGAACTGAATTAGATACCTCCTCTTTTCCAAATGTTATGCTTGATCGTATTGCCCTTTAAAGATTCTATAAAAGGATGTTTAGTAAGACTAGAAGTTGGTCTAATCATGTTAATAATCTTGTTGGTAAAGTGTGTACTACTCTACATAGACTGTGTTTATGTTGTGACTCAGGTGCCCACTGCCCCGAATCACAACCATAAGGGCAATACATCAGTATGTTGTCCTATACAATATACTGATGAATCAGAAATTTGACCCTGAAATCTTAAAAACCGTTTTCATTTAAAAATTAAATTCAAGTTCAAAATGGATGTAAAAATGCATTCCCATGTTATAAAAAAATGCAAATTAGCATAAATTCCATTTTGTTATCAGACACACATTCCACTCACATGATATGCATACTTACCTACTTCTTTTTCTTTGCCGTATGTACACTGTACATACATACAGTACTTAATTCTTCCCATCTAATTGTACATACAATTATTGCAAATTATTGTTATTAACGCAACTGCATATCAGATTAATTTTCTTCTGAATTCATATCCATTGATAGCTAAACATTTTTGCATTTTCTTACATACATTTTTTCAACGGGTACCTGACCGATCGCCGATCCTCCGGGAGTTTGATTTTAAAAACCGTCGAGAGATGATCGCACAAAACGGTGTATTCCAAAAATAACATATTGTTCAAAGAAGTAAAGAAGTTAAATTCAAAATCAAATATTGTTCATAGAAGAAAATAGTGAATTCCAAAATAGAGTATTGTTCAAGGAAGAAAAAGGTGGATTTTAAAGAAAATAAAGACGGAAATATTCTTCCCAAAACGAAAAGTTTTATTTTACAATAATCTAAAAGCTGTACCCAAGCACGGTACACGCATATACACAACATTTATCAGCACCCTTCACAACTCTATAAACTCGCATCATGGTTGTAGAAACACATATTATTCTTTTGTTATTGTACGAGTGTGAAGTAATTTGTAAATTAGACTCTGTTTCATTACGTAAACTCGATTTTGTTTTCAATTCTGCAGAACGGTACCTACGTGTTTTATTTGAGAAGATATGATCATATTACTGTGAATTCAAAACCGATTTTGGGATGAGCTATTGATAATTATATTAAAATTTCCTATATTAATTTTTTAAAGAACCATATTATAAGTAAGGAACCATACTATTTCTAGTGAAAACTAATGCTAGCAGAAAATGTTCGTTAATCATGCCACAATTTATATTACTCCCGATTGAGCGGTAATTTTTGTCATGTTCGTTAGACGCTGGAATTCTCTTGCAATTGAGCTTAAATAGACTAGCAGCAAGCGCAACTTTCGTATTAGTCTGTTACAGAATTTTTCATAATAATTACTGTATATATCTGCAGTTATTCTTGTACCCTATTTTTTTTTACTTGTTCTTTTACTCTTTGCGCAATTTTATAATAACATTGGACTTATTTGCTTTCTTTCATCAATAAATTTTCTTACTTACAATTTTTGTTATTATTATTATTACTATTCTAAAGAGTAGATGTGTAAACCAGAGCTCCGCAGCAATTAATAAAAGTATAGTTAAATAACTGATAAAAAAGCCTGAAAAGTGAAGTGTAGTGATACCGGCGGTACCACCTCTGCGAAAGTGTCGTCTAACCAGGAATTTTTTGCCAGAAAACTATAAAAAAAGTTTAAAAAAAAATTGTGAAAAACGAACATTTCCACAAATTAATTTAATTTCAGCCGTTGTCATTGCAACCGTAAATTTTTTTTTAGTTTCGGAGTTTGCAAAAATAATATAATTGTAAAATAATAAATTAAAGTAGAAGAAAATATAATAAAAAAATTAAATTTATCGAAAATTATAAATTTATTAAAATAAAATAAAATGTATAAAAAGTATAAAAAACTTCTCTGCCTCACTCTAAATGGGTGAGAGCAGCAGCGATTCTGGGGGGAGTGAAGATCCCCTTAAATCAAGTGGAAGGAGGAAGAAGATTATAAGCGCTTCTTCTTCACAAAAAGGCTTAAAAGGGCCCACTGAAAAGGCCATAAAGGGCCCTACTGAAGAGGCCAAGAAATTGCAGCCAGACTGCAGGAAATACACCTGCCACTGTCTCAGAAGCATCTGGAGCATGAGCTCCGAACACTACTGCAAAAGTAGCAGTACCCGCAGGCACAACAACGACTTCATCCACCCGAGCTTCAGCGCCACAACCGAGCGGTATTATCATGAGGCCACCGCTTTCTTCCGTGAAGACAAATGCCTCAAACCAGAAGCCAGCGGCACCAGCAGAAAGACCAGTAGCAGGAATACGATCCCCAACATTACAGTCAGGGATCTCATATGCGCAGGTAAGTGGTGGTTCCAGGAACGTCACCACTATCGAAATTTTGAGCAGGGGCATCACTCCTCGTCCAGCCCCATTGGACGCAGGTAAGCCTCGGCCCAAGACCAGTGCGGGTCTCCAGGGCTTCTTTGACGGAAGGTGGCAGGACGAGAGCTACGGGATGCAGCTTGAGCACATTAGAGGATGTCCTCAGTCTGCATACCTGAAGGCAATCTTCCGCGTCATCTCCTGTGAACAGCTGTTCTCAATGGGAATTATAGCTGGAGGAATGGTCGAGGTGTACACCACGACCCTCGAAAGCGCTACGAAGCTTATGCTTGAGGGCACCGAGGTGGAGGGTAGACACCTCGTTCCATTCCCGCTAAGAGAGAAGCCCACGAATGTCGTGTTTTCGCGGGTCCCCATGCGAGCCCAACATGAACACCTCTCGAATTTCCTTGACAGGTTCATGGAAAGGTTCGCGCTATTCCCATTAAAGTTGGCGACGAGGATCTCGGGCGGGGTATCTTCGGTACTAGCCGGGAAGCGTCCATCACTTTAAATAACGGGTACACGCTTCCGTCAGGCTTTTACCTGAGCATATCCGGCTCGAGAAACTGAATAGACGTGGGCACCGAAGCGAAATGCCATGCTTGCCATTTGGTAGGGCATTTTATTGCTGACTGCCCAAGGAGATCCGGGAAAGAGGCTGAACCGAGGGTTCCCTCGAAGGAAGCCACTACTACAGTAGTCGAACTGGAGAGGGAGCCTTCGGCAGGCACTCAACCTGCTGTTTCGGAGCAGCCAGTGGTTAAGGTGCCTGAAGTTTTCTCAGAGGCAAAAGAAATTATGGCTATAAACGGTGCCACGTCGGCACGTGAAAACACGGCTACTTCCGACGAGGAGTCGAGTAGCCATTTAGGGAAAAAAAGAGGACGAGGAGGAAGACCAAGGTGGACCGGGCGATGCTGCCTCCTCCAGAGCCAGCAAAGCCAGTCGCTCCAAAACGGCCCCACTCGGAGGAGGACGATAGTGGTGCCCGCGGTTCGAAGGTTGTTGTAAGAGAGGCGGAAGCATCTCTCGAACTGCGAAATGACCGGTTTGGATGAGACTGGTCTCTCGAGCTTCAGTGGCTATGAGTCGTGTGGTAGCACCATTTCGACTGGTAGCGAATTTGAGGTCTCGAGGGGATGGAAAACATCCCTAGGGAGAATATCTCTGAAATTCTTGGCCAGCTCCAGTACAAGAAGAACTCAGATAAAATCTGTAGCATTCTTGTAAAGGAGCTGGAGAGGCCAGAGTTGTTACGTCCTCAGCTTCGAATCCTACAACAGGAGTCCAAGAAGAGCAGGAAGTACAACCATGTAGCTCGCTTAGATCGTCTCCATAGCAAGGTGGGGAGTTGCTTCAGGAGCATCGCTTGGCCGATTCTCCTCGTCAGTAGATGTCGAACATTCATCGTTTGAGCTTTTCATCTCTTTGAATGTGTAATATAGGCCCTCTCAACACCGGGGGCTTAAGTGCTCATACAAGATTACACAGTACTATCGAACATATCAAAATGTTCGATATAGACATTACACTTCTGCAGGAGAAGAATTTCACTCAAGACACGTATACACAACTTAAGCGCGATGCTTATTTACACACTGGCTATGCAATGTTTGCCACACCTGCGCCTCGCCGAGGCTCAGGGTTTACAATCATTGTATCCAACAAATTTGCACTATCGTCTCCTGTCTATACAGATATCTTCCCAGGCTTCGCTTCTTCCTTGGATTTTGTCGTTCAAGACAAACATATCAAGGTAGTAAACGTGTACTTTCCTCATGACCAGGACATTACAAGACAAGTTCTTGATAGTGTTCAGTCCTGTCTGGTGAATTTTAGCGGCGAAACTGTCCTTGGAGGTGATTTCAACTGCACTCTGAATCCCTCAATGGATCGGCACTCTGGAATTGAGTTCAACTCTGTTAATGCTACTCGATTGAGGAATTTTGTCGGTGTTTTCAGACTCGTCGATATCTATCGATGGATGCATCCTACGACTAGATCATACACGAGGGTCTCGCGAAATATCCATGGAAGTCTCGCAGGCTCCAGAATTGATAGACTTTACGTCTCACCTGGAATACTAGAACATTTCGTTGGTGTCACTCATGAAGTGTGTTCCGTTAGCGATCATCTTCTTGTAGTGGCGACCAGCACTCCAGTTGAAAGAAGAACTGCATACTGGGTATTCAACATTTATTTGTTGAATTTCGAACAGTTCATCAATGAGTTCATTGATTTCTGGCACGATTGGCAAGAGAGGTAAGCTGAATTTCCTTTTCTTAGTCAATGGTGGGATGTTGGAAAGCTCCAGATTCGGTCTTTTATCGAGACGATTTTCAATCGAAGTGGCTATCAAGCCTCTAGCTTGTCGGCCGAGGACTCTCGGGTGGTAGCTCTTCTCCCAACTCAGCCGAGATTGATTCTTTATTTCAATGGAATAATGGAACGCTTGGCAACACAGACTTACAAGCATAGTTTGGAATTTGTGCTGCGCGGCCAATCGCGCTGGCTGAGAGAAGGCGTTTCTCCAACCGAGTACTTTTTTCAGGCGACTAGACGTCGTACTGCTTCTTGTGAGGTCGAATCCATAATTGATCAATCTGGACAAGTCCTCAACGGACAACAGCTATCAGAATATATTCGAGACTACTACAGTAGTCTCTACTCTGAATCGACGTCGACAAGATCCTCGACCACTCATGAATTTCTTGAGAATATTCCCACTTTAATAATAATTTTTATATGTAAATAAGTCTCTTTTATTTTTGGCTCTGCGGCTCTTTTTTAAAATCCTTAAACTAGATGGCAAAAGGCTCTACAATGTGTAAAAAAGACAGACAATAACTAATCTAAAATAACACAAAATTGGTCAAAAGGGACAACGAGAACAAATTAGACACTAACAATAAACGAGAAGAAAAAAATGAAACATTAAATTCTCAAAAGAGACTGTATATAACGGATAACAAAAATTTTGAAAAATGCCTAAAATATGATAAAACAACAAATTTATTACTTGTCCCAATTTTGACAATTGGGTAAGTGGCAGTTCCAAGAAGCTTCAATTTGCAAAATAATCTAATAAAAATATTTAACTAAACGAACGAATTTTCAACAAAAAAATTTTGTAATTTAGCACCGAGACCGAAACCGAATCAAAGATAAATGATCAAACGAACGAAAAAATTTAACCGATACAGTTATAGAGTCCCGCGAGGGCAGCCTGCAGTATCGTAGACCTCTACAAACTACCCTCATCATCCCTCCAGCATAGCATCTCTAACAGAGTGCTTGTCCTTCCCACAGCACGTGCAACGATTCCTAAGCGGGGAGAAGCCCCGTGGACTAGTGTTGCAAATGCTGTGGCCTGTTCTCACCAGCGAAAGACAAGAGCTCCATCCTGCACCGACGATAGTGGTTGCCATGTGCAGTTGAATGTGTCTGCGTTCGTTGCCAGATATTCGAGACGTAAACGTCTCTTCAACCTGTCAACGAAGTGGCGCTTAAGTGCGTGTGCGTAGTGTTGTGGGTCAGTGTTGTGATTCCCAGCTTCGACTCTCATGTAGTACAGGTGAATTGTAGATTTGGCCAGTGTCAACACAAAGCTAATCAAACAATTCACTCGACTACAGACCTTTGGTCCCCATAGAAACGATGTCCTAGTAATGCCGAAATTCGGGTGGATCAACTGACACATACCGCGCACGAGATACATTAGACCCTGCAAAGCCGGACAAGTGAAGAGCCTGTGAAACAGGGTGCCTTCACCAGCACAAACTGTGCAAATTCTCTGAACCCGCCGGTCAATATGTGACAACTGATTAGGATGCACAAGACTGTGATGCAGCAATTTGAATGCTACATCCGCATCTTTGTAATTAGAAGGATAACTGTAGACTACTCTGCAAGTTATCCCTCCCATCACGCCCATATTCACCCCGAGGTGTGTTCGCCATCTGTTGTATCCTGTATACTCCGGAGGTCTTACTAACATAAGCACGTCACGGAGCACACGTGTTGTAAGTGTGCTGAAAGGTGTGTGTGGAGGCCTGTTCAGGACGAAAGCATCTTCCAACTTAATGCCAGGGTCACTGGTCCCAAGTTGGCGAAATCTCTCCCGCGCAGAAGCAGCCAGTTCGTGTAGTTGTGAAGTGTTAGTGTTTATTCGACTGTTTCCATAGATATCAATAATATCTCCGAGAACTGTCAGTGTATGCGTGTCAGCTTCAAAACCCCGAGCATTATTGAACACTGAATCTATTAATTCAGGATTAAACCTGATTGGAATCGACGCGAATTGCGTGTACCGTAGAGCATTCCACTTAAGGTGAAATGCTGGGCTGATTCTGCCCCAGGTCTGAATCATTGAGATTAGATCCTGTGGCCAGTCACGAGGATAAGGTGGTCGAACAGAGAGTAGGTAGTAATACTCTCCTATGGCGATCCCTCCCAGTACATTCACCCACAGTTCAGAAATCAAGCTGTCTCTCTGGCAAAACACTCTTTGGAATGCACGCACTTGGAGACACCTTGATTTCACAACCAAGTCAGTGAGACCCAATCCACCTATCTTGACTGGCAGACAGAGCGTGCTTTCAGCAACCCATCGTCTTCCGCATCAAAAGGCGTCTATCGCTTTTGCTTGAAGAAGACCTACGAAGCCTTCATCAAACGTCTCAGTCTTTAGCAGATGAACGATGGACGAGGTAATCAAATAGTTTATCACGACTGACCTACCCATTAAGGATAGTGGAAACAGTCGACTACGCCATGAGTTTACAGCACTAGAGAGTTTCTCAAGAGCGATGCGGCTATTATTTGATTTACTCTCGCGTCCGATATACACACCTAAATACTTCAGGCAAGTATTAGTCCATTGGATGTTCAGTGGAGTATCTGTACGATCTCTCCACCTTCCACACCACAAGCCTTGACTCTTACTAAGGTTCATTTTAGCGCCCGCTATACGTTCGAACTGTTCGAAAACAGCACGAGCGACCGGAAAAGGCCTCACATTGGTATACGGCAGAGGAACCGCATACTTTCCGAGCATTCGACGAAGATTCACCAGTAGCGGCTCGAACAAAAGATCATGAAGCATACCTGACAATGGACAGCCCTGTCTGATACCTCGATGAAACGAGATAGGAGCCAGAGCTTGTCCTTGATGCTTAATCAAAATTGCTGAATCTCTGTACAGTTTCCCGACGATATCGAGCCACCTGGGCGGAAACCCAAATGCCTCGAGAGCAGTCAAGAGATACTCATGCGAGACGCTATCAAAAGCCTTTTGTTGGTCTAATGAAATCATGGCCATTTGTGCAACTGTCTGCTCATGGTAGGCAAACAAATACTTGGATACCGCAATGTTGTCGTAGGTACTACGACCAGGTACACAATAGGACTGTTCCGGGTGTATAACCGAAGCAATCACTGAGTGGAATATCGCCCCTAATGCTCAGCTAATTTGAAACGAACCATGAATGTGTACTCAAGTTATTGTGGTGACGGACGGACGGCAGACGGATATGCAAAAATCTAAATAATTAATAATACATATGCGTGGGTGTCCAATCCATTTGGCTCTAACAGCATTATTTCTATGCGTTACAAACAGAATGATAAACTTAGCATACCATATGAGACTTTATCCAAGGTATAAAAATCATTAGTTTATAAAATTAAAAAATTTGTTAAAATATTTTTGTAACGTAAATCGATGGGGATTTATAAAATATAATTGTATTCAAATTTTCAGCTTTATCAATCAAAAATTGCAAACTAAAAAGCATAACAAATTGATTTCTAGGTGGCTCTCACTCCGCCTATTGTACCCACAATTTGAATATCACACGATCACAATATGAAGTACATCGACGTAGGGGAAAAAATAAGTTATGAATTTGTAAAAATGTTGTTTATATTTTCGAAAATGTTCCCATTACGTCTGTAAGATAAAAACACTGTACCATATATGTACCTACAACTGTGAAAAAAACAATCGCCGTCTAAGAAATTTGCTTGCATATAATTTGCAGTACTATTACGATTACAATGCTGTGTTCTTTTTTCCTGATCCCTATAAAAGGAGATGCACGGATTTATAAATGAACAATAATCATCAAATTGCCAACTTTTGAAGAATTACTACTTTAGAATTAGAACCTAATATATTAGATCTATTTTGACATTTTGTGAAAATTGAAATGGAATTTGATAATTTTCCCCCATAAAAAAAATCATGCTACCTACAGACGTTTTATAGAATGAAATTAATTTAAATTTCCAATGAACCAGTAGAGTACAAAAAAACGCAGCTAATACCTCCATATCAATTGTGCATCATCGCCAATTTTTTCTTCCGCGTGAGCAATAATATTTTGTATCAAAAGAGCTTCCAAAAGCTACACATTCTTATGCATATTAATATCTACCATGGTAAATTTGGTAGTATTGCATTTACTCCATTCAGGACAAATGCCTGGACTTGATGTGATGCCTGCTGCTGGTACAGTGGGCTAAAAATTCAATACACAAGATGCGAGCTCTTCAAGAAAAGCTTTGACGTTTGCATCCAAACTTTCAGATTGAGCTTTCAAATATTGGTTCGCAAAGCAAAGTTAATCTTGTCATCTCTTTAGCCTTTTATTACTTTATGCTTTAACTCTCTGGCTGCGATCAGACAAGAACTTGCTAACCAGGGCGATGGCAGAGCTACTAAAACTGTAAGATTTTTGAAGCTTCTCTGTAAGCAAGATGTGATCAACGCAGTCAAAAGCTTTGGAAAAATCCAACAATATCAACGTCGTGAGGTTGTCCTGGTCGAAGGCAATTCTTATGTCTGAAGATACGTTGAGGACCGCAGTTTCGCCACTATGGTTTGGACGGAATTCTGATTGCCAAAGCATCAACAAGTTATTTTCTTCGACAAAAGAAAGAATTTGCTTGGACATAACTTTTTCTAGCACTTTGGACAGGAAAGAAAACAGGCTTATTGGGCGAAAATCCGCCAAATATTGACGAGAACTTTTTTTGGTATGAGTAGAATAGTGGCAACTTTCCAGCTACAAGGAAAATATGATGACATCAGACATCAATTTATAATGTGGAGAACATAGCTACTAATGTAAGGGAATAGCAACTTAATAAAGCGTGGTGACAAGTTATCACGACGAGCTGCATCAGATTTAATGGAATTCAATGCGATATATAGTTCATCTAGATTTACCGCACGGAATTAGAAAGGATTTATATTATCATTGCGTGCGAAATTTGTGTATGGGGTGGCAAGTGAATGAGCGGAGATCTCACCAGAGGTTGACGGGAGTATATTAATACCTGAGGTGAAGTATGCGTTAAGATCATCTGGACTAAAAATACAATCTGATTTTTCCTTGTCAAAAACCCCAGCCTGCCTTAGATTACGCCATAGAACCCTTGGCCATAGTTTAGTATTGAATTTAGCACTGTAATACTGATACACGGTTAATTGCAGCGTTGGCCCTGTTGCGAGCGACAACGTAGATAGATCTGGATGCATTAGTTTTTAGACGTCTGTGTTGTTTATATAAGTGCTCTCGTTCAATAATTAAAGCACGGACTGCAGGTGAAAACCATGCACAACCCTCCCGCTGAAAATATTTTGTCTTAATAGGTACATATTTTTCATACAGGTAGGAAATCAGCGAAGTATGAGTCTCCACTTGATGATCGACCGAGGTTGAGTTGTAGATTATATCCCAAGGTAGAGTGGAACACTCTTCATTTAAAGAGTCAACTTGTATACGATTATAGTCGCGGAAGGAGATTCTATTTGGGAGTGCAGCTATTCCTAAGGAAAAATCATAATTAACAAAGAGAAGATCTTGATCCAATGAACTAGGCGGACTGATTTGGTTGTGAGAGACAACTTTCTCATTATCTGTGACAAGGATTAAATCAAGTAGCGAAGGATTTGAAGTATTGAAATATGTAGGATAAGAATTTATTACATTAAGATGGAGGGACTGAACAAAATACGAAAACCGGTTTGCTGAGCTATCCTGACGTAATAAATTAACGTTGAAATCACCTCGTACAATAACGTTTGCATAGTGTTGAGTTATTCTCGACAATGTGTATTCAAACTCTGGAACATTGCCGCAGTCATAAGATTTCGGAGGACAATAAACTGAGGCTAGTACGCATTTTTCACTACCGGAGTCTATTTCGACACATAGGAACTCGATTGATTCATCCCGTGAAAACGAAATCTGTTTTTCCTTTATCCAGTCACGGATATAAATTGCTACGCCTCCCCCTGGCCTACAATTACGGTCATTTCTGAATAACTTATATCCCGGTATAGATGCTAAAGAAGATGGAATTTCGTTGTTCTACCAGGTCTTGCTAAAGTATATAGCTTCAAAATTCAAATCCGAGAAGATATACCGAAATTCATCAATTTTATTGCGGATGCTTCTTACGTTTATAGTACAGACTTTCAGCCCCCGGGAATGCTTGACCATAATATTTAAAAGAGTTCTCACTTTATCCAAGCCGGAACAGCTATCCACACTCATAGAAATAGGCGTCACTGACAATGCACTCAACTACCTTGATAACGATTATATTGGTTAAGATATTACTACACACGACTCTCTGTACAAGAAAAAAGAAAACTTTTAAAACTAAAACTTTTAAATGAGAGCTTAACTACAGGAAAAATATAGTTCATGTTCAAGAAATCACTACACACGAATCTCTGTACAAGAATAAAGAAAACTTTTAAAACTAAAACCCTTAACGTACGTTCAAGAAAAATAGTGTTCATACAAAAGAAAGATCTAATTCGATTAATTAAAAAGAAATAGGAATAATGTTCATATACAGCTATAAAAGATGAAAATAACATGAAATAGATAGCTTTGTACAATGAAATTATCATATTTACAGAGCACCGACTCCACACTTCGAGGTTCAAAATTTATCAGCATTAGCGAGTATTTATTTTGGTAACAGCGTTAGCGAGTATTTATTTTTGTAGTAGGCTACGGAGTTGATCATAATTGAAAATTTTTGTTTCATGATCTTCATTGCACTTTCTAACATGTAGGAGGCCATTCTGCGTTCTTACTGAATAAAGTTCCCCTTGCTTGCGATGCTTTATTGCCTCACGAAGAAGGTAATTGTTGATCGGAGTTAAGCTCTCATTGATGTAAACATAGCTATCAGACGAGAAGCCCTCTAGATGCGATAACTTAATGCCTTTACGTTTACGAAAGGCAGATAAAAAGACTTTTTGTTCAGAATGACTGGAGAAGCGAGCTATTATTGGCGTTGATTTCCCCTGAGATTGCGCTTGTATACGAAATGCATCGGTAAACGTTGATATGGGATGATCGATCAATGCAGAAATACTTTTGACAATAAGCAATGGGCTCTCTCTCGGCAGCTGGGGTATTCCCCTTATTACAACGTCATTTAGCCGCTGAAAGCGAAGGAGATCATCAATTTGTGATTTAAGAGAATTATTCTGCTCTTGGAGCTTAATTATAGACTCCTCTTGCTTCAAAGCCTTATCATTCAAGGCACGGATGGACTCATCAATTTTTGTCATAATTCGAACCTCGAAATCTTGCATTAGGCCATTAATTTTTTTAAAGAGATTGGATTCCAGAGACTCTATCAGTTTTACAAGTACAACCGGAGATAAATCTGTTCGGCTGGTGTCATCTCTTTTTGCAGAGCTGCGAGTAGTGATCTGGTTTCCATCATCCGGATTTGAGGTTGATGGGTTCTTCTCTTTTTTTTGTCCCCTGACCGACATGTTATTTAGATAAGGGCGACTTTCTCACAAAACACTATTTTGAATGCAACCAAAGTAACTGTTAATTATGGGAGATTGAGCGCAATATAACACAATATAATATAATTTCTCTCTTTTGTTTTTTGCTTTTAATTGAAAATTTTATAATAAAATATACGAAAAGACGAAATAACCGGTAAGTATAACCAATTAGATCTGTGTAAAGGATGTAAAAGCACTCAGAACTCGAAGAAATTGTTATTAATTATTAACTCGGATACTCGTATAAAAACTGAAAGCGGGAGCCGATTTAAAATGCGTCTATTCACTAGCGTACATACTTCTCTGAAGACAGTAAGGAGCTCCTGGATACAGTAATCACATTTGAGGATATGATTGCTGCGACAAAGGATCTAAGGCGACACACTTCACCTGGTTATGACGGCTGGACTCCAGAATTCGTCATAGGTTTCAGGGATTTATTAATTCCTAACCTTTTGGAAGTCTTCAATTAGGCGGTTGAGACACATTCAGGCTTTCCTTCTAGTTGGAGGAGATCTGTTATGCGCTTGATTCCAAAGGAGGGAGATTTGCAGAGGATGGGGAACTGGAGGCCAGTAACCCTATGCAATGTAGAATACAAAACCGTCTGCAAAGCATTAGGGGCGATATTCCACTCAGTGATTGCTTCGGTTATACACCCGGAACAGTCCTATTGTGTACCTGGTCGTAGTACCTACGACAACATCGCGGTATCCAAGCATTTGTTTGCCTACCATGAACAGACAGGTGTACAAATGGCCATGATTTCATTAGAACAACAAAAGGCTTTTGATAGCGTCTCGCATGAGTATCTCTAGACTGCTCTCGAGGCATTTGGGTTTCCGCCCAGGTGGCTCGATATCGTCGGGAAACTGTACAGAGATTCAGCAATTTTGATTAAGCACCAAGGACAAGTTCTGGCTCCTATCTCGTTTCATCGAGGTATCAGATAGGGCTGTCCATTGTCAGGTATGCTTTATGATCTTTCGTCGGAGCCGCTATTTGTAAATCTTCGTCGAATGCTCGGACAGTATGCGGTTCGTCTACCATATACCAATGTGAGGCCTCTTATGTTGGCGTATGCCGATGATCTGTCTATTTTCGTGACAGGAGATGACGCTTTTCCGGTCGCTCGTGCTGTTTTCGAACAGTTCGCACGTATAGCAGGCGCTAAAATCAACCTTAGTAAGAGTCAAGGCTTGTGGTGTGGAAGGTGAATAGATCTTACAGATACTCCACTAAACATCCAATGGACTAATACTTGCCTGAAGTATTTAGGTGTGTATATCGGACGCGAGAGTAAATCACATAATAGCCGCATCGCTGTTGAGAAACTCTCTAGAGCTGTAAACTCATGGCGTAGTCGACTGTTTCCATTATCCTTAATGGGTAGCTCAGTCATTTGATTACCTCGTCCATCGTTCATCTGCTAACGTCTGAGACGTTTGATGAAGGCTTCGTAGGTCTTCTTCAAGCAAAAGCGATAGACGCCTTTTGATGTGGATGACGATGGGTTGCTGAAAGCACGCTCTGTCTGCTAGTCAAGATAGGTGGATTAGGTCTCACTAACTTGGTTGTGAAATCAAGGTGTCTCCAAGTGCGTGCATTCCAAAGAGTGTTTTGCCAGAGAGTCAGCTTGATTTCTGAACTGTGGGTGAATGTACTGGGAGGGATCGCCATTGGGGAGTATTACTACCTACTCTCTGTTCGACCACCTTATCCTCGTGACTGGCCACAGGATCTAAACTCAATGATTCAGACCTGGGGCAGAATTAGGCCAGCATTTCACCTTAATTGGAATGCTCTACGGTACACGCAATTCGCGTCGATTCCAATCAGGTTTAATCCTGAATTAATAGATTCAGTGCTCAGTAATGCTCGGGGTTTTGAAGCTGACACGCATACACTGACGGTTCTCGGAGATATTATTGATATCTTTGGAAACAGTCGAATAAACACTAACACTGCACAACTACACGACCTGGCTGCTTCTGCGCGGGAGAGATTTCGCCAACTAGGGACCAGTGACCCTGGCACTAAGTTGGAAGATGCTTTCGTTCTGAACAGACCACAACACACACCTTTCAGCACACTTACAACACGTGTGCTCCGTGACGTGCTTATGTCAATAAGACCTCCGGAGTATACAGGATACAACAGATGGCGAACACACCTCGGGGTGAATATGGGCGTGATGGGAGGGATAACTTGCAGAGTAGTCTACAGTTATCCTTCTAATTACAAAGATGCTGATGTAGCATTCAAATTGCTGCATCACAGTCTTGTGTATCCTAATGAGTTGTCATATATTGACCGACGGGTTCAGAGGATTTGCACAGTTTGTGCTGGTGAATGCACCCTGTGTCACAGGCTCTTCACTTGTCCGGCTTTGCAGGGTCTAATGTATCTCGTGCGCGGTATGTGTCAGTTGAACCACCCGAATTTCGGCATTACTAGGACATCGTTTCTATGGGGACCAAAGGTCTGTAGTCGAGTGAATTGTTTGATTAGCTTTGTGTTGACACTGGCCAAATCTACAATTCACCTGTACTACATGAGAGTCGAAGATGGGAATCAGAACACTGACCACAACACCACGCACACGCACTTAAGCGCCACTTCGTTGACAGGTTGAAGAGACGTTTACGTCTCGAATATCTGGCAACGAACGCAGACACCTTCAACTGCACATGGCAACCACTATCATCGGTGCAGGATGGAGCTCTTGTCTTTCGCTGGTGAGAACAGGCCACAGCATTTGCAACACTAGTCCACGGGGCTTCTCCCCGCTTAGGAATCGTTGCAAGTACTGTGGGAAGGACAAGCACTCTGTTAGAGATGCTAAGCTGGAGGAATGATGAGAGCAGTTTGTAGAGGTCTATGATACTACAGGCTGCTCTCGCGGGACTCTTTAACGGTATCGCCTAAATTTGTCCGGTGATTTATTTTTAATTCGGTTTCGGTTCTAAATTGCAAAATTTTCACACACGCACGTTTAGGGACATTTTTATTAGTTTAGTTTGAAAATTTGGAACTTCTTGCAACTGCCACTTACCCAATTGTCAAAATTGTGTTTATTAAATTTTTTGTACATATTTTAGATCCTTTTCAAATTCTTGTGTCCTTTTTTTAGTCTCTTTTGAGAATTTTGTGTCATTTGTTTAACTTTTTTGTGTCTTTTTTATGTTTATTAGTTGTTATAATTGTTTTAAATGTTATTTTTTGTCCCTATTGACTTTTGATACCATTTAGTTTAGCTAGCGTCTTTTTTTTTTACACTTTGTAGAGCCTTTTGCCACGTATTTTTAAGAAATTTTTAAAAGAGCCAATGAGCCAATAATAAAAGAGTCATATATACATAAAAAAAAAAAATTATTATTAAGTAGGTATTAATATTTTATTTTTATATTTTTTATAATTTTTCTACATATTCTCTTTTTTTTATATTGTTAACTCACCTACACCTTAATACAAGATTCATTAAATTCATTAATAAACGCAAACTTAAAGCACTTGGTATCTCGCCTCTTCTTCTATAATGGATTTTCAGTTCTTTTTTGTTTTGTCACCATATGCACTATTTTAGATGGCGTTACTTCTGTACCTCGCCTTATAAGAGTCGGCGCCCCCCAGGGCTGTGATATCTTCCCAATACGCATCTTAATTTTCATTAATGATCTGCTTTCCCTTGATTTCCTTGACTACTTTAATACTTTTGCGACTAGACGGAATGCCTCATTATTAGATCATGGAATACCGACTTTGAAATATCCTCGCTTAGAGCAAACCGAATCGGGTAAAATTCAATGCGCATACGGCCGAAAACTGTCTTATTTCTTTAAAACAAGATCATCCCATTACTTCTGATCGCGCATTACTTCTCGGTTCACCGTCCCCAAGCATTCTTGACATTAATATTTCTAGCTAGTTAAACAGGAGAGATCACATCTTCTCTATTGTCATCGAAGTATGAAAATATCTTGCATTTCTGAAAAGGTAGAGGAATCTATCAGATTATCAAATCTAACGCTATTCTACATATCCCATATTAGTCCTAGAATGAAAGGCAGTTCTAAATTAGAGCCTGAGCTTATGACACAGGGGGAGATTTCAAGCTCATTGTCGATTTGGAAATAACTTTTCATATCAACTCGCTCGAATACTGCTGCCGCAATATCTGATGCCATTCGCTCCCTTATCACTACATGCACGGTCAATATTTTCATGAAATATCTAGTCTGATCCCTTGTAGAATACTTCATGCACGCTATACTCGGGCTCCTTCAAAATAATTACTGCCATTCAGTGACATTCGGTGACGCTTCTTAAATGGATCTGTACTAATGTAAAACAATCTACCAGCTTTTGTATTTCCTTGGGCTTACAATGGTTCAATTGTGACTTAATTAGCACCTCCGCGCCTCTCGTTATAACCCCTTATCCTTTCCTTAACTCCTTTTTATAATAGAAATAATGCTTGTAAAGCAAAATAATAATATTAAAATTTGTTTTGACTTTTTCATTTCAGTCTGTCCGTCTATCTGTGTGTCCGTCTGCCTTATTTCCGCCTGTCCGTGTGTACTTAAAGGGCTGAAATTTTGAACACGATCGTTTAAAAGAAAGTATATTTAAGTTTGAGTATGGGAAAAATCTGGTAACTCGTTGAGAGGTTGCCATACAAAAATTTCGTTTTTCACAATATATTTGGACGCCGCCTGAGAATGCGTCAATGTAGAGTGATGATATTTTTTACGCGGCGTTTTCATAAAAATGGCAAATATATTTTCAGAAATGAGTTGAATCTGGCAACCCTTTCTTGGCATACAAATATTCGAGTGTTTTTAGCTCCACTTGTATCAATTCTACACATTTTTATTGTATTGAAAAGTTCTTCAGAATATGAAATCCTATGAAATTGGTCAATCATCTAGGGTACAGTAAGAGCTGATATTAGACCAACTTCAACTTTTTCCATGTTTTATTATTGATTATCCTACGTAAGAATGGCAAAAATTATTAAACGTTTTTTGTGCTAGTCGATTGCCAGCAGCTCTGGCTTGGATGCTGGTGATATGCTGTCTGTTTTAAATTACGAATCTTAATCTGGATTTTATTACTTAGGTTTAGGTTTCTATGAAGGAAATAACTAAAATTAACTAATAAAACGGTATATGACTAGAAAACCTGATCTTAATATCAACCAAGGACTTTCATCTAGAAAATGAGCGTCAAGAGATAAAAATATTATACACCCATACGTAAAATCATGCATTACGAGGGCTGAAGCCAGTTCTTTCCAGAAGAGAACGCATGAAAATTCTCAGCACCACTATTCTTTACTATTTCTGTCTGCCCTGAACTCACGAGGTTGAGCTCTCTTATTGTACTGCCCATTTGTAGAATGTACACGCGAACTTGAACTTAGTGAAACTGAAATGAATGCACTGGTAAAATTGGATGAAGATCAGTAGTCGACTCTCTTATCAAAACAAATACTATTCACTTCTCTTTAACTTTCCAGAAACTGTAACACTTATTTTTTAGGATTGCCTACTAATTACATTAAAATCAGATTATGTATAAAAATTATTACGTCAACGATTTAACCGTATGGGAAACACACTTACAGGATTGTTAATAAAAGATATATAAATCAATATTCAATATATGGGGTTAATACAGTGCGAAAAGTTAGTATAACTTAACTTCAAAACACTGACACACTTATTTAGTTTAAATATCTCGAGTAATCGTATTAACAAAGGGTTATATAAGTTGTTGGGTCAGAGATCAACATACACTAGAAAACATACTGACTGATTTTCAAAAATAGATGGATAGGGATAAGTCTCAATATATAAGTTTTGGATCAGAGAATTTTTCTATCACACTGAAAAACACTTATTGGCAAAAAATTGCAAAATAAATTCGTCAATATATATATGTAAAATTAATATAAAATAAAGTCAAATTATGATATTTAATAAATATGCACCAGAAGAGTATAATATGTAAATATAAAAAAAAAAAATATATGAATAAATATTATTTTGTTACAAGTGACTGGTACCACAGATGGCATAAGAACTAGATGTCGCATAAAGTACCAGAGAAAAGTATACCGATCTTAAATCGCTGGTCCATTCCGGAATAGACCACAACATGTTTCAGAGGTGGTGAGAACAAATGTTCCTTCAAAAACAGTTTTGTATACATTTGGTCGACTCCCTCAACATGATTGATGCGGGAAAATATGAATCACTCGACGTATCTGTCGTCATTTCTCTTTTTATGTTGCTGTACTGAGCAAACTAAAGGAATGATGCACAAATCAACATAATCGGTGCGGTGGGTGGGGCGTAAAGGCACTCACAGGGTTCATCATTCAATAGATGCTGGCATCGGTCGCTGTTGTTACTGGAGTCGAGCATAATCTACGAATAGAGAAGTAAAGGAAGGGAACCACAAAGTCTGTGTACGGGAATGAAGCATTTTCATTGTGTGCTAATGTATACAAGCGTCGGCAAAGGACAGGGCATAGACAAACCAATACCATACAGAGCAGTGCCTCGCTTCGCTCCAATATAAAATTAAAAATGCCTCGACCTGATGTAGGGAAGGCCGCAATTTTTTCTTAGAAACTTACTAGAATATTTTTTGCTTATTGCTTGGCTACGCGTCTACGCTCAAGCAATTGTTGTCGCCCTCCAAAAGTGCGTATAAATTCTAGGGAAAAATTTTCCATTTAAATTCTAAGAAAAAATTGCGGCTTTCCTTTCATCGGGTCGTGGTATGGTGATTTTGTTTGGAGCGAGGCATTGCCGGCTTACCCCTTCCTTGGTCACATCATCAAGTGCCAAGTCGAGGCATTGTCGAGGCATTGTTAATTTTATATTCTAAAAAAGCGTTGCATATTTTTACTCTAAGTGTCTACACTTTGTATGTTATTATTATTTCTACGACAATTGTTAAGTTCGATAAGAAAATATTTAGTTGGTGCAAAGCCGTCATGCAATGCCATTACAAAAAATTACTCTCAGGGGCAAATGAATTTAATAGTTTCTTTTAAATCAAGTCAAACCCTAATATCTACAGCCAAATAAGAAGTATTTCCAAAACGAGACAAGAAAGAATTCCCTTCCACCACACCGAAAATGTTGTGCTGTGCAACATTCCTTTACTTTAATCAGTACAGCGACATGAAAAGAAAAATGATGAGAGTTAGGCAGTCGACCAAATGTATACAAAACTGCTGTCAAAGCAACATTTGTTCTCGTTGCCTCAAAAACATGTTGTGGTCTATTCCGGAATGGACCAGCTATTTAAAATATGTATGCTTTCCTACGGTATGGTATGCGACATCTAGTTCTTATGCCATCTATGCTGGTACTCAGCGATCTACAATTTGACGCTTGAGGGTTGGCTTTGAGCTAATGTTAAGAGCCTTTGTTCTAACCATGGGTTAAAACAATTCTTTATTCCCGTCGAGTCCAGAAATAAAGTGTTAATGTTAGTAAGATACTATCTCAGTCGAGACCCGAGATAATAATCTTTAAGTCAGTCGAGACCCGGCTTAAAGTGTTATCTTATCTTCAATCGTGACCCGAAATAAGATGCGTTTATTTCCGTCGAGACCAGAAATGATTGTTAGTAAAAGATTATATCAGCCGTGACGCGAGATAATATTCTTTATGTCAGTCGAAACCCGGCTTAAAGTGTTATCTTATATTCAGTCGAGACCAGAAATAAGATGTGCTTATTCCCGTCGAGACCAGAAATAATTGTTAATAAATATCTTAACTTCAGTCGAAACCCGAATTAAGATGCGTTTATTCGCATGGAGACCAGAAATAATTGTTAGTTGTTAAAAGTGATATATCAGTCGATACCCGATATAAATGTTAGTCCTTAACCAGCCAACTTACCCCAAGCTATGCCAAGTACAAAAAGAGGTTGAGATCAGTCAGCTTGTCGTTTATATAGCAATTTTTGCACACGAAAGCACTGATGGAGTAGCAGAGGCGCATGATCACAAGAATTGGCAGTGTAGCTGTGATCTTACGGTACTAGAGATAAAATTTGCATAGCAACGAACAAAACTGCATAGCAACAGAAATTTAGAGCAGCACATGCTGCTGTGTTAAATTAAATTATATTTCCAAAAATTTTATCTGTATCACGTATAGAAGAAATTCCCGTTCGATGTGACTTGTAATGATGATATTGATAAAGTAGCAAATTAATCTGCTTGATCTCGTCCTATTTCTGCCATCATTGTATGCAGCATAACAACACATACTTTTGTTATATGTCGTACCCATTTTTAGGGAACATTGAAATTAGATTAAATTTATTTGCTTTTCAGAACTCAATTTTAGCATGGTTAATATGTTTCCTTTTCAGGAATTGTTTTTATCACGAGTCTAACGAATCTTACTAATTAGGTCGGTTGGTTGAACTAGAAATCATCTTAAATTAACTGGAAAAGCATTTTGAAATTTAATAGTTCATGTACTTGACAAATAGAAAATAGCATTTCAATTAACTTGAAACCCAGTTCATAAAATAAGTTTTCATGTCCAGAAATCTGTTGAAATCTGTTATATATTCATTAGAAATGCAATTGAAATAGTCAACTGAACTTCTGCTTAAATGATTCCAACTAGATTTTTCACTGGAATATCTAGGAGATCCACTCTAGTTCACTTTAATACGGATCTAGTTGAAAATCTTTTACAGTGTACGCGATACCGTTTTAAAGTCCCACAATGGAAGCCTGCAGTATCATAGTCCTCAATAAACCGCCCCTATTATCACTTCAGATGAAAATCTCTAACTAAATGATTATCCTTCCCACAGCACTTACAATGGTTCCAAGGTGCGGAAAAGCCCTGTGGTGTAGTGTTGCAAATGCTGTGGCCTATTATTGATAGTAATAATAATAAATAAATTTTATTAACGGCCAACGTACGTATATATATTGTTACGAGCGTGGCCTTAGTTCGTTATTTAAAACACAATATTTCAGTTATAATTCAAAAGTTCTTTCTTTATTTAACTTTACTGTTTACTCTCACAAATTCACAAATAATTATCAAATCAATTCTTTATTTATCGCTAGTACTGTACTTCTAATTATCGCAATCCAAATAGTTTACTTCGTTCACTTCGCTGTCTGAAATAATACTCCGCCTCCTAGCTGTCAGAGCGCCGTATTTATACTCTACGAATTATCCTAGAACCTTCCTGAATATTCCGTTCTCCGAACCCAAAGTGTACTAAGATGACACTAACCTAAAGTTGTTTCCATTCCTAAGAGATGTCGCTTGATTCACTTTGTGGCACGTAACACTACCCCCTTCTTAAAATTTGTTCGTCCCGAACAACAGATGGTCCACGGTCTTGGTGCTCTCCGTATTGACCCAAGCGATCTAGATGAACGATTTTTCTTTTGCATCTTGTACCGCGCTGATTCTTGTATGGCATGTTATTAATTTTAGTTTTAACTGCATACGGTCTCTCCCAGTGTTGTGGTAACTTTGGAGAACGTCTCGTGGCCTCGTGCACATTAGCTAATCGTTGTCTGAGCTTTGTTACGTAGTCTTCTGGTAACTTTTGTTCGCCATTGGGTATACCAAACTTGAGGTCGCTAGGTAAGCGCATTTCCTTTCCGAAAATGACCTTAAATGTGCTTTGTCTGGTCATATTGTAAACAGCTGATATATAAGCCATTAGAAATATAGGAATATGTCGAAACCAATCGCGTTGATTATAGTTGAAGACCTTCCTGAGATGTCTGATTAATGTTCTGTTGAAACACTCTTCCATGCTTTGATTTTTCTTTCGTCTTTTATCTTTGATTCCTTTGTCCTCAAATTTCTTGCCTTTTCGATTGCCGTTGTCATCCTTTTCATTGCCGTCTTTGCGCTTCTTATTATCATCATCGTCAGAAACTTCATCTTTACCTTTTCCGACCTTCATTATACCCTTATCATCGTCATTATCAGCATCTTTAGAACCTTTACTTTTCGTCTTTTTCTTTCTTTCATTATCCTCGCTCTTGGATTTCTTTCCTTTCTTCTTTTTACTTTTCTCACCGTAATCATCATCATCTTTGGATTTCTTTCCTTTCTTCTTTTTACTTTTATCACCGTAATCATCATCATCTTTTGATTTCTTTCCTTTCTTCTTTCGACTTTCGTTATCATCATTGTAGTCATCGTCATCTTTGGATTTCTTTCCTTTCTTCTTTTTACTTTTATCACCGTAATCATCATCATCTTTTGATTTCTTTCCTTCCTTCTTTCGACTTTCGTTATCATCATTGTAGTCATCGTCATCTTTTTCTTCCATCCGTCCGCAATGATTCCATTCAGGATTGCATGGACGTTGTGAAAAAGCTTCTGCATATCCGTGGATACGTCCTTTGCGGTATGGGATTTCAAAGTCATGAGGTTGCAGTCTAGTCTCTTCACGGAAAGCTTGCTCTCTAGCTCGCCATCTTCTCCCTTCTTCTTCTGTTGTTTGCATTCGTCCTCGTTTCCTACAGTCGTTTTGCAGGTGTCCCAGTCTACTACATTTCCAGCATCGAATGACACCACGCGAAGGAGTGGTCTCTGATGACGGTATTCTGCTGTGAGTCTGCTGCCCAACTCCATATCTTTGCCCAGCTCGATATCTCTGCCCTTCTTCTAGCGCTTCCATTCGTCGGCGTTTTCTGCAGTCCCTTTGGAGGTGTCCTGGTCTATTGCAATTCCAGCATCGCAGAATACCGCGTGAAGAATTGCTCTGTGATGGCTGCATTCTATTACAAGTACATTCCTCCACCGAAATTTCTCTCACTCGTACTGCACTTCGAGAAGCTTGCCTGGCAGATTCATACGCTAATGCATAGGCTAGTGCTTCTGCTGTTGATTTCTTTCCTGCTAGCCTTAACGCTTGTTGTAAATTTTGATCTGCAATGGCGTTCACAAATGCTTCTGTTGCCACTTCATTAAGGAAATCCGCATTTACGCTAGAGTACGAAAGATAAGCTAATCTTTCCACATCAGCCTGCAGTTGTTGTAGTGACTCGCCATGCTTTTGAGTCCTGTTGCGTAACTGCAGGCGATATACTTGCTGCATGTGTTCATCTCCATAACGTAATTCTATCGCCTGTACTAGTGAAATGTAATCACGTTGCCTTTCTATCGGTATAGTTTGTAAAAGCTCTGATGCAGAACCTCGAAGTGCTAATACCAGAGCTGTAGCTTTGTCTGCATCATTCCATCCGTTTACTTCGGAAGCAGCCTCGAATTGTCTCTTGAAAATATGCCACGAATTTTGTCCATCAAATATTGGAGGTTTCATTCTGCCTGCATTGGATATTTCAATTCCTTCGTGCCGTGGTTGTCGATGTTTCATCTTCTCCAAATCTGATTTAAAGTTGTCAAGCTGTTCGGTGACTTTTTGTTGAACTTCCGCCACTTCTTGCTCGATTCCTTCAATTTTTAAATTTTGTTCGTCTAACGAGTTTTTCAGGAAATTCTTTTGTTCCTCTAAGCGATTTTCTAGACAATTCTCCAGAGAACTCTTTTGTTCATCCAAACGCGTTTCCAGTGATTTCTTCTGTTCATCTAAACGGGATTCCATAGAATTCTTTTGTTCGTCCAAACGGGCTTCTAGAGAATTCTTTTGTTCATCCAACCGCGCTTCTAGAAAATTCTTTTGTTCCTCAAAAGCATTCTTTTGTTCCTCAAAAGCATTCTTTTGTTCGTCCAAACGGGCTTCTAGAGAATTCTTTTGTTCCTCAAGAGCATTCTTCACTTGCAGGGTTGAAAGCTCCATTCTGGTCATTAAAGTACCCAAAAGCTGTTCTATGTTCATCGCAGGCTCTTCTTCAGTTTCTGGTTCTTCCTCGAAAACGTATGTATCAGGATTCTTTTCTTCCTCTATCAACGCTTGTCTAAGTCGCTCGACTAGAACATTCTTTAGACCTGTCGTTTGCAATGACCGCTTCCCCAACTCCACTTTCAATTCCTGTATGCGAAGCTCCTCTAGTTTGCGTCCCATTCTTGCACGATTTCACAAAATTAATCACTCTTTGAATTTCAAAGTCAAATGCCACCACTTTATTTCGCGATTTTATTTTACTTCTGACACCAGTTGTTACGAGCGTGGCCTTAGTTCGTTATTTAAAACACAATATTTCAGTTATAATTCAAAAGTTCTTTCTTTATTTAACTTTACTGTTTACTCTCACAAATTCACAAATAATTATCAAATCAACTCTTTATTTATCGCTAGTACTGTACTTCTAATTATCGCAATCCAAATAGTTTACTTCGTTCACTTCGCTGTCTGAAATAATACTCCGCCTCCTAGCTGTCAGAGCGCCGTATTTATACTCTACGAATTATCCTAGAACCTTCCTGAATATTCCGTTCTCCGAACCCAAAGTGTACTAAGATGACACTAACCTAAAGTTGTTTCCATTCCTAAGAGATGTCGCTTGATTCACTTTGTGGCACGTAACAATATATTACAATATCTTATATACGTACCTACATGTAATTTGCTGTAATGATTCCTGGTTCAAAGTAAAAACTAGCTAAAATAAAAACTAATTAAAACACCTTATGATAACGAGAGGAACACGGAGGAGCTAGCAGTTGACAACCACTTCCTGAATGCAAGAAATACAGTTTCTCATACAAATACTCCGGAAGCTTGTTATAATTGTTAGTTGTTAATTTGTGTTAAGAGGAGTGCCCAGCAGTGAAAATGCTTACTGAGCTAGACAAGCATTCCAAGGAAGTCTATAAGTATAGCGTATTACATTATTGAAAGTAACATATACCTTTCTGTGGCACCGAGCATCAAGTTTGCATAAATTGCAAAGAGCAACAATACTGGAATAATATGCGTTTTATCCAATTTCAAGCAAATGCCCATAGAAATACAAGCAGGCGTTATCCACAATTGCCGTGAAGTTCCAGTTATTCCAGCGAAATACAAGAGCATCGTCCCGAGGAACGATAGTGATTGACATGTGCAGTTGAATGCGTCTGCGCTCGTTGCCAGATTTTCAAGACGTAATCGGTTCTTAAACCTTACAGCCAAGTGCCTTTTAAATGGTTGTGCGTGATGTTGTACGCCAGTATCCTGACTCCCATCTTCGACTTTCATGTAGTACAATGAATTGTAGATTTACCCAGCATCAAAACGATTCTAATTAGATAATTCATCTGACTACAAGCTCTTGGTCTCCATGGAAACGATCGATCAATTGACACATATCGCTCACGAGTTCCAATTGATTTCGCAATGCCGGGCAAGTGAAGAATCTGTGAAAGAGGGTGACTTCACCAGCACAAACTGTGCAGATCCTCTGAACTTGCCCGTTAATATGTGACAACTTATTAGGATGAATAAGACATGTGGTGCAATAATTTGAATACCATATTAGCATCTTTTTAATTAGATGGATAACTGTAGACTGCTCTGCAAGTTATCCTTCCAATCACGACCATACTCACTGCGAGATATATTTGTTGTCTGTACCACAGACCTGTAAACTCTGGAGGTCTTATAGACATACGTCACGAAGCACAATTGTTGTTAGTGTACTGAAAGGTCTGTGAGGGGGATTGCTAAAAACGAAGGGATCTTTCAACTCAGTGTCAGAGTCTCTGATTCCAAGTTGGCGAAATCTCTCCCAACTTAAGGTTGATTGCTGGCCTGACCTCATTCTTCACCAGGTCTGAATCTTGGAGATTATATCTTGTAACCAGTCAGGAGGATAAGGTCGCCGGACTGAGCGCAGTTACTAACATTTCCTTATTTCGAGCCGCAGCGGTACATTCACCCACAGCTGAGAAATCTGTATCTGTATCTGTTTGACAAAAAATTCTCTTTAGAATGCATGCACTTTTAAACAATAATATCAATACTAATTTTCTTATTTAGGACCAATATTACACATTAAGGAGAAAACTATTTAAGGAGGGTAAGGGAAAATGAGGAAAGAGAAATGTAGAGTTCTCAAAACTTATAGTCGATCCCTTCTGTACAGTGCAACAACTGCAAATGCACTACCAATGGCATAAAGGAATAATAGCAAAAATGAGCTAAAATTAAAAATCAAAACGTAATAGAAGTAACAATAACTTTGAGCTGGAACTTGAGCTGATCAAAAATACTGTTCCTTATGAAATCCATAGGTAGATGGCCTACATATAATGATAAAATGTCGACAGTAGTTGTAGCTCTAGACAAAACGTCGGTTGGCTGGACCTATATAAAAAAGAGAACAAGTCACAATTAAAGATTTTAGGCAGCACCTGTCAGACAACTGTGAATCGCCAGCAAGCGGTGATATTTTAGAAATTACAAAATAGAAGGTAACACAATATTTTCTTGAAGTACATTAAGTCCTTTTTATCAGTACTAAGAGTTTTTGGATATTAGGTTTATTATCAAAACAAAAA
Source organism: Dioctria linearis (assembly GCA_963930735.1). Classification (NCBI taxonomy): domain Eukaryota; kingdom Metazoa; phylum Arthropoda; class Insecta; order Diptera; family Asilidae; genus Dioctria; species Dioctria linearis. The sequence goes on along the minus strand of OZ005740.1, from coordinate 86,816,284 downwards.
TATTTCTCTGCGACAGATCGCACAGTGGGCCAACTTGTTGGCTATTAAAAACTTGTAACTTTTGTTGTGTTAAAGATGTCATAATGAAACATTGGGAAATATCTTGACAATATCACCCCTTAATTGGTAAAAAAAAATCAATTGATTCACAGGGTGTCTCAAAACAAATCAACAAAATTTGAAGTAGTTAATAAATGTTATTTAAAAAGTTTTAACAAAATTTTTAACTTAATCTTTAATTATTTTATTATCTCCATAACAATAATTAATAAAAAAAACATACAAATATATACAAAAATATAAAAACTACATGTACTCAAATAGTAATCAGTTGGCTGGAACACTTTCAAAAAGATTATCTATATTTTCATTTGTGACTAGTAAATAGGCCATTTCCTCTGGATGATATAAGCAGCATATTCATGAGATGAACGTTTTGCTCTTTGCTTGAAATTCTTCTGGTATTGTGGTGGTATCTGTAGCACTTGTAGTCTTGTTTTTGTCTTCTTGGGCTTCTTCCGGCAATTCTCCAATTGGAAGAAGACAGCGTAGTATTATATTTTTTCCATACCCTGAAACTTTGTGGACTGTTGCTGTTAATTTTCTCTAATCCTATTTAGCATTTAGTAATATTTCTGCTTGTTCTGCATATATTCCGAATTTTTCGGCATTTTTAGGAAGACCACAAAAAGAATATTTAATATGGTCTTAAATCTCTTTATAATTTCCACGTCCACTATGGTAATAACCGCTTTTATGTCCGGATATTCAAAAAATCTCCTCGCTGTGTTGCCGTCATTTGTATTTCCAAATCCTTGCTTAGGTGTATCAATAATTAAACCAAGTAGTCGTCTGAACTCTTGTTGTATCCTGTATTTCTCCTCCAGTCTCCTTTGCGTATTATCAGGGACATTTCGTACATCCTCATCAGTGAAACTGAAGTCGTAGCTCATGTGCAATTCTCCATAAATCGAATCCTTGTATAAAGAGGTGAAAGCCTATATTGATAGTTTGCTTCAACATCGCATTCTTCTTCCGTATTTCGAAAATCTTTTAGATTTTTTGGAAAATAGTACAAGTTGCCGATGAGTTGGTGTCTGTTACAAATAGAGTTACTCTACCATCACACATTGTTAACTGAAGCCTATGAATTACTTCTATTTCTTTGTTGTTAACTAAGAATTTCGTCGGCAGTAAAGAATTTATTTATTGTTTAACGATGTGAACTTCAATTTGAACCAGTTCTTTTCTTTCCTTTATATATTTAAAATTAATAGGTCTACAAAAGTGTGCAGATGATCGACGAGGATTTCTTTACACTAAGTTTTCCAAAGTACTGCATTTAAAGCGAATAGGTACCAATGACATTACGAATAAATTGGCGCCTGTTATTGTGAAATCTAGTCTCTAACGTGGGAGGTGGGTGCCTGTAAAAGGACAACTCAATATTTTTAAGTTCAAATATAAAACTTTAATTCAATAGAATGTACAATTTAATTTGCTTAACCTAATTTCACAATAAATTCAATTCAAATAATAAAACCATCAAACAAATAAAATAAAAATAAAAAACAAATTAAAAATTCAGTCCAATCCTGCTGCTTTGTTTGTTACGAAAAAAAGAAGAAGAAGACCTGAATAAATCGTCTGTAAACAGAATAAACTTTAATGACAAAAGTGTTAGTGTTGCTGTTACGTGTGAGCAGCAGGGTAGCAAAATAATGCACTGCACAGAATAAGTCTATGTGAAATTATCTTACGGGTGCTGCTACGTTTAGGCTGGAGCGCTGCATAAATGTGCAGCAGCGTGCTGTAGCGTGTGGTATAGAACAAATGTAGGAGAGTAGCAGATAAATCTCTGCGGCAGAATTATTTTTCTGCTTAGGTGTGGGCAGGAGTATTGCAGACTTATCTCTGCAGTAGAATTATTCTTCTGCTTAGGTGTGGGCAGGAGAGTAGCAGATTATTCTCTGAAGCAGAACTATTTTTCTGCTTAGATGTAAGCAGGATTGTAGGAAATCGTAGGAATTTTCAGATTAATCTCTGAGATAGATAGATAGAATTAATCTTCTATAATTGGATTCGGATTACTTTTCGAATAAGTTGAACTCTGAGCCAAAATGTTTTTCAGCTGCGGCTCGTCGGCTTTATATAGCCGCTGTATCCAGTTATGAGTCCTCGCCTTTTGTTGTTACCCTAACAACTTTTGATGCATTTGATTGACATCTGACTGCGGCAAAAATAGCTGACTGACGTAATGTCATTATATATAAATATTCTATACTTGGGAAATGGTAAGTTTTGGTGCATTTTTGATATAACTTGTTTTATTTTATTGATGAATTGTGATTTATGTTTTATATAACCGAGTTGTGGTGAATATGCGCAGTTGCACTTGGGAAATATAGAATGTTCGGGTGGATTTATAACTGAAAGTGCAACAAACATTTCCGAATTCTGAAATGTGGAAAAGTCGGATAGAGATTTTTAGACAGTATTCTGTGATGTTTAATCTAAAACTTGCTACTTTGTGGTTCCCTTTTTTTATATTTTAGGAAAATCTTTCATCGAGGGATGAATGGCCTGGAGATGTGTCAGAGGACCATTAATGAGTACTAGCATAAATCCATCAGGGAGTTATGCTTGTAGGTAGATTGAAGAGTTATATTTTCATCACTATCTCCAAAAATTTGTTGCTTGTATTCGCTTTGCTCCGAAAATCCTTCACATCGCCATTTACTCACTAACACATCTAAGGCCTCGATTTCGCACTTTGATTTTATCTTTAAAATTCTATTCGCGGTTTAATCAAGCAAATTTTGAAGAGGCACCCGAGCGAAAGGTTCGATAGTCTGCAGCAATTCAGGAAAACACTCTTTTTTTGCTGCAGCCTGGTGAGGCCTCGTGGCTTCTCTTTTTCAATTCATTTCTCAGAAAATGGTACTTGTCTTTAGAAAGTCGCAAGTCTAAAAACAAGGACAAAGCTTCCTCTGGAGTGAATTTCTGCGGCTGATTTTTTGGGGTGGGAATACTATCCTTAATTTTTTTCGCACCGTTTGCACTTGCTTCATCATGAGCTTTTACCATAAAGGATTTTCTAGGTAGTTTCTCGGACGTATATCGTTCGCACAGTGATTGCCTTATTAATTCCGTTGATAAATCATCATTATGTTTTCTCCTTTTGGTGTTTTCCGAGATCTGATCGAGGGTTTTAGCTGGTCTGTCTCTGCCGGATGATCAGGCTCCAATTTTGATGCAGAAGATTCCAATGTTGATGAAGAAAAGTCCGATGTTGTTTCAGAAGGTAAAGATGTGGGTGTCACAAATGTTGAAGTTGATGGTTGAGATGACACGGAAGATTTTAGTTCTTTAGCACTGATTTCCATTACTGTATTCAACCACCACCCATTGTTTGGTTCAAAGTTTCGTGCGTTTCTAGTACTAAGTGCCACTTTTTCTTGAAAGTTCAAAAGAATCCTCGCACTCCTTTTTCGTCCACATTTTTAGCATTATTCGTATTTGAAAGAAACGCATAAACTCTTGATATTCCATAACATTGTTATCACGGACTATATTATAAAGTTCCCAATACAAAATCTGCATATTGATTTTTTCGTAGCAGTTTTATACCAAATAAATGTAAGCAACAACAAGCATAAATCAAATAAGTATAACATACTTGAAATTTCTCTATACTCTTATCACAATATTAAATTGGAGTTTGACAATGAATCAAACCAGTGTTGTATTTCCTCTTTTCAATTAAGATAGAACATGTTCAATATGAACAATATCTTCCCTTTAAGTAGCTAAAATTTCAGTTACTTTCACCTACAAGTTATGCTTTTAAACACACAAGCACACAAGAAATTACAAATTACAATTTTCCTTTATTTCAGGTAATTATAAAAATGTTAATGAAGTGCCAGGAAAAGCAAAGTCAATGGATGTCATAAAGTACTAAACACATATTGAATACAAAGTAAACAAATTTGCACCATTATTGCCACATAGCTTACGTATTTTTTCTAAAATGTAGGGAATATTCCCTAAATTGTAGGGAACATTACTCTAAATTCCAGGGAATATTCCTTAAAATTTAGGGAATGTTCCCTACATTTTAGGGAAAAATACCTAAACTTTGTGTTAACAATTTGTGAATTTTTTACAGTGTAGGTTGCACATAAAAAGTAAGTCAAGGTCAATTAAAATTTCATAAAACGTAATAATATACATATAAATGATGTGATTAGTCCTAAACATTTATTAGAAAAACTGTAATTTATTTCCAAAACAACCATTACGCAGTTTTAAAAGTCATAAAATTGCTGCATTTTCTGCAATTCTTGGGAATATTGTCTGAAAATACGCACACGACAACAAGGTAGACTTTACTTGAAATGCGATTTTCTCCGAAGGTCACAGGTGGTCGCAGCCAAGCTGTTTTTTTATGGATACAGGAGGGCTTCTACTTTAATTTGATGCCAATTAGAACGTGGCCGGCCATCCTTCGCCATTTTTTTAAAAGTTAAAAATAAATACAAATTTGAATGAAAAATCACACTTTTTAAACAAAATGATATTACTAAAAAATTATTTGACTTTTATCATAACTTCTTCGCCAATAATACCTCCTCCTATATAGTAAGTATTTTCCTTTCTTTTTCGTTAACTAAACTTTGTCGTATCTTCCGACACTAAATATATTGTTTATATATTATTTATTAGGTTTTGGCAATTTAATCAAAAATTTTGTTGAAAAATATCCTTCAAATTTAGTTGTAATATTTGCAATAAAATTTCCTTTCGTGCATTCCATAGTTTGTATATTCTTCAATTTTTGATTGGAGTTCATACTCTATCCATTCTGTATATAATCATATTCATGCTCTGCGTTTTATAAATTACCATTATGGACTCAATGTCGGGTACAATTGGTATGGTTTTTCGTTAAATGTGTTGCGAAAAAACTATAGAAGAAGTTGTTTGAATTCCCGGAGTTTGGTAATTTCAGTGTTAAATCGTGAGTAGATTCAATAGTTTTGCACGTCCTTTTTACTCGTTGCTTTTGGGGTATTTTATGTGTGCATCTAAATTGAATAGCTAGTTGAAACAGGTGATTTTATAGTCTTATTTGGTTCAATTTCAATTGCCATTTAATTGAAATCGAGTGTTCTGTTTAGTTAATGTTGTTGCTATATTAAGAAAATATTCGTTAGAAATTTTGTTAATAACTACCTCTATTGTATATTGATCATTGTATCATTATTTCTGTTATTTCTTAGTATTTTATATTTTATGATCTGGAGGTCCAGGAACTTCCAGTGACGGGTAAGGGCTTGATGATATGCTTCTATTGAAGGAGCAGTAGACGTATTTTGAGATGTTTGTTCTTCTATATTAATCCAAAGTTTTATTAGTTTCCCTTTCTTTTAGCTTTAAGAATGAAGAATTCTAGCTGGACAATACAAATCTGAGGTTATTATGACGACTAACGCACATCTCTAATATTATCGAAATGAACAAATTATTAAATACAAGAGAAAAAAACAACCGCCTCGTCCGGTTTTTGAAGCCGGGACCTGCCGCTTTCCGGCCGACTTCTGTTCCCTATGAGCTAACGAGATAGATGTCTTTACCTCTTGTATTTATTAATTTGTCTAGCCTATTAAGCTACATTTGCTTCCATCTGGCATTAACCAGTAACGATTGAAGCTAACAAATAATTTTTTTTTATTCCATCTGACCGATTCTAAAAATTTCAAGTTCGAGTATTGGACACGATCAAAAATTAAATTTTTAGCTCACTTTCCTCGATTTCGAGGCTTATGCTTGCTCATGGCAAGTTACTATCGAATTATTTTCTACTTAATTTTATTGCTGTGAACCCTCAATAACGAAATTACTCCTACATGCATATTACATCAACAAACCAAAATGAATTAATTTGATTCTAAAAAAAATGTTTGAAGGGCGTCAACACTAATATTCTGTACTATATTTACAGGATTTTAATTTGACATATATCCTCTTGTTACAAGGGGAACTCTATCGGCTATAATCCTTTTCTTCATTAAAAAACAAATATCTAATTTCAATGGATCTTGGGCACCAGGGAATACTTAACCATCATTAGCCTGATTCAACCCAAACCCAGTCAATAAATTCAGTCCAAGCGGAAATTAAGAGAGACTCAAAAAATTAACCCACACTAAACGTTTTTTTTTTCTTAAGAAAAACAAAAATGCAATTCGAACATTTCCGATCACCCAACAAAGGTTCTGATCGATAAAGTGTAATGCACCTGCGAACTTTTCCCTAGTATCGCTTCTTTGGGGAATCGAACTTTGTGTTAAAACGGGCGGACATGATATGAAGTTACCGCGATGTAATAAAACATAACAACTATGCGATGTACGATATAGATGATGTAAATATTGATGATAGATGACATACATATATGTCGTAGACATTTAACGTAACTCAGCACGTCACGAAAAGTCTTGACACTTCATGAAAAGTAGGCAGATAGTGTAACGGTTTTTACTTAGCTACCTTTTACATTCTGTGTCTCAAATTTTTAGTCAATTCATGAAATGCTAAAAGCCTTTACGCCGATAGTGTAATACCACCCGATATAACCAAATATTAGGAGAGGGAGACGAGTGTTGAAGGGGGAGGTCGCACCCAGGGCTGCGTGATGCACCCACAAACACCTACATATAAACACACCCACACACACGCATATACACACATGCACGCGCCGCCTCAGAAAACTGGTACCTGTTCATCAAACTGAATTGCGCTAACTGCGAAACAAGATATCTGGCGTATACCAGCAGGAAAGGTATTCACTAGAATTCAGAATTATCTGTAGAACAACAGCCCATTAAGGGGCCACAATCTGGTCTAGAACTACGCCCTACACTCCGCAGTGGAAATCAGTACAAAATTAAGGAACAGCAAAAAAGCTGAATAATTCATGGTAGCACATACAAACGCGAACATTAAACCCATAAAGAAAACCTTGATCTTAGGGCACACCTTCAAGGCCGGATATCTCAAATAAAAAAGAGAAGGAGAACGGGAAAGATCTGATAGGCAAGTCATACCCGCAAAATGAAAAACTGTATAGGGTTTACACTAGTAATGAAAAGAAAACCATTTGTCAGAAATCCATAAAAACATACACGGTTGAAAATTTTAGTATAAATGTAATAAAAAAGTAATATCTATATAAATCCTTACAATATTTTGTATTGAAATAATAAGATAGCTTCTTATATACTTTTATAATGCGATGGAGTGGGAAAGATAAGAGCATGGTATGCAAATATGTATAATAAAAGTTGTATAAACCAGATAAGAGGTTTTTATAAATATTTTTAATATAATTTCATTATTAAATTCATCTAAATTTCATATCAAGCATGTTTATTATTTTGTAGTATACAATCCATATGTATTTAATATTACCTTCTTTTATATGTGAAGCTTATAAAAAGGATACGTCGTTAGTATAAATTTAATTTATACAATTTATAGCAAATTCGCAATACCTGTTAGTAATCGTTAAAATCGAGAGAAAGAATACAAATTAAAATGCTCAGTTTTTCATTAATTCAAAAATTTATTTGCCGTAATAAATTATAATTCAAACACTCTAATATTATCAAATAATTTTAACCTAATCTTAAATTATACATAGTATAGTCTGTAATTACTTAAATGGTCTTAATTTTTTTTTATATACATATTACATGTAGTATATACATATCTACATAATATTCTGAGTTTCTTAATCAAATTTTTAAATTAAATTAACACTTTTCGTTACTACTATAGCTATAATGTGCCCATTTAAAACTAACATAAATTGAGATTTGGAATTACCCAAAGCTAGAATGTATGGTAATTTGTTTTGCGAATTTTCCAAGTATTCGTCGTTTAGCAATCCTGTCTGAATTATCATAAAAATAATAATTACACATGGTACCTGCACCAATATAAAAACACATACCTGCTTATGTACGATCAATCTCACAACTGCGTGAACATTAGTTAGTCTGCTAATTTTTCTGTTTCCATTAGGTGGTGGTGGAAGTAAGCGGATTAAATTCAAAAAAGATAAAATTTCGGCATCCCAGTCTAGAATAAACAGGTAAGCATGAGATATTATTTTATAATGTAGACTCAGCCTTACCGTTTTCTCGTTCTACTTCTGTATACAGTATACGTTTTCCTGCTCTCTTAATCGCTGTGAATATAACTGACTGATATATAGACCATTTGTCCATTTGTTGGCCAACTTCTTTATATGACAACTTGAAGTCATAAAGTATCTGAAATCAAAGAAGCAGAAAAAGTCTGTTAAGATAATGCTCTCAGAGTTCTCACCAATTCAGGACAGGTGAACAAGTAATTATAAGTATTGTATAAGTTAACAGTTTAAGGTTTCATAATTTCTGCTCGCCTGTACGATAGGGTTGATTTCAGTTTAGCTTTTGCTAATTCTACTTGTTCTGGCAAGCATGTACTCGTAGACCGTAGATCATCTAAATCTTTTCGAATTTGGTTTGCATCCAGGTTAACCTCTTCTACTACAACATTCTCTTTCGTACTTTCAAAATTTTGCTCCAGCTTCCGCTTTTTAGCTCGAAAGCTCAAATTTGTATAAAGCTAGTATTTTGTTTTTAGTTCTATAACTTATAATAGGATTATTTTATTTACAGTACCTACTATTAAAAATCTTTTTTAGAGACGTGTCTTATTCACAATAATTATGAAAATAATTAGTTGAAGTTATATGTCGGAGACTTGAACTTTATTATACACATTTTTTGCATTAAAAGTGAAACGTCACTACTCTAGGATAGAATAAGTATTCATAAATCGAAATGATTAATGAAAATCTAGGAAGTTTTACTTTTATTTTTTCTTTTAAATATTTTAATATAAATTTACTTTATTTACAATTTTTATAAAGACTCGTGTACAGAATTTCAGCTCTCTACGTTAACGCGTTCCCAAGTTATCAGACAGAGGGACAGGGCAACCAAAACAACATGTTCCTACAGTACTTACACTACTCACCTGAAAAAATGAAGTCTGTGTACTCTAATTCAACTTTTTCACTAGACTATTTTTCCACTCACACGATTTTTCTAGAGCTATTTTCATAATCAAAAGTCACATAAATTCCCGGATATAAAACCATGTCGACCACTTCACTTTACGAGTAACAACGTCAAACTAACCACAATCGGAAAATACTTGACAAGCCTGGAAATTCCGTTAAAAATGAACCGTTATTCCCTAATTTTTAATATGTTTAAAATATTACTATGACCAGTTGAATTCAAAGAAAGATCGCTGTTACTTCACACTTTTATATTTTATATTGGATAAGACTTGTATTGAAATGGCATAAATGCAACATCATTCGCAGAATTAAATATAAGGGCATATGAGTTTATCCCAATTTGGTATACATTCTATAAGAATTTTGAATAGATTCAATACCAACTTCGTATAAAATCTAATATTCGTGAGATAAATACATTTTCAGATAAATTTTAATTTTTCTTGGTATGAATGTTAACCAATTTATAGCATGTTAAGATTAATTGCGAAAATTAATACATATTTGTTATAAAATTTGGTATAAATACTGTTCATATTATTCCATTTATAAAATTCTATAATATTTTTCGCATGCAGGCACTTTATAACAAAAAATATACATATTTTTATACTATATACCGAAATTTCCAACCGTGTAGAGTAGATAAAATGAAATAAATAATTTTTGTTAAAATGAAAAAATTACTGCTTTCTAAATTACATTTATAGCCCTCTAAATAAGATTCTCCACTCATTACCTAAAAACATATAGCTGAAAATCTATAAAAATCCTTTAAGTTTGCACATTCCTTCACAATACGCAAATTCACCAACCACCCACCAAGCCAACAACTAAACAATCAAAAAGGTCCGCCACTAAAGGAAAAGTTTTCCTTCTTTGATACAAGCTAGAATAATTGGAAAAAGGACAAGCACAGAGGATACCTTGAGTTGAACCTCAAATAGAATATATAGGATAATAATAAAATAATAAGAAAATATCAGAGAAGATATAAGTGGTGGAACCTGAAGGAAACTCAGACCACACAAAACTGTATACACCGGGTTCTACTAGAAGGATACAAGGTAAAGAAATAACAAAGAAATAATAAAAAAATATAAACGAGGAGATTACGACTTAATATTTTGGAGATGATTACATAGATTTTCAGGATACTCGCCTTCATCCACGCAACAATTCTTCCCATCTCGCCTGAACCATATCTGACTTAGTACCTCTTTGATCTTCCTGGTGGCTAAACTAAAAAAGGCGATGACGGAAAGTACTGCCCGTATCGCTCACCAAGTCCGAATTATGTGAAAAAATATAATAGCTCAACTCATCCCACGCACAAGGAATAATCCGGAGGGTAAACACACCTGTGTCTAGCCATTATCATAGCACTGAAATTAAAAAAGTATGTGGAAGTTCGAGGAAAATAGTCGGTGAGGTAGAGATAACTCAAAGAAATTCCAAAGCATACACGTGTAATTTCCAAACACCACACTTTGTAAAATCATCAATTTAATGTTAAGATAATAGAAAAATAGAACCATACTTACCAAATTATAATCTCTTAACTGTTATAGGCTCACTTCTTAAAATTCGTGACCAAGCACCGTAGACAACTCCAATGGTAAGAAAACGGCTGACGAACTCCGTGGCTGGAGAGACACGTTCAGTAAAGCCTGTAGCTGCCTTCACGGCAAAGTTAATTTAAGCACAGTATTTACTTTCGTACACATTATACAGATACAATGATCGATATACACGCGCTCTGCAATTCGTTATTTCTTAACTAACTGCTATTATTACGATTGGACTAGTAACACATGGTTAACAACACCAACTTCGAGTCACTTCCATCTGAAACTGACTCCATGGATATCAATTTATAATAACACAATAGGTATAGAATGCAATACGGAAGATTGCTTTGATGGAATAACTATGATTCGTTCTACTCCAACCCATAATTGCGAAATCCTCAGTACAAATCTGTTCACTCCGTGACTAAACTAAACGCGATTGTGGGCAGTGCTGGGCACCGTTAGTAAAAAAATTAACTTCGTTAATCGTTAATCCTTTACTAGAAAAGTTAACTTCGTTAACCGTTAAATCGTTATTATACGGAAGATTTAACGGAAGTTAACATTAATCGTTAATTCCTAATAGTAATTGTAATATTTATGTTATTGGATTAGTGAAATGAGCAAGTATATCAAACGTATTATACCCTAGCCACACGAAACATATCAATGATCATTGGCGGAGAAATGATCATTGCATAGGTCGTGTGTTATTGCATCATTGGTGCAATGATCATTCGTTTCGTCATTGCACCAACTACGCCTCCACAAGCTCATTCGATTGCAATTATGCATTACTTCTCATTCCTTTTGTCGATAAGTGCGCTTTCAGTGGTGGGGAACTGCAAGTTATTGGAAAACTCAGCTGATTTTCCAGCCATCACTGTCAGATGTTAATTGTGAAATTTACGAATACATTCTTCAAGGTAAATTTTGAATATTTTCCAAAGCTAATTCAAAACAATTCTCACATTATATATTTAATACAAGGCTCGATTTAGTTTTTCACAAATTACTTCACAATTCACAGTTTTTAATTTACAAAATTGAGAACTGTCTTCTGTCAAATCGAATTTCCGTCAAGATATCGTTTGCTTGCCCAACCACAATGATCATTCGATTAATTAACGTTATTGGATCAGTGATCATTCCAGTGCGTAATGTGCATAGGGTATAATCCCCTTGCTTATAAAAAATGTTTTGGTTGAGAAGTTTAGGTAGGAAGGACATGGACGATAAATAAAAAAAAAACAGTATAAAGTCTTAGTTTGTTATAATAAACATTTCGGAATCAAATAAAAATTACGGGAGAATCAAATTACTGGAGATCACTGGTAAAAAGCAGCAGCAAATTGGCATTGTTCATCGTCCAGAAGATGTCCAAACCTTTTATCTATGCCCTTTGATAAGGCATGGGCTGAAGTTGTGCAATTCACAAGATCCCCAGCCTTGATATTTTTATACCCTAGATGAAATCTATAGGGTATACTAAGTTTGTCATTCCGTTTGTAACACCTCGAAATAATTATGGTAGAGCAAAATGGATTGGACACCCACGCATAATATTAAAAGTTATTTTGATTTTTGCATGTCCGTCCGTCCGTGCGCACGATAACTCGAGAACGCCTATAAAAATTAAAATTAAGTTCGAAAATGAGACAAATCGGGCAACTCCATCGTGGGGTTGCCATACAAAAATTTAGTTTTCAGCTATATATTTGGACACTGCCTGAGAACGCGTTGACACAGAGAGCAGAAATTTGGTACGTGGTGCTTTCATTGTACTAGCAAATAAAGTTTCAAAAATGGACTAAATCGGGCAACTCCTTCTTGGTGTTGCCATATAAAAATTTAGGTTTTTTACGTATACTTTTAGAACGATCAGTCCAAGACATTTTTATTTCACTAAAAACTTCTTCAGAATACGAAATCCTGTAAAATTGGTTATAATCATTTTTTCTGTCCAACAAACCGTTCTAAAAATATATACGAAAAACCACTGCAAAAATCAATCTTGCACAGAAGGGTGACAATACGAAATTTCATCTAGGGTATCATAAGAATTGGTCCTAGACCAATTCTAGCTTTTTTACTTGTTTAATTTAAATACAGTTGCTGCAATTGTCGGCAGGAGTGATCCGAGATATGCTTGAGCTTCTCCTTGAAGCCAGATGTCTTCTATGCATTATGGCTTCTATACAAGGAACCTATACGCGAAGCCACACAAATATACGACCTAAACTAGTCAGAGCATGATTTCCGCGGCGTGACGTCATTTTAGTCATAATTAGTAGGTACCTAATTAACGGTTAACGGATTTATTGAAAGTTAACGGAAGTTAAAGAATCCGTTAATTTTCTTAAAAGTTAATCCGTTACTAGAAAAGTTAACTTCGTTAATTAACGATTAACGGTCTCGTGTACCAGCTATATCGCACATGGTTTCGTTTTTATGTTTTTCTGCAAACGTGGTGACTTCGTATTCTGCACCAAAAAATCACATTTATTTAAGCTAATACAAAAGGGCAGAATCATAGATATGATGCTGAAAACTGCGATTCAGGAGGACACTGATTGTCGATTTGGCAAAATTTAGAGAATCCTGGGTTTATTGGAAGGTATAGACCTGTGGTTCTAGAGACACCTATCTCTATTCATCACCATATCACTGAGAACGAAATGTAAAGTGGAAGATCGAGCAGATTAGTGAGTCTGGACGAGATATCTCAAAGGAATTCCAAGCATCATTGATTCACAGTTTTCACATGTTATTTGAAAACACCAAAACTTGTAGATTCATTAACTTTAATAAGATACAACAATAGAATAATACTTACCAAACAAAGTCTCTTAACTTTAATTGGTAATACTACTAGTAGCAAGAATTATATTGATTTTTCATATCCGTCCGTAGGGCCGTCTGTCCGTCCGTCGGCACGATAACTCAAGAACGCTTTCACTTATAGGGCTGAAATTTTGCACACGGGCTTTTTAAAATAAAGTAAATTTGAGTTCGAAAATGGGTCGAATCGGGCAACACCTCCGTAGGATTGCCATACAAAAATTTATTTTTTCACTATAAAAATATATAGCACTACCTGATAATGCGTCAACGTTATGAGCTCAATTTTAAGAACTTAGTAAATAATATTTAAAAATGGGCCAAATCGGGCAACTCCTTCTGGTGTTGCCATATAATAATTTGTAATTTTTACGCATACTGTGAAAACGACCAATCTTAGACGGTGTTAATGTACTAAGAAGTTCTTCAGGATATGAAATCCTTTGAAATTGGTTATAACTCTTTTATTGTCCGACGAACCGTTTTATTCTAAAAGCCGCGTCAAAAATCATACTTGCACGGAGAGTTGAGTATCATAAAACGTTGTCATAGACCAATTCTAGCCTTTTGACTTTTGTTTTTTCATTTTTGTAATTTTTAGTCAGTTATTTGCCGATATTTGTCTGTATATATAACACAAATTTATTATGGGATCTTCATCATAGCAGAGTCTAGATCTTTTAAGACTATCTATAGGAATCAATTCAGAATCATTACATTAGTCTTAACCGGACACTGCAGACTAAACATTGAACCGGATAGAGATATCACCCACTGATGTATGTATGTTAGGTTATGTCTCGAAGACGATGACACATCGGACCACGTCTTATGCGAATGTGGGGCCATTGCACTATGTAGATTCCAGGATTTCTGTTCATACTTTTTAAAGTCTGCCAATTTTGCAGAAATTTCATCCAATATATACTGCTCTTCTTAACAAGAGAAGGATGATTGTGTGAATTATAAAATAAAGTTTTGCACAATAAGTCAGTAAATGACGGCAGTGATTCTAAAAATCGTCTGTTTCCTCAGTTTTACTCTACATTGGGACCCGTAGATACAGTGCAAAAATCCTCAATTCCGGGAGTTGGTGGCAAGTGAGATTACAGATAAATAATAAACCTCGAAGTTTAGTAAAACAAGAAACATAATCACCATGAAATTTCTATTGCTGAAACCTCCTATCTATACCATAGCATGGTTAAATCCACCGTAGTGCCATATTCGAGGTTGACTTGCAGCTTTGAGTTGAAATTATTTGATTCCTATATTGTATAAGATGCCTGAGATGAAAAAGCTAATCTTTAACGGCGTAATACTCATAATTGAAATAAGCAAAACTTCTAAGAGGGTGAGGGGCTTGGGTTTGTGAAAGTTAAAGATATTGGGCACTCTTTTTATTTTCGAAGTTAGAGCCGACTCTGACTAAACTACAATTTAAAGAAAATTAAGTTGTATTAGAGTAAACGTTAATTTAGCTGGAGTCGGGTCTAACTAAGACATTAAAAAGCGCCGATTTCTTTTGAATTTTATCAATCGCTGAAAGTTATACCAAATGCTGTTGGTTTCAAATAGATAATATTATCTATATTTGTCGAACAAAGTGCCTTCAAGAGTTTATTCTCAGATAAAATTACCTAACTTTAGGAATTTCATAAGAATTTTCGTTGAATTTTGACGAAGGATATATTGCAAAAAGGCTGGCATTTTAGGTACAGACTGAGATACGTCGCCCATTATGAACGCAAGGCTATGAACTTTTTAAATTTTAAATAGAAGCTGATATTGTTGACGTGTGTTTTTGAAAGAATAGTAGCTAAATGAATACAGCTTAGTTTTATTTCCAAACGTTTACTTTATTGAATCATAGATATAGTTAATGGAGGGGATGAGAATGTAAGGTCATTGAAATACATAATTTTAAATTACGATCAAAGGTTGTATATAGTTTTGGAGTTGTAGGGTGATTTATAAGATACTCATACTTCCTTCTGCATAAAAGTATCGGTACCTTTTATCGCGTCCTACATTAGCGAAAATCACCCTTCAGATGGTGTCTCACGCATACGCTGATAAACTTTGCACGGTGGTTGAGAGAAGTAGAACATTTTGTTAACATATTTACATGTAAAATGCGTCGTTTCAGTGGAAAGGGGTCGGTTGAAGATATTTCCTTCGTATTTCATGAGCTATCTTATAATTTATGAACAACACATCACACTCTGGTGATTTCTAGTATGTTATATAGATGTTATGTAGATCATTCGAGCCTTTCAACGATCCACAGTTTTCCTCTTCATTTTTCCTCCATGTCCATGTTTCTATTAATTCACTAATTTTTTAAAGAGAATTTTATAATTAAAATCAGTGTTTAATACCCGACTTAAGAAGCCCTAAAGATTTTATTAAATAATAAAGAAAGGAAAATCTTTTGCATTGATGTAGTCTTGGGATTTATTTAGAAGGAAACCTATTGGTTTTTCCTATTGGAAAACGTAAATTAATGCAGTTTTAATCTGAAATTAGTTCGAGTAGTGTTATCTTTTCCAGCAAAACCCAATTGAAAGGTAATACAAATATGTTGCATTAACTTTTATAATAATTGAAATCGGTTATTGGATAAATGTTACCAATTACTAAATAAATGTAAAAATAACAACGTACAAGAGAAAATTTATTCATTCTGAATGTTCCATTTTACTATGAAAATTGTGCTGTTCCTTAGTGGCGTTAAATCTACGATTTATCCAACCAGACTAAAACCGCAAGCAGTATGATATTTACGAAATGAAGTCTACCAACCACAAAAATGAGTTATTCTCAAGTACGAACATCTGTCAGGACACTAAACACGATTAAACCCACAAAATTCCGGTTACGGCTTCGAAGGATTGTTAAGATTTATTATGGACACACAAGGAATGCCACAAAGTTTTAGCATTTCCACTTAATGTACACAGTTGTATAGGAGCATAAAATCGTATTATCAACGAATTCTCATAAGTAATTGTAAGTTGAATACAATAAGCAGAGTAACTACAACTGCAATGGGATTTTAGAAGATTAAGCAATTCCGTTTCTAGGATGATGCAACTGTATAGTCTTAAAGGAGTTGAATATAAGCCGAGAATTTAATGCTGAATGAGTTAAGCAAACGCACCAGTTGGATACAAGGGATTTTCGGTACTTTTTTAAAACAATTTTGTGTTTAATTCTTGACAGATCTGGGCACTTTTAAATAAGCAATGCTGTGTGGTTTGGTTTTAATCGACCTGCTTTTTGTTGTTTTATTTATTTCTAAGTGCCAACAAATTAGAAGAAAAAGAAAACAGGAGCACGTTTACAATTGCTTTGAGAATGATAATACCATTCCCTCGGTGAAACCAAAAATGAAATAAAATAAAAGCCAACATTTTGTGTGGCAACACCTCGAGTTATCGTAAGGACAGGCGCACGGCCAGACAGATGGACAGACGGATAGGAAAAAATAAAAAAACATTTTTTATATTATGCGTGGGTGTCCAACCCATTTTGATCTACCGGCATTGCTTCTATGCGTTATAAACAGAATAACAAACTTACTATATCCCTAGATTATATAGCAAAAAGCATAGTCTAAGCTGTGTGAAATTCGTACACCGGTGGGGGATCGCACCTATCGCCTCATATAACCGCACTTGCCATCATTTGTGGACCACTCTGTATAACTTTCTCTTTTCGTTTCAGCATGACAATTTCATTAGCATTCAGATATCGCCGGAGCTCTTTTATTTATATAATTTAAGTTTTTGATCCCGTAAGCATAGTAAAATTTAGTCTCACAAAAATTAGATATTATACACTTTTTGCTTGTGTCACTGCTGGTGTTTTTCAAATAAAGGTCGCTTGTATTTCGTTCAAACACCGTAATTTCCTGGGCAGGAGAGCAATTTCTTGCAAATTAAATAATTAAAGAAATTTTCGGGGAATGCTAATTAGGTAGGGTTAATATATGTATAAAATGAAATTAAATATTTGCAGGAAAACTGAATCTGAGATTAATTACCCCGGCTATGATAATTTTCCCCAACATCTACTTTTCATCAAAATACCCGGCTTTTGTGAGCTTTCGATCATAAAAAAGTACACAAATTGTGCTTGTTCTGAAAATTCCTTAGTGGTAATTTTAACTTTTTTGAGAATAATTTATGACTAAAAAGGAAAAAAAAAATAAATTAACAAATTACTTTTTAAAAAACTATCTAGAATTTTCCATTTAATTAAATATTGAAATTATATTACAATTGTGTATAAATTTTAAAATTGTCATTGTACACAAAGAAAGCAAAGTCAAAGCAAAGTATTTTAATTAAGTATTTTGATAAACATTAGTAGTTCCGAATTTCATTGTTATTCACTGTAGTATTAAAACATAAACTGCTCAGGGGCAGAAGTGTACAAAATTTTGACAGAAAAAATTAATTCCTCTTTTGCGCAATCGGAACAAATTGGTGTACACAAAATTTTGTACGCACGCGTAAACTCATAGTTGCGGCACCCGGCCCAGATCTTGCTTTCTTTGTATACCTTGAAAATTTAAAAATTTATTCACAAATGTAATATAGTTTTAATATTAAATTAAATGCAAAATTAAGGGAAACTCTAGCCACCTTTGGTGATGTATTCATTAAGTGAAAGGAGAAATTATTTTCTATTTTTGTAATACAGATTTAGAAGAATTAAAAAGATGTTTTTTTGTGTTTTCTATTTCATTTTATTAGAGTATAAATTTTGATTTATATCGCCCCCCGCTGTATCCGCCGTTGAATACACTATTAATAACTTAAATAACCACCGTAAGTCGAATTTTATAGAAGGTGGATCTATTATAACTATATCATATACAAAATCTAGCGTACTAAGTATTTCATCCCATTTATAACTGTGGTGTGCTATTTGGTTGGATTCCTGAGGACGTTAGGGTTTAGGGCCCCGTAATTGATGAAGACGTATTTCAATTCTTTTAATCAATCTTTACTTCACTACTAAAAACTAAAACTAAAAATTGACAAAAGTTCAAATCAAACTGTACTCTAATGGAATCACGCGGGCCCCCTAACTACAAATGCTGCTGTTGAGTAGCGACTGACTCGAATTCAATGCGTCTGATGATACCTTGCACGAACTTCGATAATCGATGTTTTTTTTTGTCAGAGCAGGGGCGACGAGATGCTGCGAAATGATAACAAAATGCATACATAGATAATGACTCAATGAATTGCAATGCCTTTGTGGGGCACTGAGCGTACTACAGTACTCCCCTTCCAGTCGAAAACGCAAAAATATAACCTTTTTGATATTTTGAGAGCGTTGTTAGATTCTGCTATAAAGGCCGGCTTTAAACGGTCAATGGTAATATTGACATTTTTTCCTCTAATGTTGATGATGAAACTTTTTCTTAATTTTTGTATTACTTCATAAGGACCTTCATAGGGTGATCTCAAAGCTCCTTTCATTTGTTCAATACGTACAAAAACTTGATCGCAGTCCTTTAATTGTTTAGGGATGTACGTGAGTATATTCGATTTTCGTGATTGAGTTGGCTTAAAGGAGTATAATCTCTTCATCAATTGAGAAATAACGGTGTCCGGTTCTAATCCGTTACATTCTGATCAGAAGAGTAGAATTCGGATGGAAGCTTGAGCGGCTGCCCATAGACTAGTTCCGATGGCGAGTATTATAGATCGGGTTTGACAACGCAGCGAATCCCAAGCAAAGTTATGGGAAAGTCATCACTCCACCCAGAGTTTGCTTGCCTGCATCTCAAAGTGTTTTTGAGTTGGCGGTGAAGGCGCTCTACCATTCCATTAGCCTGGTAGGCTGTTGTTCGAATTCGGTGGGTGCCAAGGAGCTTAGTCAGCTGCTGAAAGAGCTGAGACTTGAAATGCCTTCCTTGATCAGTGGTTATCCGCAAAGGTACACCAAATCTACACACAAACTCCTTAACAAATGTCACGGCGATAGTGGAAGTTATTGTATCCTTTAGAGGATACGCTTCTGGCCACCTTGTGAAACGGTCCACCACCGTTAATATGTAAGTGAATCCGTGTGACGGTTCCAGAGGGCCAATAATGTCCATGTGGAGATGCTCGAATCTGGCACTGGGGATGGGAATTTCCCCATGTGGACTTTTGGTATGTCTGTGGACTTTAGATTGTTGGCATTGTACGCATTCCTGCACCCATGCCTTGATGTCCAGATTGGATCTTGAAAAGTTGGAAGAATTTCCTCTCTAATTTGATTTTTGATTTTTGTTGTGCAGAATTCAGCAAAGTCTGTATTTCGGAATCGTTCTTCTGATGCTTTTCTAAAGTGGGGAGATAAAATTTAATGGACGAATAGTCCAGAGCTTCGTTTCCAAATATACGGGAGAAAGAGTCTGCAACTGTGTTGTCTTTTCCTTTGATGTGTCGTATTTCAGACGTAAATTCCGTTTTCAAAACTGACAATTTTACTTTATGGAGCAGGTGATCTCTTTAAGCTGAAGCACAAAACTTCAGCCTGGAAATTGATCGTATCTTTAAAGCGAAAAAGGTTTTCTTCGAACTCTAAAAATACTATCTTTCAGCCACCGAAGAAAAAAATAAAGGGCATAAAAGATTTGCCGCCCTTTTTGCTAAGCACGATAAAACGTATTTTCAGGCTTTATTTAGACTAAAATAAATTAATAAATTTTGGAAGAAGTTTCCATAATTGACTGAAGCAGAGTAGTAGTATATGCAGCATGATTCTATTAAGAATTTCTATAGTCTATTCGAAGGCATTGAGTTATCTGATACCATAAAATAACATTAATATTTATTTATTGGATCTCCTTTAGAAAATTGTACGTGCTAGTAATTAATTTTAACAAAACTTATTTTGGCATATACATTTTTCCTTACGGTTTATATTAGTTAACGATAATTTTTATACAATACCTAGTAATATGAATTTTTTATCATTTAATTGGAACATCAATGAAAAAAAGCAAAGCGAGAAACTTCTATGATACAGTTTTTTTATTTTTGAAGGCTTAAAATTTAAAAGTTAATTTACTAAAATCATAAAATATGTATGCACTTACGACTTTCCAATATACAGATGATATATTGCATTAAATACAAATATACAAATTTTTTGAAAACATCAGATTGCTCAGACTTTGCTTTCTTTTTGTACCTTGAAACTTCTAAATTTTATACACAAATAAATATTAATATAATTTCAATATATAATTGAAATATAAAATGAAGTGGAACTCTAAGAACTTTTGTGAAGGAAGAAATTATTTTCTAGTTTTTAGTATGAATTTAGAAGCAGTCTTTTTAAAAAAAATTTTTTTATATATATTTTCTGATTTTATTTGATTAGAAAATAAATTTTTAATCGCCCCGATCGCCCCCCCCCCCCTTGTCTGCGCCACTGATCTGGGTGAGTAGGTATCAAGGTACCTCCTACGTTTTTGATTTGAATATAATTAAAGATTTTTAAGGTCCTTAAGTTTCTTAAATTATGTAAGAAATCAAACTAAACCCAGTGCAAACCAATAGATTTTATACTCTAATATAACAAAGTTATAAAAAAAAATAAAAAAAATGATATAACAGTGATTTTGTAGGCTTATCAACTATTAAAGAAAGTAAATTTGTTTGCCATCACATTTTACAAAACATAGTAACTGTAGGGTGTAAAAAGTAAAAAAATATGCAATTGAAATCGGTGATATTTTTAATGTCTTTTTCGGCTAGAGAAAAGCTGGACAAGGCTGAGATTTGGTGAGAGTCACAAAGTATAAACAAGCTAATGGTGTTATAATCCAATGGAAGGAGCACTAGAATAAACAACGTTGCCTATATGCTTTCTAGTGGCAATTATTCTGGGTATAACTGTAGCTGGATGATACTGTACCCAACACTGGCCCTAATACATTCTCGAGGCCGTGTGTGATTGTCTCGGAAGTGTTGTTTGCCGGTAAGAGTAAGCTCTATAAGGGATGAAGAATCGTTCATGAAATTGGGGAAAGGTGCAGGATAAGGTGCATGTTTGTTTGCATGCCTGTATATTTTGACACTATCTCGGCATTGAATTCGTTCCGTAGATTATGTAGCAAAATAGACAGGCTGTGAAGAAGAAAAACTTAAGCATTTTTCTTCATGTTATAGAACCGCATCGATGTGTTCTTTTAGTCATGGAAGTAGTAAACCGCGATATTTTCAGAGCGGGCATATTATTTAGTACTGAAGAAATTTAGTAAAAAAGATCGGAAAGTGCGCACTTTTCATACAACTTTAGACTCGATACCTCCAGACATGAGAGATATCTAAAACGATGTTATATATATTTATAATTACACTATTTATTTGAATTAAGCTGGGAAAGCTTTGGTGGACGGGAGTAGCTTGAGCGACTTTCTTGGGTGCAAAAGTGGACTTTTCTACTTCTCGTCATTGCGCGGACTAGGTGAGTCGTGAAAAATAACTTCCTATTAGAAAAATGTTCACAGCAGAGCACTAATGGCGATGGAAGAAAAAACTGCAAATTATATGCCAAATGTAGTAGTTGGGGTAAATACGATCCAAGTGCATGAAAATGGGCTTTCCGGTTGAAAGAACGGCCTTAGAAACACCGCCTGATAGTACGAGGCGAGATCCTTAGTTTTTTATGCAACATCCAGTATTAACTACCCTCCCAATGCGGAGGTTCCTACCCCCACCCTAAGAGTATGCAGAGAAAATGTTGTTCAACGAATTGTAGCTGGCAATGAGTTAAGGTAAATAGTCAAACCCGTTTCCCCTACCGAGTTAGAGTCGATGTAAAGTGTGAAAAAACTAGTACCTCAATTCGAAAAAAAGGAAGGAAATACTAAAAAAGTGAGCATGGAGATGGCTATAAATATCTATTTTAGCCTCCGAGCAGAGGAGTTTGGGTACTCAGACTTCTTCCCAGGATCTAGAGAATTAGATTTGTAACACTTTTTCCTCATTTATCAGCAATAGATATTCTGTCTGCCGTAAAATTGAAAATCGGGTCCGTTAAGGTCTCTCGATGGCCGTTTGAGCGTCGAGTTATCAGATATATATATATATATATATATATATATGTACGTATGCATGCGAATTTTATATATGTGTTTAGCTTGACCTATGTACTTTCTTTTATTCGGTTCATGTACCCCTCTACTGTTTGTTGATTTTTTTTTTATACACGCCGACAGTACCAAGGGGCTTTGGAATCTAACAAACTACTAGAATGCTTTTTTTTTACGAGCCCATATAATTTCATATTTTTATTCTTAATAAATACGTTCAAGAAAACATCTCTGCTTAACTACCTCCGGAGTCCTATGTAATAAATCAACACTTAACCTATGCATGCAATAACAAAGAATAAATAAATACTACAACTAGAGAATGTAATAAACTAATTAAACAATATACGGCGAAATCACTTCCTACTTTAATATACAATATATAAAAGGGGACTTAGCTGCGCTCTACAGGGCTCCCAATGTAGTGTGAGGTCGACTTAAAGTGCCCATCCACGTGCTTGCTTGAATCCGTGTTGACCGTGAGTACGCTGTGCATGCGCCTGCACTCTTTTTGTAAGTCTTTAGGCCACGACTTTTAACCCTGGATTTAATTATAATTAACACTTATAGAATTTGCCCACATGTATACAGCTATAAAACATTCCTTACCCGTAGGGTTATATGTAAGTAACTCTTTTTAAAATATAATTGTCCTGTTGTTGCGTGAATTTTATTTCCTTGATTCACTCGCGGATTTAGTTGTTTCTTTGTGAGAATTGTTTTTCTTTTTGTTTTATTTTAAATATCACTGTACTCGATACACTACTATATAATAGGTCACATTTTACTTCACATAGAAAATGGCGTTGCCCTTATCGGAAAAAGTACTTGGTATTCCTCCACTCCCTGGTAGCTATATCGAATTCCAAACGGAAGTCTCCGGCCATCATTTTATTTGTCGACTATAAATTGTAGTCGATAAGGTAGTTGATTTGGTTGTGGGATTTGGAGATTAAATTTGAATTTAAAAGTTTTATACAAGTATTCATATACATAATATACAATTTTTGTTAATTATTTTGTGTGTGCCAAAATTGATACGTTACAGATTATGTACTAGATATTCCAAAATGTACTAGATCAACCTTTGACCCATCCCCCAAGACTACCCACGCTTCATTAAAATAAATATTGTTAATAAAATATGTTCAGAGTATTATAATGCATCGCTGAGATATCTCTGATGTCTGGAGATGTCGGGCTTAAATGGGTATTCCTGTTTTTAAATTACTTTTTAAGTTTATAATTTTATGATTTTTTATAACTTTTTACATTTATAATAATTTTCCTTCCTAGTACTCCATTTATTTTTCGATAATATTTCTTGGAGTTGCCTTTGTATTGCTTACATCATATTTCATCAATCAATTTTCTTAATTATAAATTTTGTAATTATTTTTTTTTTTACTTTTTTTCTCTAAGTTTCCTCTTTTTGCTTTTTACTTTGTTAACTCACCTACAGCTTAATATAAGATTTATTTTGCAAGTGTAGAGTGTATTAATAAATGCAATTTGAATTTGAATTTAAATCATATAAAAACTCGATAGCAATTCTATTTTAAGCAAACAAACCAGCATGGAGAGAGTTGATTTTTTTAGCCACTGCTGTTTTTTTCATAACTATTTCACTTCTGTTTAATTTAGAACACTGTAATTTATTATTACAACATTCAAATTGGACTGAAGGACGATCCTCTACGGCAGCAACTGAGTTTTTTTTCTGCAGCAGAGGACAGAGCTATTCATCACTATAATTGAAGTCTCCGGAGTCGCGATTATATTATATCTTTTGCACAAACCAATATTTTACTACAGTTTGTCATTATTACAATGTACACTTTTTTAACCACAGAATCCCTAAAACAACCCCACACTTGTTTTCGTAAATTCAGACAACTAACGGGAGCTATCAACAAATAAACACCAAGCCCTTTTATCCCTTTCTCCTCGTGCCCACAAATAGAAAAAATTCCTGTTACACGTACTCGAATTTTGCACAGTACAGCCTATCCTTTTTGCTTTATCATCTAATTGTAAGACTCGTTCTCCCCCATCCATGATATTTCCCAAATCTATATGTTTGTTGGTGTCTGTTTCGTATGGTTAAGTAGTGTGTCATAACGCCCGGAATATAATACAACCTTTGAAGTCGGCGCTGACACTAACACATTAATAGACATTAACGGGCCGGCTACAGCTGTTATACAGGGCTCACTCTAGCTGTTTTTGTACACCTTTCATGGAGGAAGAACTAATATTTCATTTTAAGCAGGTATCGGTATCGGAGCATACTCACTCCTCTGCTTTGATTTCAGGACGGACAGAAAGAGAGACTACCGATGGGCCCAAAGGACACATTTTTTATATTTTTTTATTTTAAAGGCAGGAGGACAGGAGACCCTATCCCAAGCACCGAGGCCATAGCGGCCCACTGTGCTGGCCTGCTAGAAGGCCATTCAAGGAAACCTTCCTGTCCTCTTAATGAAGCGCATTAGGTCTTGGCGAGGCAGGTTTTTCAGCTCATCCACAGATAGAAGGGCACACCCTAGAGTATCCAGCCTGCACCGGGCGAATGCCGGACACGCACACAAAAAGTGTTCGGTTATCTCCGGTTCTCCCTCCAGCCAGGACAACACTCAGGACTGTCAACAACTCCCATCCTGGATAGATGAGCGTGAAGTGAGCTTTAGCCGGTGATGATGCTCTAGCTAAAAGGTCAGCCCTTTCATTCACAGAAGGGACACCTTGTTGTGGATACAGAACTTTTCAACAGACGACCTGCAATACCCCAGTAACGTACTGTTATCCGAAGGCGACTCAGAGCCATCAAGGCTGCCTGACTATCCGAAAGAATACCAATGTCCTTCCCCTTGATTTGCATATCAATGGCTAACTTCACTGCCATTGATATGGCGAAGACTTCAGCCTGGAAAACAGTGGAGTGTCTACCAAGGGAGCACTTCATCCCAATATCAGGCTCAGGAAAGTATACATCAGCCCCAGCACCCTGATTAGTGAGAGAACCGTCGGTGAAAATTTTTAGAGCGGACCGGGGCAGGCTCGATAAGGCACTTTGCTCGTTCCATGATTCCCTTACAAGTAAGCTCACAGAGAAACGACGCCCGGAACGAAGCTCAGGTATCATCGCGTCACGTGGCATACTGGCCAGGTAGCTTTCCAATTCCAGCCCATACGCCAGAAAGCAATGAGATGAGCCAGTCCAGCTGTCCTCTCAACATCCCCATGAGCGCAATCTGCACACAGCGCTTTTGGCATCTGACTGAATGACAAGATCCAGGGGTGCCAGATTAAGTAAGACCTTAGGAGCAGCAGTAGCCGTAGATCGCATGGAGCCTGTAATTCCCAAGGAGGCAAGCCTTTGCAGGCCCCCCAGCTTCCGGATCGTAGTCCCCACAACCATGGGTCTAATGATCGAGGTGTACATCCAGTGAGCAACCCTCGGTCTCATGCCCCATATGCAGCCAAAGATCCAACTGCATTGAGCGAAGACCCTCGTAGCCACATTAACTTTTTCCTCTATGTGCAATCCCCATGTCAGCTTCGAGTCGAGGAAGACTCAAAGGGGCTTGACATGAGGAGAGAGTTGCAGAGTGTGTCGAAAAAGCTTTGGAAGAACAAAGTATCAAAGCTTACGTCTTCTGGAGAAGAGCACCAAGCTAGTCTTTGCGGGACATACTACTAGATTAATTGCTGACTTTGTAAATTTAAATAAAACCCACCAATAGCTTTTCTATTCCTATTACGAAGGACCTTACAACACACAAGCAAATGGTGTTGAACCCATTTTGAAAATTGCACTGTATATGGCGTACGTCCTCTACCACATTAGCGCTACTTGCGGACTAACTTTTGAGACAGACCACGAGCCAAATCTCTTCACCAAAACTGTGTATAAACTACACTCAATTCTTGAATGTCATTCCACGCTTCTTCTTCTTGCTTTAAACTAAGTTGCGTACTTTTCCATCATTTTTTCAAATTTCTCCCAACATACCGGTAAGTTTTCTGGGTAAAAACTTGGGCAGCTTTTGCACGAAAAGTAGATACGCGAACAGAAATGAAAAAAAACATTTAAATCGACCCTTTCGGAATGCGCTAAAATGAAAGGAAACCCTTCGTAGGTAATTGCGGCAACTTCATTACATTATAATCCGTTTATTTCTCCGGCCACTTAATGGAAGGAAGGGGAAGGGGTTGTTTGGCCCCATGGACCGCCGTTAAATATAGCCGTGCTTTCCGAAGTCATTTCACGAAGTAAACCTTATCTGAATCTTCGAAGGCTGTACTTTCGTTTCGACATCACTTGAATTTAATGCAACTGCCGCTTGATCGACGATGAAAGATATTTGACTGCATTTGACTGCGAACGGCCCCGTTCAGATTTTTTAGCAACACAACTCTGCCTCTCCACATTTATCGTAGTTGATTCAAAGTTGAGATTAAGTCATACAATCAACTAGTTTAGCGGTACTGACTTGTCGCTTACTCTCTGCTGCTCATCGTTCACAATTCACCGCTTGTATCGTAGTCGATGCCTTCAGAGTTAATTTAAATGAAAATTTTCTGTTGTACTTTTTTTATTACTTTTCGGGGGTTGGATCAATTTATTTTTATAAGTCGAATGTAATCTTAAAATTTCACAGTACTAAGGTTTCTATAGACAAAATCTCATCTAGTTATTTTGAGTTCAATTGCAATTCTGTTCCAGCAATAATGCTTAAATCTATATGCGACTTGTACGAGGTGGGGCCGGGAGGATTAAAGACAGATAATAATATTAATTTCTATTAAACTCGAAAAACTGGATATAAAGCCAACAAAAATGTTGCATGAAAATTTTATAATTCTCTATGTAGTTTAAATTACTCATTTCTTCCAATTAAATCATAAAAAAAAATTATAGTGTTATTAACGTTGAAATTCCTAGAAAAGATTCCGATGTGATTTAAAAAAAGCTTGCAAAGACGCGGGTTAAAATCAATCTGTCAAAATAGAAACCAACGTTACACTAAGCTTTTTCGCAAGAAGAGAAAAAAAACTTTGGAATAAACATAAAGAGCTCAAGAAAAAAATACTAAAAGCACCCAAAACCTTCATCATAGAAAATGGTAATTGAGGGCGACGAAATGGAAGAACCAACCTAGCTTCCCATCGATTAGGACTTTCGACCAGAGTCTGGCCAGCTTATCTAATTTTATGCTAATGAGCCTGTCCACTCTTGTGTATACAAAAGGTGTCATGTTTCATATAATCGGATTTGGATTGCATTGCACTTATTTATCTGACCGAGTGACTAAATGGATGCAAATAGTTTATTTTAAGAATTTTATTCAGAAATTAGATAACTTTAGCAGATACTCGAAACTTATCTGAATATATTGTTTACTCGGAATCTTTATCTTCTCATAAAAGCATTTTTTTTTCAGAATTTCGAATTATTTTTGATGATTCAAAATTCTAGGGCTGTGTGAATTGGTGTTCGCTTTGCACTTTTAATTTTCTGATGAGACTGTATTTTATACTAGAGTGCTTTCAATACTTTTCGCTTCATAAAAGCAAATATGGATTCAGTTTAGGTTTATTATGCGTTGGTGTTGATGAAAATATAGAAAAGTAATTTGTATTTCTTAAAACATGAAAAGCTGCTATGAGTTATGGAACCAGCATTCACACTCATCAGAGAAACGCATTCATTCATTTTTTTCTATTTTGCTATAATTTTTGCCATACCCAATACATCAATTTAAAGCAAATTCATTCAAAATATCTGGAAAATATATTTCCACTTTTCATTAGCAGTTTCAGTTAATAGTGATATTTCTGGCAAGATGATCTAATTTTTCATTGAACAGTATAACTTAGATCGAATACTCTTAGTTATAGTCTGGTTTCAAAAATTGTTCGTCGACTGGCTACTAAATGAGCTCATTATTCGTAGAAGAGGTTACCGCTGTACTTGACTCTTCAAAATCTGTCGACAAAAAATTAGCATTGTCTGAAATAAATGAGGTTAAATTGATAAATATCAACTGTGAGGATATCTGAATGGTGAAGATTAATCTATTTGTTTCGGCATCATTTAATTTTTCCAACACTTCGGTTAACCTCACCCGATAATATTTGTTCGATCATTATACACTCACACTCTCACAAGCAAGCCCATAATAGGATTAATTCGCAATTAAGAAAGCTAAGCGCGAGTTTTACTCCTCTAAATATGATCCTAGCTTAAACTCCAAAATCTTATGGGGTAACTAAAGGAGGAAATCCGTTTATAAGGAAGTAGGTACCAACGAAGATAAATCTGTTTTTTAATAAAGAGTCTTGCTCGAATCTACATCGTAGAAACCAACCAACGACATAATTGCTTTCGCTACAACATCAAAGTGTGAATTGCTCCCCGTTCTACTTTATTGATTATTCTGAACTGTATCGAACTGTATATTCTATCAAGTTTCTTGCGAATAGTTTTGATTAATTTAATCATGGTTTTATTAAGCTGAAATATGGAGAAATAATATTTCTCCGTACATTCTGTACATTATGAATACCTGTTTGAAGCCTTCTTATTTTCCAAATATTTGGAAGTTCTACCAATACTTAAAAGTCTTCTCCGATTGATTCGACTGACTCTCGTGAATTATTTTCGAATTTTTACTTTTTTCCGTCTGCTGTGATCATTATATCTCATTTTCTCTCTGACATGTCTCCATAGGTATTCCGCAATGCTCAATAATAGGACCTTTAATTTTTAGCCTCTTTTGCAATGTTCTTAGTGATATACTTCATAGCGTTAATTCACATATCTATCCAGAAGATGTTCAGCTGTACTTGAACAGGCTACATAGACTTATAGATTTGAATTAGTAGAATTAATAATTGCCAATCTGAAATCTGCAAATGGTATAGAGATAATCAGCTCCACCTCAATATCAATAAATCACAATGTGTAGCTTTTATAGCTCGGACCAGGATATCGACAATATTCCTCCTTTTAACCTCAATAATGTGAAACTACCTTTTGTTGATTGTGTGCCAAATCAGGGAGTGAAACTTCTTAAACGACTAAAATGCTGTGATCACATTAAGACCACAGTTGTTAAAACTAGATTAAGAAGATTGTGGCTTTCCACCAATATTCTGCCTTTGAATCTGAGGCTGAGACTGGTACCGCAATATGCCTTATCCAATTATGTAAAATTTCCGTTAGGGAATACCACCCACCACCCCACCCGCCGTTAGGGGGGTTAGAAATTTTATGATTTTACAGTGAAGCGACATATTTAAAAAAGTATATTTCTAGAATGGAGCAATCGATATTTCTGATTCAAATGCCAAATGAAGCTTAATGCTTTACATATGTTTTTTATAAAAAAAATGGTGTTATTCACTAGAGAGAACTGCTCCTACATTTTTTTCTATTTTTAAAGGAATTTCGAATAGGAGGTGTTATTTTAATTAGCCCGCTATTTCGGTAGATGTCACTTATGGAGCTGTCATTTTTTTTACATTTGACAAGTAGAAACTACGCCATTAATAAAAATGGAACGATACACGATTCAACAACGCACTGAAATTATTAAAATTCACTACAAAAATGGTGAAAATGTGGCAGAGACGGTTCGTAAAACTCGAACATTTTTGGGTCGTCGTGAATCACCTTGTTGGACCGCAATACAGAAATTGGTAGAAAAATTCGATCTGTCGGGACAAGTTAGTGATGTGAAGAATAAAACCCGTGCATGCTCTCAATAACAGCCGAGAATATTGCTGCTGTAGCCGAACGTGTTGAAGAAAACCCAGGTTTGTCCATTCCTCGTCGTTCTTTGGAATTAGGCATTCCACAAACGTCATTACACCGTATTTTGCATAAAGATTCGGGTCTTAAGGCTTATAAAGTTCAGTTAACACAAGAACTCAAGCCCGCTGATCATCAACAATGTCGAGTCTTTGCTGATTGGGTCCTTCAAATGCATGAAAATGATCCGGAATTCCATCGAAAACTCATCTTGAGTGATGAGGCCCATTTCCACCTCGATGGCTTCGTCAACAAGCAAAATTGTCCCATCTGGGGCTCGGAAAACCCAAGAGTTATTGTTGAAAAGCCTCTTTATCCTCAACGTGTGACCGTTTGGTGCGGTTTATGGTCCCGCGGGGTCATTGGACCTTACTTTTTCGAAAATGAGGCTGGAGCAACAGTTACATTGAATGGATTGCGCTATCGACAGATGAGTAATGATTTTTTATGGCTGGAATTGGATGCTTTTGATCTGGACAACGTTTACTTTCAACAAGACGGCGCTACGTGCCATACAAGCAAACCATTGATATTTTACGCGAAAAGTTTCCGGACCGTGTTATCTCTCGAAGAGGTGATCACAATTGGCCACCGAGATCTTGTGACCTAACACCTTGCGACTTCTTCCTTTGGGGCCACGTGAAAGAGAAGGTCTACGCCAAGAGCCCAGCGTCGATTCAAGACCTCAAAGATGGAATTCGTGAGGCTATCGAGGAGGCGATTTGGTTATGGAAAATTTCATGAAAAGGATATGGTCTTGTAGGCGTGGTCGTGGTGGTCATTTGGCTGATGTTATTTTCCATTATTAACGGCATACCTTCCTCTTTATAATGAAATAAAGATCCGATCATTTGTCTCAAAAAATCGCATTTTTCTTTGAATATCAAAATAACACCTCTTATTGGAAAACCCTTTATTTTGGATGTGGAAACCATACCTATCTGTATACAAAAAATTGCGATGGCGTTCGGCTTCGCTTTTCAGATAAGAAAGAGAGTTAAGAACGAAATCCACGTTGCATCAAAAAGTAATGGTGTTTGTAATAAAATAAAGGAGTGGATATTCGAAGTTCTTTAGAATGTAACTTACGAAGTTGAAGCTGACAAAGACACTGAAGAGATTCTTCCGCAATTGAAAGAAAAACTCTGAATTTTGTGCTCATAGATAGATAAGGCTTATCTCAAATTATAAAACAAACAAACAAATTCCTAGAGTTCCCCAGTAGAAAAAAATTGCCCTTAGTCCAGTGTTCCCATAGTGCGTTACTTTCGGTACACGGATTTTGTCAGAACAGTCTTGATTTTATTCTGCGGTGCTTTTTTACAAAGTAATAATTTATCTGGACTATAAAATTCTACAAAGCTCGCCAAAACTTTATTCGTACTTATTCAATTATTTCAATTGAGGACTTGGTGATATTGCTTGTAGTAGCATTGTTTTTCGGAATTTTCTGGAGCACGCTTACTGGGATCTACTCTAATCATTGCTGGTTTTTCGCGCATGGAAGAAGGTTCAGCGTTATTTTCCTGGGATCTTCCATAATTCTTAAAAGGAGATACTGGTTCTGGTCTGATCTTGATTTTGGTGAATTGATCATATTTTTTGCCTAACCAGGTGGTTACCTGTGGTTCTGTCATCTTATACAATGCACTTCTATTTAATGAAAAGCCACACTGATTTTGTAATCGCCCCGAACATTCGGGGCTTGCGCTTAAAGACAGAGGAAGTTAGACAATCAATTCTAAGTAATCAGTAGGATATTATTTGCTTCTCCGAAACATTTCTCCTAGCTTCTATTCTATATACAGCTCTGAATTATTTGATGATAGGTATGTTGTACTTCGAAAAGATATGGATAATGTTGCTACCGGTACTTGCGATGGTGATGGTGTTCTTGTTTCTGTTAACAAACCACTATGTGC
This sequence comes from Dioctria linearis, assembly GCA_963930735.1. Lineage (NCBI taxonomy): Eukaryota > Metazoa > Arthropoda > Insecta > Diptera > Asilidae > Dioctria > Dioctria linearis. The sequence goes on along the minus strand of OZ005740.1, from coordinate 86,783,877 downwards.
ATCGCGTATGTCCGAATACGAGACTTCTATTTATATTGGTCGTCAGTCTAATACTGAAATCTATAAGGGAAGTCTTGTAAGTTTTTTGAACACTTTTCAGGCTTTGAGGCGAAACTATTAAATCTTATTGTTAGGGAACTTCAATCTGCCTAACTTACATTGGTCCACCGATCGCACTAATAATATAATGAATCTCACCAACTTGCCAACCAACTAATTGCATGTCGTTTGGTAACATACATCAATAATCAATATAATAACATTTTCAATCTACAGGAGCGTTACTTGGATCGAATATTTTCCGATATTGAACATAGCTATATTAATGTGTGTCGATCCTTGTGCTCATATCGGTACGTTTACGTAGATTTTGTGATTAATTTAAGCAAAGCATTTTTCCTACCTAAAATTGAAACCCATCGTCGAACTATGAGGAAATCTTTCTGTATGAATTTTATATCCCTGCAATCTTTTAGTCTCAATAAAGCATTTAAGAGTTTTTATGCGATCATTGAAAATTGCTCCAATAAGCATATTCCTGCTTTAACAAAGAAAAGACAAGTGTTCCCTTGTTTGTAATCTGATGAGATTATTCATGCTATCAAACTTAAACCACATTTGCTTTCAACTGGCATTAACCAGTACCTATAAATGGTGGGCTCAAACTTGAAACTTTTGAATCGGTCAGATGCAAAAGAAGAATTTCCAATTTTTTAAGTTCCCAGTTTAATTTACACTATGTGTATCACAGGTATAATGTATGTATGTATGTATATATGTTAAGAACATCATATTCATGTATCGGTCAATGACATGGATAATTTCCTCAACATTGTAGGTGCCATGCATTACTAAATAAAACCTTAGATTTCAAATGGTGAACATGTGTATTACATAAATTCAAAGAAGTGGAAGATTTTAAATATCTAGATATACATATGTATAAAAAGAACGAATAAGCGTCATTGAAATAAAATACCAAAATAACAAAAAAGGACAGGGAAACAGACTAACACATTTAACTTGAAATATTCCTGTCACGCAAGTAATTCAACCCTTTCCTCAATTCTCGTGTACCCAGTTGGCAGGAGTTTTCTGTTTTAGGTCTACATCGCACGGAATTATATTCCTTGCTTATGGGCTCTGGCTCTGGTATTTTAAACACATCCGTTGAAAGTATTATGAAATTTTCTTCCGAGGGCATTAGAAAACCCCCAGTTACTTAAAATTGGAAGCACACTCGAAAGTCATATGTATGTCGTGCCAGCTGAATTCATTTCACCATGAATTTGTTCCCCTCGTCAGAGATTTTAGCGTAAATTTGCATGTCGTTTAGGGGACGACAAGTAAAATTTATATGTTGGCCAATCTCTGTCACTACAGAGCGCTAAGAGTATAAGTTTGACCAAATCTTAAATAAATAGCTATAGCACTTTTAAGGAAAATGTTTTTCCTTCGAAGGGTTAAACTACTACTGCCAATGCCAAAAAGGGGATTATTACTTTCTTGCCTTTTGTATACACAAAAAAAATCTCTGAGAGAAGTATTTCTCCTTTTTACCAAATATAATATCTTCTTCGTGACAATATTTTCTGAAATTAATTCGAGAATATGTATGTAGGTATATGTACCCTTTTCATTGTCTTCTTTGTGAAGTTAATAAAATTCCTGGTTTTACTAAAATCCAAGGGAATAGAGCCATTCCAAGGAATCTTAATGAAAATCTTAATCCCCTCTTTATTTCCGACAGGTCTTATAGATATTTTCTTCTGCGTAGTTTTATTTACATAAGACCATCCATTCAAAATTTATCCTTTTCTTCAGGTTGATATTAATTTCTTAGAAAATATTCTTTTCTCTAGTTGAAATAACTGGAATAAATCTCTAGTCGTGGACTTTTCGTGTAAAGTGCTAAAAGCTTATTTTCAAGCGCTATTAATGTAGAACTTTTCCAGACACTATTGTTTGTTATATCTCGTTTGAAGATGGTTTTATATGGAAGAATAATTTTGGATGATTTATTTGGATATGTTTTCATCTTGGATAAAATGACAATTGAATGATCATTTTTTTACGTGAAAAGTGCGGGTAAATGCCTTGGAAAGACAAAAAAAAACGCATCTAACTGAGAAGATTTATTCACCTTCAGAATTCATGCGCAATGCTTCATATACATATTTTTATTGTCTATGAAGGAGACACCAATCGCTTCCTGAAAACTTGGCTTCAGTATGCTTTTTTGTAATTCTCGTCTATAATGAATTATATATTTTTTACAGAGTTCCGTTCAATTCTAGATGTGCATACATACTTACAAAATTAAGGACGCTATAAGGTGTTTTCCGGATGGATCTGGATTGACTCTAAATACAGTTTTACATAAGTAGTCCTACGAAGCCAGTGTAAAGTCCACACCAAATATATTAGTCCAATTTTTCATCCGCATATAAGTACTTGTGTAGGTGAACTATTTGAAAAATTGCATCATCATTGAGTACGAATATTTGAAGCAAGGAAAAGCTTTTAAGGATAAAATTGGGATCGTTGAAAGGGATTAGAAAAACTTCATGAAAGCTTTCTTTGTTCAGGTTAATGTGACTATGTTTAATGCATTCGGGATTAGTGAACCTAGTCACTTATAAATGCCTGTATTCATACATAGATGTATGGTAAAACATATATTCTATAGAATATTTTATTTGTGGTATGTACATGGATTAGTTTTGATAGCTTCTCCAGCCTTTGTATTAAACATTATTATAAACATATTGTTACGAGCGTGGTCTTAGTTCGTTGTTTAAAACACAATATTTCAGATATAATTCAAAAGTTCTTTCTTTATTTAACTTTGCTGCTTACTCTCACAAATTCACAAATTATCAAATTCACAATTATCAAATCAACTCTTTATAGTTATCGCTAGTACTGTACTTCTAATTATCGCAATCCAAATAGTTTACTTCGTTCATTTCATTGTCTGAAATAAGGCTCGCCTCCTGGATGTGAGTAGTGCCGTATTTATACTCTACGAATTATCCTAGAACCTTCCTGAATATTCCATTCTCCAAACCCAGTTTACTAGGATGTCACTAACCTAAAGTTGTTTCCAATTCGAATAGATGTCGCTTGTATCACTTTGTGGCGCATAACAATATTATAAACAATATATGTGATAAAATGGTCAAAGTTCCTTATTGTAAGCACTATAAGCGACTATCCATAATTGGTGACAAAAATATTTTCTTATCTAAAAGTGAAGTTTCTACAGATTCCTGGGAAATATTTAAATATGTTAAAACTACATAAATGCCGAAGACATAATAACAACATAAGAGGGCATTATTAACGAAATGGAATATATAAATGGTTTTGACCTCTTGAGTTTGCAATGGTTGCTCTATGTCGTCTAGAAATGTTTCTAATGAGTCTTAGCATATTCTCACAATGAGAGCTGCAGAATACCTAACTTCGTGAGGCAATTCATAATCTGTACGTTCCTATGCCCTGTGAGTCAGTTACCTATGTAACGGATTACACAGTAACCAACCCATGCAGTTCATTGATGCATTAATCCATCCATTGATTTGATGTTAATGGTACTGCTTCACTACTGTATATCCATACCTTTTCTTAGCTTCAGAAATAGTTTCAAAATTGCAAGCAGTTCCGCCTAAACTGCCCAATTTATCAATCGAATGGATTAATACTGCCCAGATACATCCGCACGTACGTTGATAGTATTTTACTACCTACCATCTTTTTATATTTTTTTATATCATTACGTCCAGCTCAGGAGATACCCTATGATGTAAAGAAAGCACAGCATGACAGGAAGGTGATAGGGAAAAGAGTAGGCAACATAAGGAAAGTGGCTGAGGCTGAGATGTATGTCATTCTTCAACCTTCCTAGATTGTAAACTCGAGGAACCATAGGATATGGTGGAGTGTTACACATCCGCACAGATCAGGGTAAGGTAGGAAAGCATCACGGCTGATAGTATTTTGAAGGGTGAGATGATGTTCGCGGTTTGAAGGTATTGTGTGCAGGAATTTACAAGGGATTAAGGGATGCAGGAGCGCTAGATTTGAAGGGCTGAAACATTGCTTACACCTTTTTAGAAATCTATGACATTTGGAAGCCACTTTGGCAACAGAAAAGATGAGGTATGCCCAGCTTAATTACCTAGAAATGTTAATACCAAAATTAAAGGTTCATCAAATGAAATGGGAGTGGTTAAATGGTGATCTTGTATCAAAGAGATGAAACAGCTTTGGGTCTTGCATAGATTGAATTCCACGGGATTCGCTTTGCCTCAAGCGAGGGTAATATCAAAAATCTGGGCCATTCCACGGTATGTAGACCACCTCCTGAACAACTATTTAAATCGGCGTCACCGATTTGGCTGAAATTGCCTTATACAGGGTGTTTCCTCCTGGGTGGTCCATACAACGGGACGTGTGAGTTCTCACCCAGACAAAAAAAAACCATCCGACAGGGTAAAGGCGACATATCTGATGAGTGCAATAGGCTACTTTGGGACAGCATATTATCTTGCAGTGTAGTAGATGATCAAGTCGAAATCTTCGAGAGCTTATTCCATTATTTGTATGAAAAGTATCTACCTGTCCGATATAGAAGAGTTAGGCTAAATGCCTGCCCTTGGTTCATGCCCAATATCGGTCATCTAATTGCAGAAAGGGAGTTCTTCTATAGGGAGTTTAGACACCTTAAGACAATTTCTTCACGGGTGTTATTCAAAGAAGCACGGAATAAAGCAACCTCTGCCATTAAGTCGGCCAAATATAGGTATCTCAAACAAAAATTCAACCCACTGCTTTCTAACAAGATTCTATGGAAAAAACTCAAGCAAGCTGGAGTATGTGGAAGCACCAAAGAGGAAACCTTACATAATCCTGATGACCTGAACAGATTTTTTGTGTCGCATAATATGAATCACTCATCATTACCTGGCAGCACACCATGCTTAAATAACCCTGAGCGTAGCAAGTTCCTAAAATTATTGCTGCTTGATATTATTCGCTATATACCATTTATTTTTAATACCTACTACCTATCCTTAAAATAAGATCTGCTGTTAACCTATCTGATCTTAGACCCATCAGCATTTTGTGTTTCCTTGCAAAGACTTTAGAAAAGGTGATGTACACTCAGATCCAATCGTTTGTAGATAACAACAGAATGCTTTCGCGCTGTCAATCAGGTTTCAGCCAGATTATAGCTGTCAATCGGCTGACCTAGATGTTACTACAGACATATGAAAAGAGATTGCAATACTGGTTTTACTCGACTTTACAAAAGCTTTTGACTGGCAAATCACTCTATGCTCCTCAACAAACTTCAAACATTTACCCGGTTTTCATCTAGTACCCTCCAATTGATACAGAGCTTCTTAGGCGATAGGTATCAGCAAGTGCAAGTCAGCGATCATCTTTCTGATTTACAGCCGCTTTTCTGTGGCGTTCCCCAAGGGTCTATTTTACGTCCACTGGTCTTTTCCTTATTCATCAATGATTTACCTGACATTATTCAGGAGGTTAATGCCCATTTATATGCTGATGTTTTACAAATATACAATAGCACGCCTCTCGGGCTGACTGAAGACTCCATTGTGAGGATTAACGATGACTTAATGCGAATTTACGATTGGTATCAACGTAACCTTTTGATGTTAAATGCCAATAAATCGAAATATATAATTTTTTTCTAATAACAGCTTGGAAACTGATATTCCGCAGATCATGTTTGGGGGTGAAATATTGACTAGGGTAAGCGAAGTTACGAATCTCGGTGTCGCTGAGTAAGGTGTATGGAGGTTTGCGTCGACTTTGGCTCTCTGCTAAATACATAACTGTAGACATCAAATGCAGATTGGTTAAAACTCTCATCCTGCCCTACTTTTCTTACGGGAATTTGATTTTTCCTAAATTGGATAGCTATTGCTCTCGTCGAATAAATGTGGCCTATAATGATTGTATTCGCTTTATTTTCAATTAACGCAGATTTGAGCATGTCTCTAATTTTATTCCCAGAATACTGGACTCCCCACTGAATATTTACCTGAGACGCCAGGCAATTCTATTCCTCTTCAAGCTCATACATACTAAACGCTCTAATTACTTAATGGATGAGATCCAGTTTCGCCAATCTAAGCCATATGTTGGGATCTTCTGATTCGACGACATAGTCGCTTGGTTCAGGAAGGCTCCTTCTTCATTCAGATCCCACGGCTTTGGAACTTATTACCTACAACCTTGCAGAGAGCGGTTAGTGTCGGTGAATTTAAGAGGCTGCTATCTTCAATACAGGTCTGAATGGTTTCAAGAGCGCGGCTAATTAATTAATTAATCAAATAATAAATTTTGTTCTTTTTTCTAGATTTAGTTTTGGTTATGATTTCATTATTATTTTAATCAACATATGACATTAACTCTATTAATAACTATTTGAACATTGTTTTCTCTAAAATTATATTTTCGAGTCCTTACAATAGATTGTAAATCTTGTGTACCTATCCAGCTAAATAAATTAAATTGAAATTGAAATATCAACCGTTTCGGAGTTATTGGGTGAATAAGAAATTATGCTAGTTTAAAAAAAAAACACTCTGTGTCTTAAAAAGACAACACCCTAAATATTAAAGTAGTGTAAGATGTACGGTCCCCATGTACAACTGATTGATATGCAGAGCCTTATGGCCTTTCCAATAACTGCTCAACCACCCCTGCACTCCTTCCCTCTAAGGAGTTATTGTGGTCTTAACTAAAAATTTCGAATTTTCTTACCTTTTTATACCCTAGATGAAATCTATAGGGGTATACTAAGTTTGTCATTCCGTTTGTAACACCTTGAAATAATGATGGTAGAGCAAAATGGATTGGACCTTCACGCATATAATTAAAAGTTATTTTGATTTTTGCATGTCCGTCCGTCCGTCCGTCTGTGCGCACGATAACTCGAGAACGCGTATATCTAGAGAGCTGAAATTTTGTACATGGGCTTTAAAAAAAAAAGTAAAATTAAGTTCGAAAATGAGACAAATCGGGCAACTCCTTCGTGGGGTTGCCATACAAAACTTTCGTTTTCGACTATATATTTGGACACTGCCTGAGAACGCATCGATATATATATCGTCTTAGACGATATCGATATCTCTTTTTTTTTGGAAAAAGGTCATTAACATAACTTTTTTTTATAAAAACTATAAACTGTAACTTTCCATTTTAATTTGATCTATTACAACTGTATGTATTAAATAGTTATTAACTCACAACCTATTAAGGTCATTCCGAAATTAGCCGATATTTTTTTTAAATGACGCGTTTTCAGTCACTAAAGGAACAAATTATCCTGGAGAATAGGGTTGAGAATTGCTTTTAAATTAGGTTAAGAGGTAATAAGTCTTTAACGGCTACAGATAGTATATACGGTGTTATAAGTCCAATTAAAGAGGTGCGCCTACAGTTTGTTGATTTAATAAAAAAAAGTTATATTAACGAGCAAAAAAAAATAGAGATCAAAATAAAAAGAAAGGTAAGAAAATCCGAAATTGTTTAGACCACAATAACTCCTGGGGAGAGTACGGCGCTGGTTGAGCAGTCTTTGGAAATGCAAAGAAGTTCTGCATACATTCAGCTTTAGACGATATGACCGTACACCCTGTCGTTTTTCAGATACAGGATGTTTTGTGAAAACCTAGCATACATTCTTGATCACCCTGTAACTTCGAAACGTTTGATTTGGCCCCCCTGCTATTCGCTTTTTTGTTTGTCGAGATGAATACTATCACTTCCCGCAATATGGACCACCATGGAGGAAACACCCTGTATAAGTAATTAATATAATATATTTTATATTTTAGGTTTTATAGGAAAAATACCCCTGGTGCAATTTTTGTGTTTTCAGAAAGTTGATAAGGACTTTAGACCGTTA